>CM023357.1:17420288-17467740 GCA_013282895.1 Eriosoma lanigerum
GTAAATTAACTTACTTGCATAATAATTGGCACAACTATACTTACAAATGTTTTATTTTTCCCAAATTATCATTTTACTTAAATAAATACAGATAACGAATTAAAAAATATTTATTTTTCTATAGTTGGCGTAATCCACGTTTGCATTTACCTTGATAGTTAAAATGGATTATTATCAGAAAATCGAGTATTTGGCACACACAATTAAATTATAATATAACTTGCAGCAAAATTAAATACTTAAAAATAGTTTCGAACCTAACCTTCCGACAAAACAGTTTATTCCCACACATATAGTAATAACTTTACAATTATCAAAGAATCCTCAGTTTCCAATGGATCATCTTGGAATTGGTGATATACAATGAAACCAGAAATACTGCAAAACGGATGACAAACAATATTGCTTAATAAACATAAATAAAAATAACATGCCGACTTTCTGTTAGTACACAACATTCGCCAACAAATTACAATTCACTTGATACTGTTTTGGCTTTACTTGTACCCGTGCCATTTATTTTGTTCAAACGGATTACTTATGAACCAACTTACGGAATTGATTCAACAACGGCCAACACCAAGTCTGCAATTTGCACATTGAGTTGGATATAGTCACTCTAGGTACTATGTAACGCCAGATTTAAATAAAACATTGACAACTTTATAGGCTGTGAACCAATGTCATAGTGGATTGGGACCATTAATTCAACAGCAGAATTACATAATTGGCCGATTCCTTTAAATTGGAAATTTTACGTCCTTTATTAGAGGGACAAGAACACAATTGGTATTTGGATCATACATTTGTCAAGAGGGTTAAATTTGAATAATTCTATGCTATATTTGTTGATAAATTTACATTGACTGTTGACTGCATGAAAATATTGATTTATCGGCATTAGAAAAAAGGGTAAGTCAAATATTGAGTATTTTCATGAAAAAACTTGAATTCGGTAAATATAAACAAAAAATTGTTGAAGGGCTATTTTCTTTTGATTCATGTGTGCATTAATTGATATTGTTACCTTCTCAAGGTGAATGATTCATGGATGACTGATCACTGTTCCAGACACAACCAAACACCGTGATATCTTTCTACAAACAGAAACAACAACAAAACCAATTTGCCGGTGTAAACAGTAAGCAGTCCAATAAAGCTAAGGCTTTATTGCAGATCTTTTAAACACATATTGTCATCAGCTGCAAAACCCAAATGCCAAAAAGACTTCAAGTTCAAATGTGGATCCAATGACCACCAGATAAGCTCTTATTCAATGAACTGAACACAACCGGAAAGTGACCAACGTCAATTTGGGCCAAGCAATACCGATATATTATTAAAAAATTCGAATTTGGTAACCCCTGTTTGTGTAATTTGTATTCATCTAAAAATTGACAATATTCTTGTCTCGTATATTATAGCAGTAGTTAATAATGGTAGTCATGTTAGTGTGATTACTGAGAAATTGCTCTCTGACTTAGTACCAACTAACCTAAATAACTCTGGTATAGTTGGTATTAACAGATCTGAATTAGTTATAATGAATAAGATATATTTATTACCTTAATGGTAAGGTTAGGTATTGATCTGTTATAGTTATAATCAATATTTGTGTTACTTTACAGGAGAACCAAAAAACTATATAGTTTATTAAATTATATGACGCTAACTTATATAAACAACTAGTACCATACTAATTAAACAAATTAATATTTTTCATAGAAAAAAGTTTTCAAGTCCAAAATAGTAGATATTACTATACTAAATAAATATAAATAAGAGGTATAGAAGATGAGGTATTTGCAAAATATTTTAATTTTAATTTTGTGTTTTTATTCGGTATATTATAGTATACTAATTTACTAAAATAATACTAGTTTTGATATGAGATATTTACCCATCAATTACAAGTGTAAGTTGTACTATAATAATAAATGACAATACAAATATCATATTTTTTACAACACTCATAGAGAATCTACAAGTAACACACTCTACGTTAATGTGACAAAGACAGTGCCAATGTATGATCTTGTAATTTACTTTGAGGCTATGTATTTAAAAGTATAAAACTTTTTTATTCAATATTAATTTTATAATATTAGCTTTTTAATAATATAAAAATTACATCCCAAAATTATAAATAAAATTTAAAGATAGATATAACTAGTATCCACCTGAGATTTTAGTTAATAATGTAATCAGACATCTTAACATAAAGAATACAGTTTAAAATCTAAATATATGTTTACACACATCTAACATAGTATTTATATTAGTAGATCTAGGAGAGAAATAAATGTTAACTACTAAGAAATCTACTTATTGAACTTTTTTTGATTAAGAACCTACAATATTGTTTTCCAAAATGAAGTCGCTTCTTTTAATCAGTCAATATCCTTAATTTGAAGTCCATTCATCTATTTTTTTAATTTTAATCCAATTTGGTTTAATGTTATCATTGCATTAATATTCATACAACATAATAATATATTTTCTCTTTTACAAATAAATTTGATTCTTTGATCATTAAGAATAAGACTAGGTTGGATAAGAAATTTTCCATCTTTGGAAATAGCACAAAATATTTTACCTCATGTAAGAGTAATATGAACTGTATATAATGTTAATTTTTAAATTGAGGTTTTTTCCCAATAAAATAAATTTACATACAGAATTTTAGTATCAAACTCTGGGATGATCCATTGGAATCTGGGGGTTGTTTGATAGTTGTAAAAAGTTATTTTCATGATAAGTTTTTACATGAAAAATTTATAAATCTCTATACAGATCTGATGAGTTTACGTTAAATTATTCTGACATTATTTGTGTACACACAATATCAATAACTATATAGAAAGTGATAATTTTAAACATTTTCTAGTGACAACTAATGTGTTCTTCGGATATATTTTCAGCACGAATTTTTTTCTTTTTATAATTCTATGCAATGGTAATGAAAACTTAACTGAAATAAATGAAAAATCGTCAACTTTAGATAACATAAACTGATTTTTATCTTTTACTTGTTTTTCTGTTCTTAAGCTTTGAATTTTATCCAATACTCTCTGCATTAACTTGGTAGCAGCCAATAAATCAATATTAACGCCCTGTAAAAATTTACTTAATGGACTTGTATGTTCAAATATTTGTTTAAATATCAGGCCAGTTAATATAAAGTATTCTGATAGGAGATAACTCATTGAACATATAGCTATTATAAAATCAAAATCATTCTTTAAATCATCTAATGTGTCAATTAATACATTATATGTTTCAAATACTGTGACAAGAGAGTAGAATGTCTAGTTTCTACTCTTTTTGACATTCGTAATGGCATTCCAGGATATTTCTCTTTTTGGTTTTCTCAGTATAGTCCCACTCGTTTACTACTGCTTATATACTCGTAAAGTGTATCTAAATTTAGAAATAGTTGTTTTGCTTGTGGACAGGTCAGATACTTACCGCGTCAACAATAACTAGGCTGAAACTTTTCATTTTCAGAGAACCATTTAGGATTGAATTTAAAAAGTCTAGATCTGCTTTGTCACGGCGAGAGGCAAGAGTAGGGTTATTTAAAATTTGTCTTATATTGGAGTAATTATGTGGTTCGTGGTGGATATTCAGTTTGAAAGCAATAAAGTTTAAAAATTTGTTTTGAACACGTTCAAGTCGCAGTTGGTCTTTTTTTTATTGTTTTATAGAAAAAAAATTCCCCGTCGATTGCTACAATAATCTGACATATCCGATCTTTAATTACAGAGATATAATATAAATGGAGATGTCTGGTTTTGTTTTTGTTTCAAGAACAAGACAGTCTAAATCAAAATTAAATTTAGATATTTTGAAAATAGTATGAAGAGTTTTTTTTTGTTTGATTAATAATTTTAGATCATTTAAAAATCAGATATAGGAAATTTAGAGTTAAAGAATTTTTTTTTTTGGAATAAAGTAATCGATAGCTGAAAATAAAATAGAATAAAACTCATAAAACATAATTAATGACTCGATATTATTATTCAAATTATGGTTAACCAATCAATGGAACACAAAAAGACTGAATTGAATAATAATGTGCTATTTTTAATAATCTGATATTACTCTGTGTTGCGAATCATTGCGAAAACTAATAATTTAACTTTAAGGAAAAAATAAAAGTAAATAAATATTGAAAATCTAACAATTTATATGTCTACACATTACGCGCGTTTCTCGGCGAATATGAATTAATCGACCGATTGATACAATCGCATTTCGATCGGCAAAGATCAGTCGAGAACTGACGCACGCGTGATGACCTCGTGTCGAAACTTCCGAAGTGCGGCGGCAATAACAGGTTCAGTAAAATAGTCATCCAATTCTATATTTATAATATAATATGGTATACTAAAAGATAAAATCGTTTAAAATTATGCGAGTCGCACATCTCCAACTAAACACAATTATATTTTAAATAATCGATACGGATAGGACAAACGCAAGACACGGCGGCATATCTGTAAACACGTTGTCGTCGACCTTACCTTGACAACGACGACTACGATGACGGGTATTGTCGGTCATACGAGCCAATTCGAAAGGGGATAGAGGGGAAGCGAAATAATATGATTTAAATAAAATATGTTATTTTATCCGCAGGTTAAGGTTAAGGATTAGACACGGTTATTTTTTTGTTAAATTTTGTTTCACCAATATTGTAAGTATAACCAACTGTTCTATAGTATATTAATAAGTATATTGTCAAACTTAAATTACAAACCAAATTGTAATGAATACAATTATTATTTGTTAAATAACGCGTTCGCCATTCTAAATATCTAAATATACTCACAAACAATAAAAAAATTACGTAAATTTCAAAATAACGAATTAATAAATGTCAATTTTGCAATAATTCCCATCTTTATGTAACAATAATGTAGATATAATCCCAGAATTGATTCAATAACTGGAAAAATGCAGAAACAATTTTTTAATTAAAAGCTAAATATTAATTAAAAATATTAAAAGCTATTAAAATTAATTATTTTAAAATTATATTTGTAACACTTATTTTAGATTTTGTGATCTTAGAGTTTGAGTTTAATACTTAAATATATAAAATTATTTATTTCATACTGACAGCTTTATATAAAAAATTCCAATTTAATTTTAATACAACTTTATTAAAAGGTTTGCCATCTCTGCCGTATTAGATGTTGAACTGTAATTATAGTTTGGAGTCGTTTAAAATTTTACCCAAACGATTTTGTTAAAAAAAAAAATTGTATAAAATTATACAAAAAAATTAAATAAACAATCGAACTATGTGCAACAGTGATTTTTCAGACACCGGTGTAGGTACATACACACAATTATAATTGTCATTATTTTTATACCTTCTATTATTATTATTATTATTAATTATTATACTTTACTACTATTATGAATAATAACAGCTATGCAGCATACAGGTCGATTAGAATTTCGTGTTATAAAAACACCATAATATATGTTTTCAATATTATTTCCATTATATTCGTAACACGATATTCCGATCACTCTGTATACAATACGAGATGCGCTATATACCAAATGGAAGAATGTTGTTCGAAACATCTCGCGCACGTTATGCAACTTTTGATAATGTTATGGAATAGATAGTTTATTATTATTACTACTATTATACTCCTCCTAGTCGCCGCCGCCGTCGCATCGCCGGCCAAGACGATCGCGCAACGATACGACGCGCAGTGCGTTTTTGTCGCTCGAACCGATTCCAATAATATACAATAATATCCTTGTTATGTTTCGCGTACTCGTCGTCATCACGGCGATTGCTGCGGCCACGTCGGTCACACATGCAGGTCAGTGGTAATTAGTATCTTATGGGTTCTGATGATCACAATTTATATAATATTACGAATATCGATTTAGAGCGAATAAAATATCGTTCAATTATATTTTTACGGTCTGTACTCGAATTTCCAACCTGTGGGTCGCTGTGTGTATAGGTGTAATTTGTTACGAGGATAAAATCATAAATTTACTTTAAATCTCATCGATCAAAACATTTTGTAATAAAATATATACGATCAATCAAATTATCAAGTTTCGGTATTAAATTATTTGAAATATTTAAATGATGGTAAAAAATTATTAACATGAATGCTTTTAAATAATAACAATAAAAAAAAAAAATAGATAACAAATTTTAAACTTGTGTGTTGCTTTATAAAAAAAAAGTTTTGGAAACACTGGTCCGTACAGTAAATTATCGTAAGGCCTCAGATTTCGTTGGGTCAAGTAAAAAACGTTTTTAAAAAACAAAATTGTATCCTATTGTGTAGATTTTTTGTTGTAAAATCGAATTGCTGTAATGTAAAATTCTAATCATCCTGTATATTAATATTATTTATACATTTCTTTACGACATGATACAATATATTAACTACTGTAATTTAAATTGTATATACAACTGGTCACTGTAGTTCGATCTTCGATCGCTGAGACGCGGAAAATACTAAATCGACTGAAAGACGATTGCGGCATAGAAACCGTTTAGAACAATATCACCGCGAAAAAAACGAAATATTTTAAACTCTGATTATACGTAAGTACCTAAACACAATGTTATGATAGTATCGGTATTATTATTACGACGTGCGCTTAAATTACACATTTCGGATCGGTGTCGGTGTACCGTATACGCTATTATAATAATATGTTATACAGTTCAAAATGTTAATGTTGCAACAAATTTTCTTTTTGGATATGCGAGATAGACATAAAATGTATAATTTTCTAGTCTGAAACTATTTAGGGATTTAATATTATTAAATTTCCTTTACATAATAATATTGAAATTACTACTTTTTTTTCTAAAATTCTGATCGCACTGTATATAAAACCTTTAGAATTAAATTAATTATATGCGTATCTTCCTATAGTGTTTTTGTTATTTATACGCGAATTTCAACTTGAAGACATGAGTTTATCTTCGTAAATTTCTCAATAAAAACAACGATAATTAGTATTTTTTCTGTTTAAGACCAATATTATTATAAAATGTAGAATGTTTATAAATTTATAACATAATTTAAAATATTAATAATCTTTTATTATATAATATATTCAATAACGAAAGCGATATCAAGATTCAGAGACGTATTTAAGGGGGGGGGGGGTTGAACGGGTTTAAACCCCCACATGACAAAAAAAAACAAAATTACTTTTAATAATCTTATTTTGCCATCTGTTTTAGATTTTTCATTATAATGTATACAGTTACAGAATATATTTATTTTCATTTTTTGCAATTTATTTTTTTATATTATCAAACGGTGAGAGGGGGTTGGAGTTGGGTTTGGCTTCGTGAAAGCTTGTAAAAAAAATCTGAACCTCCCACCCCCTTTAAAAATTGCTAAATACGCCTCTGGATAAGAGATTTAATCCAAATGTTAAATAAATTATAATCCAATCCCTTATTAAAAATAAAAATTAACCAAACTAATCAAAGATGAAGTTAAGTACAAACCCATGGACCCGGCCTGAAATGTTCTAGATCAGCGGTTCTTAACCTGTGGGCCGCAGCCCCCTGGGGGTCTGCAATACTCATGTTAGGGGTCCGCGGCAGTCTTTACACCTCACATAAGTCAATGCGTGACATGAGTGCACTTTTACAATATTTTTGGATTATTATTATTTTTTTTTTTTTCATATATAATTATAAAATATATTTTATATTGTAAGAGAATCTTTCTTATCTTAATTACATCAATGATAATGTGGAATTCGATACAATTAAGTATCTAAACATTCTAAACCTAATAATTTTATTATTAATATTTATTTATCAGTTTTTCTTGATCGTACGAATTGTACAGGCATACAGCACTTTAGTCGGCATTCGTATATTTACTACCAATAAGTGGTTCGAAAGGATTATCCACAATTATCGAGTAAAGCTCTGGAAATTTTGATTCCATTACCCACAACTTATTTATGTGAAAAAACTTTCTTCGACCTCATTTATATTAAGAATAAGTTTCGAAACTGAATAGAAAACATAGAATCTGAACTATGGTTAAAGCTTTCAAATATTGAGCCTGATATTCAAAAACTCGTATTTGAAATGCAACATCAACCATCGCATTAAGACTTAATAATTAAGTAAATAAAAATTATGTTTTAAAAATATTAAGAATAAAATATTTATTTTATATATATATTTTTAATTAAAGTGTTTAATGGTGTTAAAGTTTTAAAATAAAAAATTAAGTTTAATAAAAATAATTATATTTTTTGTATATTTAGTTATGTTTGCTTTTATAATTTATAATATAAAAGATATTATAATTTTGGTTATGATAACTTGATATGTTTTGTAAAAGAATGGTACAAAAAATTGGTGGGGGTCCGCGGTTTCTAAAAATCTTTCATCGGAGGTCCGTGTTCTATAAAAGGTTAAGAACCGCTGTTCTAGATATTTTATTTTTATAGGTATTTTGCCCAAAGAAAAATTTTCTGATCGTAACTGTAGTCTGTAGACTGTAAGGCACATATTATAAAAGTAATTGTATCTAATAAGTAATAGAGAAATGATCGATTGAATAAAACAAAATATTGGTCGTTGGTCAGAGTATAGTAACTGCCTATTTAAGGAACTTGACTTTATATCATTGACGGTAAAACAATAAATATTAGGTATATACATCTTACGATTATTATTAGTACATTAACGCTGTATTCGTATTTTATTTGATAACAAAATTTACAATTTATTTATGATAATCGTCTGTATAGAAGAACATAATAAATATAATGATACTATAGGTATATGTTCAACATTTCGTAATAGGTCATAATGTAATATATAATGTTGTCCTGTAATATAATTAATTCAAAGTAGTTTTGGTGCTGTTGATTTACCGCGTTACGTATTCGACCGTCAGACATAATAACACAAATAATCATGCGTTATGTTGTAGAAGCCGGTAGTATTTTAATAAAAAAAAAAAAACATTATTTTTACTCTCTCGAAATATTTATCGATCCGATTAAACGATTTTTGCAGTGTTGTTCACACGCCCGACGTACGCGCGTACACATAAATACATAATATTCTCCATCGCGGGTTTTTCGATTATTATAACTTTCACATTCGGTTTGCCCATCTCTGCTCATCTATCAATTCTCGATCGATTTACATGCACGCCGCCAATGCAGTTATATATTTCTTTTTTATTTAACTCTACCTGTATTGTGCTATTTACATTTTACAGTATTTACACGAACCATTCCTAATCTAATACCTATTTATGTCAATAATACATTTTAAATGAAATTTATCGTATCGGCGTTGTTTATATAATATTCTATAAACGTAGCTATTAATAAACGTAGTTCATTTACTTACCTACATGAATCATGAGTTATCTATTAGATATATTTATGAGCAAATAATTGTTTAATATTGTTCAATTTAGATTTTAAACACTAAAAGTAGTATTTTTTATTTTTTTTATAATTTACTCGTATTAGTTATTATTTCGCATTCCTCAATCTTTAGGTTATAACCACAATTTTATTATCATAACCTCTCCAGATCACCAATATATTTAAGTTTTTGAATAATTAATACATTTCTTTTAGTAAATAACTATAATGGGTATACATACTTGTTTGAAATATATACAATACAATACAAAAATTAGGTATCAGTTTAATAATTATTATTTATTTTATCCTTACAAAAAATAGCTCATTAAAAAATTAATATTATTGTAAGAAAATTATTTTACACTTTTCGTTTTATTTTTTTGTGAAGTATAAATTTGAATTTCTGTAAAACTACTAGTAAGTACCTTCGACTATTTATTTTTAATTTATATAAACTTCAACATATCATAAAATGTTATTTGGATAATAATTTAGATTATTTGATGTAGGTATATTTATATCTTTTAATAATTAAAATTTATTCAAATCGAATAATAATAATTATATATTTTTAACGTATTAAACACGTTTTTAACGTGTTTTTTAATAGTAATTATGTCTATAGTCTGTATAATATTCAATTCGCTATAGGCCTACAGCAATGGTGATGATTCTGTAACACGTTGGCCAAATTTCAAAACCATAAAAAAATAAAAATGAAATTTTAAACAAAAATTAATTATCATTAAAATATTATTTATTTTGTAATAAATATAGTTTAAATTTTAAAACAATATTAATTATAAGTTATATGTAACACATAATTAATTATATGTTAGAGTTCATTTCAAAATGTTTATAAAACAAATTCGACGATCTACTAATCTACCTAATATAAAGGTATAAAACCTACCTAATATTATTCCCGTTACATTAAAGTATTAAAAACGCACATACCTTTACGATAAGAATTATTATTCCCTAAGAATAACTATTATAAAGTATGTTATTACTTACTAAATACGTGAAATTGCTTAATATTATCGCGTAGGAAGTTTATAATAAAAGTATAGAACATTAGAATTGAAATTTGACTTCTGAAACATTATAAAACGCGATTAGCAATCCAACATTTCGTGGGAGTCATATAGACAATAACAAATGATCCATTATAGTTATAATTTGCTTTCATATAAGCACTATCAAGACATGACTAAGATTTACATTCGTGAGAGTACTATGATTAAAGATGTCATAACAAAATATAAGATAAAGGCATTGTTTAAACTAAAATTTACTTTTCCTATGAAAAGAAGACAAATTGCATGCATGATTTAAAGATTATTCATGGCAAAAAGTGTCCATATTTACGACAATTAGTTATGAAAAAAATAACTTAATTCGTTATAAAATATTCTATTCTATATAATAATATAATATAATTTAAATAAGACGAAAAATGTTAATTAGATTGCCTATTAATGATGATGGACATAATTATTTAATTTTGCATATTTAAATTTTTTTCGCTAATTACACAAAAAAATATAACTTTTGAACTATCAAAGATAATATTAATTATTGAACACAAGTAATCAAAAATCACGATTATTGTGTTAGAAAGTCAAGATAATATTTTTTGACCGAACACAGCATAAAACAATATTTTTTAGATTTATTAGAAAAATCAATTGGGAACAAAACAATAGAACAATCGCACTTTCCACAAGATATCAATTTATAAAATGATTTACACTGAAACATTCGTATATGATAAATAATTGTATGGAAAACAAAATACACATCTATAATAATAAAAATATAGAACTATATGCTTTTTCTGCCGATCGATTAAAATATAAGCCCTTACATGGAAGTAAAACAGAAAGAAAAATATACGAAAATCAAATTATAATTCAAGATAGCGAAATACTAAAATGAGTATAATATATTAGAATTTCGAAGATAAATTTTAACGGATCTATATATTTTAATTTTGTTTTTTATATCATCTTTTATTATCCGACTTTTAAAAGTTCCCAAACATAATATAATATTACATATTTTATAATAATTAGATGAACGTGATTTTTTTTAATTCGCAAGGACATTTCATTTGTATCATCGATATCATCCAAGGACGAGGTCTCATTCAAGTTAATTATTAGACCTAAAAGATACTATATAATATACATTTTATTTGTCCAAAAACACGACTTACTGTCATGACATTCTGACAATATACAAAAAAATCATGTATAAAAACCTTAACCTTTGATGTAAAATCAGTTTTAATTTTACAATTATAGGTTTAATATTATTTCTTACCCGATATTTTTTAGGGAGATGATGGGATTTAGATAATAATATTATGGTTTATGGCTTGCAGATATTAAAATATTATAGATTATCATAAATTCTACATCGAATCAGTACTATATTTTCTTTTGATGGATATCATCAATTTGCGAAATCATTGGTATAATCACCAGTCTTGTTGGGGGGGAGGGTGCACAGGGGAACGGAGCTCCTCCACTATTTTTATGTATTTTTGCGCACCCTAACTATTTTTTTTTACTGTGACGAGAGACAGTACAAACTAACGACCGATATAATTTTTCTTAAAATATGAATTTAAATTGTTGACAATGGTAAAGTGAATTTTACAATTTTAAATAATTTTAAAATCATAATTATTCCTATTGGTTACTGTATCATGTAGGTATTTGATGTATTGCTTGTATCAAAATAGGAATTAGAATTACATAAAAATAAATTGTTTTTTTAAATGACTGAATGTATATGGCTAATTTGGGCCAATTAAGTGAACATTAATCAATTTACTAAACTTACATAAATTATATTTAGAATTCATATATATGTAGCTGAAATACTGAATTATTAATAAAATAGCTGAAATTTAACAAAAATTATTCATGTGTTTAGAAGGGAATGGGTAAAACCGCAATTTTTAAATCGTAAGATTGAGCCCTCCCCACTAAAGTATTTCCAATTCGAGCACTGGTCATCATATTAATTGTATATTATATTTCTATTTTTATTATTATATATCTATTTCCTTTTTAAGTTAATAAACTATGGTTTACACGTAAGGTGCATAATCATTATACTGTGTTAAATAAACATGAATTTTAAACGCAAGTGTTATAAGATAGTATCTACTAAATCAGACAAACATAATTATTATTTTAAATTATATAATTATATTGTTTTCTAAGTTATCTTGTTAGATAATCTTATCATTAACTGCAGAATAACTTAACTAGTTAATTTTTTTATTGAATTTAGTGAACTTTTCACCGATCATTTTCATAATAATCTCGCCGTTTCATAATTAACTATAGACGTTTCGAGAGGAAGGGCAAAACGGGCGATTGCCCCCTTTTGGTTTTTAATATTTCATTCGTCCAAATTTATCTACCACAATAGTAAATTTTAAAATAATCTAAAATACACAAACGTTTATCTTATCCGTTGATTGTTTTATTATTTTGAGAATCAAAAACTAAAGACAATTTTTCAATCTTTTGCCCCTCCATGTAAAAAATTCTGAGTGAGTTTAACTAATTCGGGTAAATTATTATAAAGAAAAAAAAACCTAGTCTTAAATGTAAAATACACGAATACGTGATATAATTCGTTTTTAATTGTATAATACCTAATAATAATAATTATGAGCGAGCTATATGTGACCTATTGTGATTTATGTGATGATATATATCGCGTGAAACACTTTTCGTCGAAAACCTATAATAATATAAAATCGTAAAAATATATGTTGCCGCCGAGGTTGAAAAAAGACCACACCATAGCAACATAATAATGACTATATGACCTATGAGGTTTAATATTCTTTTCGTCTAGCATTTTCGTCGAATCGAAATAACAATACCGATTTCGGTCGCTTTCTATATATATATATATATATATATAAACGACAATAACGCAATTGACAACTGACCGTTTTGGAATTAAAATACGCACACGCATACACACCTTGCAAACATTTTGAATTTGCGAGTAATGCATTCGGTCTGGTGGTCGTAAAGAGAGGAGAAAAATAAACCGCGAGCTCATCTATATATAATATAATAATAATATTCTCTCGCCAGAACGCGGTCTCGCCGCCGCGTGATCACCTCAGGCTGAAGTCCTGACCCGACTTAACCTCAGACACTCGTGCCGCGTCGTCGTCGTCACCGTATTATCTATATCTATCGAGTCCCCTTTTAGTGATCTCCGCAAAATCCCGAACGCCATCGTCCTCGACGATAGTATATTATTATTGTGATGCCGTTACGTAATTTCATTTTGCGTCAATCGGTTGTGTACAACAGGTGCGACCCGTTTCCGCCAACGTATAATGTTATGGGTACGTATAATAATAGAAAATGCTGCTTTAATTGTTAGTAAATCTGCTTGTAACGACGTTTATACTACGTATACAATTTCAAAGGGTTTATCGACGACATTAGGAGATATTCAGTGACGAAATCGCTTGTTGGGATATGTTTTTCATTCGTGAGTCCCTTAAAAATCGTTATCAACTATGTCGGCTAGTTACGTAGAGTATTGATTACAAACTTTTTTACGTATAGATAATACGCGTTATTATCACGTAAATTCGCTAATTCGACAAAAAATTCAAATGCACGAACATGTAAAATTCAATATATTCTTATATTTTACGTAAAAACTTGTATGTTCGGTAAACATAATATTATAAACGGAAATCAAGTTGATGTTACATTTGTCGACGAAAAAATATGCGTAAAGTAAATATTATAATAAACGTTGAATAACTGAATTCATCACTGATCAAACTCGTTAGCCGCACTATTGAGACTTTATAAAATACATTAAAAATTATTAAATATTCATCTTCTCATTGCAAATATTGTATAAAGCAACAAGTAAATGTTTTGTATCTAGTGAATTCAATGGAAAACATAACATTTCAACCTTTTGTCATACTCATATTTTAAGCTATTATAATTAACCATAAATTAATCATTTAGAATGTTTTTATAATACTTTAAGCAATGTGACAAGAGGGTAAAATGATAGAATCAAATTACTAAACCACATTGTTTTTACTTTTCAACGTTGAATATTTGTTTCGTATACTATGTAAAGTATAAATCAGAAAATGTTAAACGTATACTCACGTTTTTGACACGTCCGAGAGAAAATACTACCAGACTATAATAATACCTACATATAACCTGCAATAATAATTAATCAAACAATCATAATATTATACACAGTTTATCGAATATGCGTAAGAAATTAGCATGTAAATACTTAAATGGATGATAAATGATAACTCCACGATAAACTGAAAGCTACACATATTTTTTTTTAAGACGAAAACTTAAAATTATGCCCGTCGAAATTATAAAAAAAAATAGTTATATTAACTCAGACGTTTTACGGGCTTATAAAAACAAAACCACAAAAGGTTTGAATATATAACTTTTAAGATGTTTTCTAAACAAATGTTTGGTTTTTGTTATTTATAATGAACATAAATATTCAGAATATTTAAATGTACAACTTAAACATTATACTAGTTTCAAATGTCATATCGCTACAACACACAAGAGTGACGTTCACATTTAAAAGGTTATATATTTAAAGGTTCAATTTAAAACAATGAACAATGAATAATCGGGAATAGGTAATACAGGAGGTATATAATACGTTTCGCATCAAAGTTTAACGACTTTCAGCGACGCGCAAAATATAACAATAATTTATAAAAATAAAAAAATGAAGAATGATGTATTCTATAGCTTTCTACGATATAATATCTATAATAAATCGATGATTGTCATATTTTAAACACGGAAAATTAATTATATTGTTTCCGCGTTGTATTCAAACGATGATAATATCATCAACAGACGAATATAATATTATTATAACATACTATATTCGATTCGACCATATACCTACGACTAAATTGTATATGTAACTCGTTCTCGCATAATGTTCACATCATGGATCGACATTCCTATTTTCGACCTCGGTCCTCGAGTATATTATAGAAAACAGCAGGTGGGTATAAGTAGGTGTAAGTTTCAAGGGCGTTATTTTTATTATTTTTATTGATCGGTTGTATTTACTAAGAATTTTTGTAGAATTTTATGTGTCTCGAAAAATTTCATATGATAAGTATTTTTTAACAAGACAAAAAATTGGTAGAATAGTATTTTAGATATTCCATAGCTTTGAAGTATCCATGCAATACATTTATAGGTACGTTTAACGTTTGTAATTTATATGATGTTTTATAATATAAAAATAATATATACGTTAAACATTTATCAATTTTTAACGTTGATGCTTGTGAAATTAATATATTTTCTAATCCCTATCGTTGTAAGTATATGGAGAACATTGGTAAGTTATTCACACGCAACTAAAAACACAACAAACGTAACGAAAATGTAAAAAAATCAAATCAAATATAAGATTAAAAAAATTATTAATTCGAAATGTAGGTAAAACTTGTATTTATTTTCTTAAAAATTATCACATAATTCTCGTGATTTTTTTATTGTTTATAAATACATATTATTATTATGTTTTGCAGACGGTGCGACGCGCAAGATAGTCAAGAGACAGCGGCAGTTTTTGGTCGGCAGATACGATCAGGAATCGGCCACAAGTACGTAGGCGACATCGACATACGGATTGAATTTAATATTGTCAAAATGTTTTTAATTTTTGACGTGTTCAGGTAGTGGTGTTTGTCCAGAAAGAAATGGACGGTACCCGTTGGGCAATCAATGCGACAAGTGAGTATTTGAACGTCAGACAAAAATCAAAAATCGCCATTTCAAACTATTTAGTTTCCTCTATAAAAATAACGCTATGCATGCGATTTGATATTATTGTAATTAAAATAATAAATAATATATACCTGATCAATCATAAATTTATAAAAAAAAATTTATACATTCAGCATTTTGTCAGCAGATTATAGGTTTATAGGTGAGGGACATTAATCAACCAATATTATGAAAGTAAGTAGGTACATAAAACAACTATATGGGTACAATATAAAATTGTTATTACTGTCTTATTAATTATTATAGTATTTATCATCTATCAATGGTGTATTTACTGTAGGGGGGTTTCAAACTGGTTATACTCCCTCCCATGACCAAAAAACAAAATTGCTATTAACAATATTATTTTGCCACCTGTTTTAGATGTTGAATTATAATGTATATACTATATATATATATATATACGAACATGTTTAATTAAATTTTTTTGCAATTAATTTTTTTATATTATAAAACGGGAGGGGGGCTTCAGCCTTATGAAAACTTCCAAAATAAATCTGAATCTCCCTTTATAAATTACTAAATATGCCTCTGCTAACTATACATAGAAAGTTAAAAATTTTCGTAAATGTAATTATACATAATATTTTTTTTTTTTCATTGCAATTAATTAACAATATGCATAATAATACCTATGATTTTTGTTTAATAATTTACGTCTAATTTATATTTATTTTTTATTTTATGACAATAATAAATGAAAAATAATAAATTATGCTTGATTTTACACAACTTAATCATTTTATTTGAAATAAATTGTATACCATACTATTTATGTATTATTAGATATTTACAATGCGAAAATGGCATACCCGCAGAAAAATTATGCCCCGACGGACTATTCTTCAACTCTAAATCGTCGATATTCTCTTACCCATGCCAATATCCGCCAGAAGTAGATTGCGAGGGAAGAACTCAATTGCGTAAGTCATTTAAGATTATAAATTATAAACGAGTTGAATTTCCAGTTTTCATGATTCTCGAGGTGGAGTGTAATATCTCACACAATACACATTTAAATCAAATTTTTTTAACTGTTGTTTTTATTATGTTTTTTAATAAAAAAAATCAATAACCCGCTCGTTTGCTATTTATTTGCAATAATATAATAATATTATTCACGATGTATATAATTCGCAAATTTTGACAATGATTATATCTAATATTTGTACAGAACCACCACAGCCCACCAGTGATTGCCCGAGACAATTCGGTTATTTTCGATTGGGTGACGAGACAAAATGTAGTCAGTTCCTAAACTGCGTAAATGGCATTGGATACAAATTTGACTGTCCCGAAGGATTGGCGTTTAATGAATTGACGTTTAGATGTGATTGGCCTGACCAGGTAGACACGTGCGATGCAGAAGGTGAATATTAAATTTAAAGTAAAACTGAATAATTATAATAACCACTAACCAGAGTTTGAGAAATTCGATAGTCCTTATTTTTTACTTATTTCGATGATGTAATTTTTCATAAATGCATTTTTCTAGTTTTTTTTACATTCAGTACGCAGGAATAATAATATAGTATTGAAGACCAAAAAGCGAGATAAAATTGTAGCCTGTAGGTCTTTGATAAGTCGTAATTAATTCTGAAAAATATTTTGAGTCGTTCGTCTTTTATAATGATTGATCGAAGCTTTCTTTTTTATTTGTTAATTAAAGATTGAATTATTAACTATTAAAATATGATTTTTTTTTAATGGATTATATTTTAGATTTCAATAATAGAAAAAATGGTAATAAGAATAATAATCGAGGCACTATAATAGACAAATCACAGACACAAAATACGTTTTATAATTATGAAAACTCAAGTATCCAAAACATTACAATTTTATCTCGCTTTTGAGTAACCAAGAAAATTCAAGACAATTTTCGTTTTCTAAATTTAATTTGATTTTTAGATTTGTAAATTATAACATGAAAAAAAATAATAAAAAACTTCATACAATACCTAATTGTATAGTTCTAGATAAATATATTCAGTCAAAGTACAATATTAAGTATTAACTACAGTTTATAATATTTACTATTATACCATAAGAGTAAGTTTATGAGGGCACACTATATTTTTTTATTTTGTAGTTGCTTTTTTTTTATAAGTGCTTATTTTGATTATTTTAAAAACCTTAGACTAATAACTAAATCAAAATGAAAAAACATCATTAAAAAAATTAACATTTACCTTACCATAAATTATTCACTATAGTTTTTGAACCTAATTAGTGGAATATATTTAATCGGTATTTAAGTGTGTCTGCAAAAACTAATTAAGTCAAATAACTCGAATTTAACTACCGTTTATATAAATTGGTAAAGTAAATACGAATACCAATAATATTGAGAAAAACGCACGAACCACTTTGGTCGGCTGGCAAGACAATTCTCGTACAAATGTTTGAAGTGTTTTTTGAAAATCGGCAGGCAACTTTTACGTTAAATTAAACCAGCCCAATGAACGAAAAACGCTCATATTTAAATTGAGACTTGGTATGGTAATAGTAAGCGAGACTAGAAACACGTAATGGCTATTATTGTAGTCGTATTATAGTTTTACCACTAAGCTCGTGCAAATGTTCGTCCGGTAATTGACGGACCTTGTATAATTGGTGACAGTAAAAAATCACGAAAAAACGTAAATGTAATCACATTGACTAAATATATTTTTTTGAATTATATAGGAACGGCGTGTTTATAAAAAAAACGTATTAAATCATATTCATATTTAAAATGAAAATTACATAACAAAAAACACGAGACGTTATGAAATAATTTCGTGCTCAGGGAAATCTATATAATCATAATTCATAGATCATCATAAATATATACCTATCGTTTTAATTATATTTATTTGCACAATAACTATCTATAGGTATTATACATACCTACCAATATTACAATAAAATATGTAATTTATGTTTATTTATTCTCTGTAAGTCAGTAATACTAGTTTTTAAAACGAAAGGTCTTTAGGACAAAATAAGTTTAAATATAAATTATAATGTTGACTATATATATATACAGTGGCAGTATTTGAACAATCTTTTTTAGGGGGTCCCCGAACTTTACTAATTCATTATTAAAACATATTATTTTAAAAATGTGACTTACATTTTTTTTTATTAATATGTAACAATAAAAATAACCTATAAAATAAATTCAATTTTTCCTTTTTTTTTTTTTTTTGCGAGTTCATATATAACTTCGTCTACCGTCAAGTTGGTCGTATTTTTTTACCGTTTTAAAATTAACATAAATATTAAATACTATTAATAACTTATTATAATTATAAATTATGTATAATAAGCTTTAACTCCTACGGACTCCTTGGACTCCCTCTCGTAAAACCGCCTGTATATATATATATATTTTTATAATTAATTTTTATAAAGGCATATAAACGACTAAAATAACGTTATTTGTAGCATTTCTAGGGTTTAGATGTCCACCAGAAGAAAATCCGCTGGAAGGTCACAAACTTTATTCAAACTCTGTAGATTGTCAAAAATTTTATCTGTGTGTCAGTGGTAGACCTCGTTTATATAATTGTGGAACAGGACTAGGATTTAACGAAATTATTGGTGCTTGCGATATCAGAGAAAACGTAACTTCGTGGTAAATATTAATTTTTTTTAACTATGAACAAAATATTTAAGATTAAAATAATACGTATGTTAGTATTAAACGCGTACACATAATTTACACATAATTTATACATTTAAACATTTGAACAACTAATTAAATTTGAAACTGAGAATTCAAATAAAGTTACATTTAATAAATAAACAGCATAAGAGTTAAAATAATATTTGTATTTTATTTATAAGCAAATATTAAAAATCATAAGATAATAATTATAATTATAATTCACAAAAACATTTCTAAAAAGCAACAATAAGTACTACCTTCTTTTCTAATACCTACTAAAATTAATGAAATTTGTTTAATTATTGTTTTAGTTACTCTAGGACACCAGACAATTTCCTTCGACTCGGTTAATAAACGTTATCGAATCGGCAACCATCAGTTTTAATGGAAGTTACCTTTTATTTTAACTAAAATAAAAAAATATTCACACATTCAACGACCAAGAATGTATCAGAAACTATAATGTGACTCATTATACCCGATTACCACTTGTTTAAATTGAATTGAAATTAATTTTTTTAATAATAATATTATGTATTATAGTTATATCTTATATGTATAATATGTGCCTATATAATATTATATTCTGTTCAAAGATAAATTATAACTAATTTATGATATTTTTTAATATATATATATAAGTAACTTGAGTATTATAAATTATTTTTGTTATCATTATTTAAATATGTTTTGGTATGAATTGTACCAAATATATTCAATATAATTATTTTTAATTTGTTGATTCTATATATCCAAATTACATAATTTATATAATAACAGTCAATAAACATGACACGTACAATAATTAATAAGCATATAATATCTAATTACATGAAATTATAAAGATATTAATGATTTGAGAAAGAAACTGCTCACCGATGACACTTCATGGCTCATGGGGTTTTTATTTTTTAGTACGTCACAACACCATCTGTGTATTTCTAATGTATAGAAATAATTATTTTGTGTGGGTATTTTGTTATATTATGGAAGACAAGATTTTTTGCTAGAATATTATGAGCGGTTAGAGGGGGAATTAAAATACCTGGTGTATGACAATGATCCATTTTTATGAAGAGTTTAATTTAATATTATATAACACAACATTTTTTTATTCGCGTGTTAGTTCCATAAGTTCACATGTAATTTTCTAATTTGTTATTTTTTTTATAATGTTAATTTTTTATGCAATTTAGAATAAATATCCTAGTATAATGTTATATTTTTTTATGTTAAAGCTAAAAACCACAGTCTCCTTATAAAATTATTAGTAAAAATATTTTTAAAATGTTTGAAATTTTCATATAGTATAATTCTGTATAATACGCGAGAGAGAAAATCGTTAAAAGTTATTGTTTATAGTACTTTGTACAAGTACTATAGTATAGTATAATAATAAATTAGTATATGTCGATTTCTGAGACCGAAAATCGTGTTGTTCATCAATTAAGATTCCATTGAATAATTTAAATAATTTAGGCTCTAATAAATTTTTAAAAAGTTTTGATACTGTATTTAGTTTGGATATTGGACAATAATTATTCACAGAAGCCCAATTGTTTGATTTAAAAACGGGTACACAAAACTAGATTTCCAGTAATGTGGGAAAATGCTATCAGACAGAAATTTATTAAAAGCAAATATAAGTGATGAGCTAGAGCGTAACGACATTGAAATAAAATTATTAGAAACAGTTGTTCAGGACCATATGTCTTATCTAAACTTAGGTTATTAAGACCTTTTAAATACCTCGTCTAAGGAGATATTTAAAGAAGATATATTAATATGTAATTTCTCATTTGATGAGAAGCAATTATAAAATTCGGTGATATGTACACCGATGAAAAGCAATCGGCAAAGGCGTTTACTTATGTCTTTGATATACTATGAATTTTTTGTATATAGGTTTGTGTAATTTTGAATACTAAGTATTTTGAACTTTAAATCGTTTCATCCCCGTGTATTCACCCACATTTTAATCTTTGTCAATAGAGACTAAAATAATAAAAACCACACCAATATTTATAAGTTTTTTATTTAGTTTAACATATACCGATTAAAATAATATAATATACTTATTAAATACAAATCATATAGGTTTTTTTTTTTTTTTTAGTTATGTAAAACATTTATTTGGATATAAATTAGTAATAATGATCTAATCACTTAATATTGAATAAGTTTCATAGAGAATTTTATTTAGTTGGTATTTTACTTAAATCACCTATCAAATTTTCCAATAGTAGGTATATTCTTAATTGGTACGATAAAACTGTAATTATTGGACCGATTCATTTATTAACAAATTTAATTTTCGATTCATAATTAATTAGTAAAAAAATTGAGTATCAGATCTTGAATTTGTTTTAAATGTATTACATATATAATACAATTTTTAAAAATGTATTATATTTAATCTAAATATAAAATTTTTACAATTATGGAAAACTGTAATTCTTAATAAATATTGCAATTTCAGGTTTAAATTATTGAATACAAGCCTAATCATTTTACTAATAATTTCTCCAACTCGATTTAAAAAATAAATGTCACAATTTTTTTATTATACTATTAAATTTAAACTTGAATTTTTAATCAAATTGATGGAATGAGAAATGTTTACAACTTTTTATATTAAGATGTATAAAAATTTTAATGTTGTATAGGTACGCTAAATAGGACATTAGATATAAGTAAAAATATATATTTTTAATAGACGTTAAAAGTAGGAATTTTTAGAAAAATTGTTGTATATTATATCAATTATAGTTTATAGGTTTTATACCAATTTTTAAACCACTTATTGTATTACATTTGTTACGGTGGTTTAGTTAGGGGATGCTTTTTATGTTTCCTTTGCTAATTAAAACACGTATCTTTTTTATGCAATACTTTATTTATTTCTAAAAAAACAAATTATGTTACAAAAGTTTTCGCACCGACGGACGAGGCTAAAATTAGCGGTCTCGCCGGTGCACGTAACCCAGAGTTCGCGAGCCTAAATAGGTCGCTCTAATTTACAGATCGGGCTTCAAATATATATATTTACAAATTATACGATTACGCGGGGCAATCTCACGGATCCGAATCACTTAAGTAAGTATTGGCGGTCTCCGTGAGATTACTGAGGCAACGAGTCTAAGTAGGTCGTTGGTGAGTCCTAAAAAGGACTGTTTTACGCGATGAGTTCACACCGGTGGAATGTCAAATGTTGATCGTCTTCGTTCTCTCGACTAATGGCTTCTTCCGTTGGTTCGATAATCTTCCCGTTAGACAGACAACTGTGCCGATATCCGTACTGGTGTCTGTGGAGGATCTGACGTCGTTCTGAAAAGAACGGTTTATAGGCAAAGTGGAGTGTTCGTCTCCTAGGGATTGCGTTCTGAAAAGAACGGTTTTAGGGTAAGGCGGAATTGTTCGTCACCCAAGGAGAGCGTTCTGAAAAGAACGGTTTTAATATGGGGTGTAAGGTTCGTCTCGTCGGCGATAATACGTCTTCCTCGATAACAATTTCTTCCGTGAGTTGGTTGGATTGTCAGCTGTACGTCGTTGTGGTGGTTCCGGTGTCTAGTTCAGGTTAACAGCAAAATCTTGGGTTTGATCTTGATGTTGACTGAACTGTGTTGATGACTGAAATGTTTAATTTATTTAATCGCTGCCGTTTTATACGTTTTATCCTGTGTTATGCAAGGCTGTGATTGGTCGTCCAATCACATGCCGGTATCTAGTCAACGACGCGCACGCTCCTACGTCTCATTACCGTACCGACTAGTAAAATCTATTTTTGTATTTATGAAAGGATCTATGTTATTGCTCCGTTACACATTGTATGTATTACAGATGTGACTTAAATTTTAATATTTTTATATTAATACATAACTTTTATAATTTTTGACATTTTTTATTTACTTTTTTACGATATGATAAATTTATTAATTTTCCATACGCTGGTATAAAAAATTCATTAAAACATTAAATATTATTTTCTGCAAATATGATTGAAATAGATAGTATTATTATTTTTTAATACGCCATTATAAAATTAGATTTTGAGTAAAATTGATATCGTTACCAACTTCATAAATATGGTTTTATTAATTATATAAAATAATATGTTATATAATAATATAGACATAATACGTTTTTTTAGTATGTTAGACCATTTTTAGATTAAATACAGAACTTTTTCAATTTTGTTCTACTTATTGTTTAATAATTTTGGCTACCCTGAATTAAAATTTTAATACTTTTTTATTCACCATTTTATGCTATAGTTCTTGTAAATTGTTAAACACAATATTATTAAGCCTTAAAAATTTCAATTTTGAATGAAATTAATCACTAAATTTTATAATGTTTTTAAAATAGGTATTATCATTGACTAAAAATACTATAGTTTTTATTTTATAATCAATGATATCATAAAACGAGTTTTATACTTAGTTAAAACATTTATTAGGTAGGTACATAATCAAATTAATAAAAGTACACATAATATAAAATCTAGCTTAGATCAAAATAGTTTTTTTAAATATTAATAATTTAAAAATTAATAACAATTCAACACTATCCTTTCCTATAACAAAAATGGGACGAAATATTAATTTACACCACCTGATGACTTTTTGTTATATTTAAATATTAAATTCGTATATATAATGTTGATGTACTAAATGAAACTAATTAAACTTTATAAGATAGAATCAGAATAAGATAAAAAATAAATTAGTATTTCAATAACTTTTGACACTCCTCGAAATATCCCTAAAATAACCACGGCGCGTAAATTTGTTTGCGTATTCGCGCCTTATTTCAATATGTCTCATGTTATTTCATACATTATTTCTTACTATATATAAGTGAATCTACACAGGACACATCATTCAATGTCAACAATTAAATTAAATTAAATTTGTCAAAATCAACAATTAAAGGTTTTGATTCCCGTGTTGCTAATGGGGAAAACATTTTTAAACACAAGTTCAATTCACGCATAACGTTAATTTTTTAAGGCAATTAAAACGATTTAAATTAACGACCGACAACTAACATATTCCTGTAGTGCGCTTAAACAATTTTATATTATATTAATATTTATATTTTAGAAAGTTTTCATCGAGTTAAATTTATGTACAATATACTCATTATACGTAACGTATTATTTCCTTTAGGAATATGTAATATTTTAAAATTAAATATTTAATAATAATATTTTTCTTCGCAAGATGTATAACGAGCAATACGAAAATATCATTACAAGAAACAAAAATTGAAATTTAAGTAATTACTTGAGTTTTTGTATATGATAGAACAATAGGTAGATAGTACAGAGGCGCTATTTTTCTCAGGAACTATTTTTCTTGTGGGGGGGGGGCAAAAATTTAAGGAAAATCATGATAGTATATTAAAATAAAATACAAATACTTATTGATTTTTGTAAAATAGGTTTAACTATTATTTTGTAGATTAAACTAATAGTCTTATTTACCTAATTTAATTTTGAATATAAAATTAAAAACAATTTTAATCATTTTTTAATTTTATTTGTTATAAAACTTTTCAAAATTCATTTTATTGCTTATTATATTATATAAATATTAAAAATAATAAAAATGTAATTTAAATATAAACTATAACTTTAAAATGTTAAGTATTAAATATTATGATGACAAATTTTCAGGGGGCAAAATTATAATTTGCTCCCCGACATATTTAACGGGGGGTCGAATGCCCCCTCTGCCCCCCCCCCCCCAGCTCCGGCGCCACTGGGTAGGTACATGAATATTGCGATTTATGATGCCAACTGTTAAGTTTTATAAAAAGTTGGTATTTTATCATATTAAATTAATAGGTAACTAATATATGCCTCAATATAATAATTGATAATATAATATATTAAAGTTATTGAACATGCAACGATTACAATAGCATATTTACAACTTGTGCCTTCAACACCGGACGACAAACTCAATATTACGTTTCTATTATTAATATTTCTAAAAAACACATTTTAAAAGCCAATAAATTATTATTATTATTTCATAATATTTTTTAATTTCGGGATTTAAATAAGACACGTTTCGCGTAATGTGCACTCTGTAATGGACTTTATAATAATTTAATATTGAAATTGATTTTAGAATTGTAGGTTATAAAATTAAAAAATGTTAACTATTTAAATAAAAATAAAATTTGAATTTCTAATATGACTACAATTAGTAAAACTATATAAAATTCTGTATTGGGCTCCAAAATTCGCTGGGTCGACACTACCATAACCCAGGTAGATGTATGTTTTTAGTAGGTACAAAAACCAATACTTTTTATTTTAATTCGAATATATTAGAAATATATTTAAAATTGTTAAAACGTTTATATCAATTAACAAATAACACACTTTAGTATAGTAGTAATTATATTTTTAGATATATAAAGGTACATTAGTACATAGTATTTAAGGTACATTAAAAAAAATTCCGTTCACAGTTTTCTCAATACCACAGCCTCGTTCTTTTTAAAAAAAAAAAACAAGAATTTCCAACATAATAATTCCAGTTGGTTTTTTTTATTTATATTATTGTTTAGAAAACACAAATCATCCATTCAACGACAAATTTTATTCTAGACGATATTATAAACAGTAGACATGTTATCAGTTTATCACATTTATAAAAATTACGAGATCGTTTACGGTCCAAACAATGTAGTTCGTAATTCGTGGGACATGCTCGAGTCAAACTCGCTGCGTAAAATATTATCAGGCTCTTATTACAACTGTCGATGATTGTGTGCAACCGGTTTCGATTCGTTTCGAATTTCGACTGATGAGATCTCATATGTCAGCCCGGTCAGAGAGGATTCGTTTCGAACACGATATGTGTTTTTTAAGTAAAATTATATTTGTATTTTATAATTTTACAATAATCCAATGTACACGCGCGGGCGAAGGACGACCAGGGACCAACGACTCGAACGCACAACGTGGTATTATATATTAAATAATTATAATAAAATAATATAAAAGTGATTTACTCACCTCGACCTGTTTTTCGTTCACCGGCCCCCGACGACACAACGGTGTGTAGCAAACGTTATTTTATCCGCACGATATCATAAATATTAAATACTTGGTCGTCTACCGTAATGCATCTATAAGTCCGGTTAGGTACAATACGGTGCACACACGTAGGTCGTACAACGTTCACTCTCCGCGCGACAATCGGCCCGAAACCACCACTATATATTGAACGTCGAGTTCCAGACTTCCAGTCCGCAGTCCCGTAAACTCTGCAGCCATTTACACACGTGAGTTTTATCAATAGTTTATTAATTAAATCGATTTTTTTATGTGCTAAAATAAAAATCGACTTGATAGCTCATAATATAATATGACATGATGGTATGATATGATCGAAAAAAATTAACTTGTTACCGTCAATTTTCAATGTCCGCCGGTATATTACGGTATATATAAGTATATTTTTCTACTAAAAATAAAATGTTTTTCAATAACAGTTTTAACGTTAAAGATTAATTTCAAGTCTTATAGGTACTTTGATTAAAACTATTAATTTGCCATGAATTATTTTATCGCGACTTACTTATAAGAATTATCCATGTGCGCGATGTTATTTAATTACGCAAAGTAATTGTAACAGCGACGAGGCTTACTGCACAAATGATTGTAGCAATAAAATTTTCAATAATTTTACAGAGGTGTTTATGCGAAACAAAATAATATTAAAATTTAAAGTTTAATTACCCCCGCGCAACACGACCATACTGATACAGAAATTTTAGCCAATTTACACGCGGATGCAAAATAATAGTCGCGATTGTTCAATATCATTTTTTATCGGCTCTTAATAATCGTTCGTATTTTAAAAACTTAGTTTTTCGCATTATACTTTTATATTGTCTTACGGCTCTAATAATCAGCCGATTTTGTATATAAAATTATATTACTTTTGTTGAAATTATTTATGAGGAAAATTCTAGTGATTCTAATGTTTATTATTATTATTATTATTACTATTATTGTATAAATTTCCGTTTTGTGTAATATTATAACATATGAATTCAATTTTCTGTGTTGTTGATTTATTTGTTATAATTCACTCAGTTGATCAGTCTGAGCCACCGATAAATATTGGTTTTATAAATATTATAATCATATAGATATAATATGATAATGTAAAATTATTATTATTATTAATTTTGTTGAGCTCGAAAAGTTATTTTGATTATTATCAAATTAAATTTTGTATCATACTTTTATATACTGCAGATAATAAACCTTGTACAATATTACCAAAGTTTTAGTTTCCACTTTCGACATCATATTGTCTGTTAGTTTATAAATAATTAATTTTAATATTTTAAATAATTTTAAAATTACATATTTTTACAGTATAATAAGTTAATCGAAACTATCAAAATTAATTACATAAGATTAGGTCACATTTTAAAAACTCAGACAGTCACACCTATACTGAAATTAAACTATAGAATATAGGTACGGGTCCCTAGTAAAATTTAAAAATATGTTACTTATCAAATAATATGTCGTATATAGTAAATATAGTATATTTTAATGTTAAAAACAAAGAACATGAATTATGTGTTGTATATACATTGCAGTAATGAAGAAATATCTTACTAACTACCTATATAATTTTATTTTTACTTAATTTAAATGTAATCCGTATCAAATTTTAAACAATTTTAACAAAATCTGAGCACCTCATTAAATTTTCATCAAGAAATCTGCATCGTTGTTATTCGCCCGAGTATTATTTTACAATACTATTTGATCTGTGGCACACCTTATGTGCGTTGCGTATGCCAGTACTTTATCTATAACAATGGCATATTTAATTTATAATGAGAGTGTGAGACGGTACCTATAAAAATTGAAGATTGATGAGATCGTGTGATCGATAAGACAAGAGTGCAGGTTAAGTAATGTTAGGTAAATTTGAATATAATAATAGATATATTATTACCATCGACTAGGACTCTCATTCATTACTAATTAAACATAATATAATAATATAAACTCATAATTATTCACATAGTGGTAATTGTAATCTTAACATTTCTATAGCTGTGTTGAGTAAAACCGATCATTGTTTATATGGAAAGTACCTAGACACACGACATCGTCGCCGAACTCGTACTTGGAAATACTAGATTAGTAATAATAAGTAGGTAAGAATATTGTGTTTAGTAAAATTGTTCGTTAGCGTGGACAAATCAAATTATTTTGTTTGTTTATTATAAATGCTTATATATTATATTCACGTTTTGTGCTGCATAGTGCGTCCATATAAAGAGGCTATCGCGAAGATTTGATATCTATAATTGTACATCGTTGATTCGTTAATATACAGAATAATGTCAATACAGCGATACACCATGTATACATTGTACAGTATATAATATAGGTACAAATATATGAAGAAACGTTTCATTTCAGTAAGCTAACTTCCATTGCGGTTATAATTTATAATAATATATTATGTGCAGCATATAGATACGCGGTTCATGATTGCGGTTTCCGCAATTATTATTATACCTTTTATAAAAGTATCAATAATCATAAATAAATGTTTTTTTATTATTTTTCATACTCGAAATATCTAAGCCGTATACTATACACACGATGAATCACATGGTAGTTATAATCGTCCGACAACTACATCGGTACAAGTATATAAAAGAATAATTATTTTATAATAATTTCCCATGAAATATTGGTTACATCAGGTATCATCTCCGTTCTTCGTAGCTTTTGAATAATAATATTGACGGGTTCATATGTGTCACCGAAGCAGGTGTGAATATATATTATGTTACATATCATCCTCCTTTAGACAACTGTCAAAGTGTCGACATATACATTAAGTCAATTAAGTCAATTATAACATTGTACAATGTCATTAAATAATTCAAACGCTCAGATATTCTATATTATATACAAAATACGATAATGTTCAAATAACTATTAATGATCAGAATATCGATTTATTAAGTAACATATTTACTAACAGACATTACAACCGATATTATATTTTAGAAAAAAAATCATTATCAGAAATCTATCATAATTTTTATGATAATAATTATGTGATATATAAGACTATAATAATGGCTAACGGAAACTGTTTTTCAATAAAAAATACATAAGATGCCCATCTTCAAATATCTAGAGGGAGGTGCATTTTTATGACATGTAGAAAAATAGACAATATTTAAATTATTATAGCCATAATAATTTATGTTATATTATATTTTGTTACAAAACTATTTCTTTATATCGAAATATTTATTAATTATTTTCTTTAAACTATAAATATTCAAAAACTATATATTTTTACTTCTAACGTACAGTTTTATACCATGTAGGTATGTATAGTTTAAATAAATTAAGACTTTTAACCTAATCTTAATAATATATTATTTATTTTATAATATTATAGTTAATTAGTTATTATATACAAATTTTAATATTCAATACAATATTTATTTTTCAAAACTTAAATGTTTGTTAAAGACTATTGGGACTGGAAAATAAATGTAGGTATCACTTGTTTTAATAATTTACACATTTTAATTCAAAAGAACAAAATCGAAATAAGCAATTTGAATTGATCAATCTAACAAAAACTGTTTTTAATTAATACATTTTCGAGTATCTTAATGAGTGTAAACCATACCAATATGGCAATAGGTATACATCGTATCGAACAAACAAAAACTATAATATTATAAAATAAATAATATATTATTAAGAGTTAAGTATCGTTTAATATTTAAAAAATATGCATGTGTGTAAATTTTCAGTTCAAATACCTAATGCATAGAACATGATAAATATCACAATTATTTCAAATAAAAATAGAACAAGTTATTATAAATACGATACCTCTTAAATAATTGTGTACGTTGAGTATGAAGTGTTAAAAATAAGGATAACCAATCAATTTTTAAGAGAACGATAATATCGTTGTTAGAATTTTTTTATAATTTTATAACTGCATCGTTTTTATTTAATATAATAAAAATATTATTATATCTCTTAAAATTGGTAATTGGTATACTTATATAGGTAATGTACACCTAATATATAGAGAATCAAATTGGTAATATATAGTTCATTTTCGTGATAAAATTATAGCTTTCATTCGGCCTCTGTGCCTAATTGAAATTAATAAAATAATACAATTTAAGTTTTCAACGATAATTAATATATTTGTATATTAAAATATAAATAATATTAAACCTATATGCAATAAATGTCATGCCGACCTAATTGTTAACGCACATAATCCAAGAATGCCTAGAATATCAAGTCATACGAAATATTATATTGTTGATGATTTTATTATCTTAAAATAGTCAAAAGTTTCCATTTGTTCTTAACTGAAACATAATACCATTTTTTTTTTCATTTTATTCTGCAATCATAGTATAATCATGTATCTGCTTAATATACAACTATGGTTATTGAATTTTATTTTCACCTTATATATATTCCATTTTTGGGCCAAGGTTTAACTATTAAGATTCGTTTATTTAATTACCTGAATATGATAAAATTGTTGTAATCGTCATGTATACATATAAAAGTCTTAAAATATTTTTTTTATTTTTATAAAACAAACTTGTTATCGTCCAATTGAAACGAACACAAATATTTTAATCATACTGTAATGCAATTTACCTATTATATTAAATAATTAAATATTGTAGTGTCGTAAACTATCAGGCGAATCTAGCTCAAGGTCGTCTTCGTGAAGTAAGTATACGGTAAAGGTAAACAGTCAATATACAAATGCGACCGCAAAGAAAACTGTCTACACATATAGTACCTATATTATAATATTATGTAATAAAATAATAAAATAATGGATTTTCAGATCTATTTCCAATGTCTATTGATCATTTTCGATCTAATAATTAAACATATTCATCGCAAGACATTCGGCATCCTGGCAATATTTTGTACGGGCATTTACCATATTATTATTATTTTTATCACTTGAAGATTTTCATCGTGATCAGACGGCCAATAATATTACGAATAGTAATATAATAGGTACACGTCGATACAAAATAAATACCTATATCGAACGTGTCAGGAATTTCGATATTCAAACAAATTTCAAACAATCGAATACCTTGACCAAACACGTCCTATTCGTATTTTGTTATAGATTCCGGTTCTCGTCATCAAAACATTTTATCTTTTTATAAAACACCAAATCGTGATGTTTTGTAAAAATCATATGCTTTCATTGAGGCTTTTAAATTAACTATCATGCATCTAAAATACGAAAACTAAAACGATTAAAATCCGTTTTCTTGTTAAACGCGCAATATTTGACGTCGCTATATTTGTTTATTAGCGTAATTTGTATTGATTTAATATTCAAAATAAAATATTAAATTATTAAACATATAATATAAAGAAACTTATGATTAGTACGTCATTCAGCGATTATGAATTCGTTTATACCTATCAACAGTTCTGTTCTATTTAAATTATTTTCCCTCACAGTATTCTAAATAAATATAACTTAAAAACGTTTCAATATGCAGAATGAATATGTTGACCACAGTAATATTATTTTATTAGCAAGAAAAATATGCTCAAATGCGAAAGTTTAAAATTAAAATTCATTAAGATTATAATCTATAATATCGGTAAATGATCACAATACTATAGTGATAACGTGTCAATTATTGGGCTAACAGTATAAACTGTATATATATATATATATATATATATATATATATTATATAAGGTACCTAACCGTCAAAATACCAAATAGGTGTACTTACGTATCTATATTATAATATGTTCCCAAAAAATAGTATTATTGCTATTTATGTAATTATGTTAGCTATTACTGACTATAAACCTACTATAGTCCTATGAGCAGTGTTGAGATCAATAAGTATGGTTTCTATCTATATGAAGATAAAGATAAAGTCATTAAAATTCATCTAAATAAAGTAAAACATTTTAATATCTAGATAAAGAAACTATAATAATTTGTTGTTTGTTTTATATATACAAATATAAGTAAGCTAAAAAAATAGAATACATACAAATCAACCAAAAACTATAGTAGTTAGATACCACACAGATACATTTTATGCACTTAAGATTATATTTACTTAAGTAAAAAGTCTATAGTCAAAAACTACACAAAATGACGATAAAATATTCAAATATAACATGAATAAAAGTACTCCACTTAATAAGTACATTCGAACTCAATATTACCTAATATAATTCTAATGCTTAACACAACAAAGGAAAAACAAGGAAGTTAAAAATTTAATTTAGTAAAAAAAAAAACCCATTGTAGTTTTATGTAAATACCTATTTAGTAATAGTAGTCTAAATTAAGTACAATATTATATTATTATATAATAGAATCGCACAAAAAATATGATAAAACAAAAATGTGTTATTATTAAAGCTATTATTTTATTGAAATTATATTCAAAGTATAAGTTACGAAGAAAGAATATAAGTATATATTACACCATATCGATTAATTTGCTACATCTAAAAGCTACCTATATTGTTTATACTAGTTATGGTCGTACCTAGCATAAATTTTCGTTAGAGGGTGTTACGTATAAAAGCATACCAATGTGTCTAAATAAAAATAAATTTTTATTATAGTATAAAATTTATTGAATTTTCGAATTTTTGAACACTGAAAACTCTCTGAATATAGCCATGATACTAGTATAATAATATGTATGTTGTCAGTACAACAAAATAAAATTTAAAAAATATAATTTTTAATAAATTGAACGACACGAATATTTAATAAAAAATTTTGTTGGTTAAACAGTAGGTAGTATAATATACTTGCAGTATAAATTTAGTGATTCCGTAAGTTTTACAAATAGACTTAAAATAAGTGGTTTCATATCTAAAAATATACTTATTTTATTAGGAAAATTAAAGTTAAAACTAATAAATATTATATATTTTAAGAAATCTAAAATATATTTTGTAATTATTTGTGTCATTGAATATTAAATAATCATCAAAATTTCCTAATGCGTTCTTTAACTCCTCGGTGATGTTAGTGATGGAATGACACTGTATTTTTTTCGATTAATTGATTGGTTCATTAATAAAATAATGTTCCTCCACATTTTCTATCCATTTCAAAATCCTTCAATTCTTTATAGAATCTTTTACTTAAGTCTAACATAATCTGCTTCAATTAGACTATCTTGGCCTTCCTCTTCCTGGGTTTAATTTTTACTTCAATTATAGATGTTATACTTGCATTATTTATAAATATATTTAATTCTTAACATTTTACGATAACACCACATTTCGAAGGCCTCTAGTTTTCTTCTTTCTACTGTACTGATTGTCCAAGTTTCACAGTCATATAAGACTCTATACGTATATTTTTAAGAACCTCTTTTTTATCTCTAAGGTCACACTATTAGTGGTTAATAAGTGTTTTTACTCTGAAAAGCCCTCTTCGCTTATGCTATTCTATTTAGAATTTCATCATCCGTTATTTTACTTCCTATGTAAGTTGAATATGATTTATCTTGCTACACACCATAACCTTTGTCTTTTTTTTTTGTTTAATCGCATTCCATATTTGTCCCATAATATTTTATTTACATTAGTACAAATGTTCCGCTCACGTTATATTTTCATTTTTTAGCACAAAAATGCGTGACCTTTCTGTATTTTGGACTCATCATATTCCTCATTATATTTCTTTTAATTACAATTCATTCATTCAGATATAACTTATTTAATATTTTTCGATCCATACCTACTTCCTCCATTACATGTAAGAGGTATCGTGTTATAATATTATAACGTAAATTTAAATCTATAAAATTGCATTCAAAAAACTTATTCTGAGCAAAACTCAGTCAGATATAGCCTCAAAGCCTAAAATGAGGACATAAACAATATAAAATATATGTAAGTAATACATTTTAATAAATTATATACATTTCGAAACAACAATATCCTAATATTATCATTAGAGATTCAAAACACACAAAATTTAATTTAAAATGCCTTAATACTTCATCTATTAAAATTTAATAGAACATTTTTTTTTTTTTTTAATTTAATGTACATAAATAAAATTTTAAAACATTAATATTTTAAATAAGCTATTAATAATTAATTATTAAATTGTGATATTATTACAATTTACAATGGAATACACAAACAAGTGTACCACACATTTTTTATAATTAAACGTATAATTGTATAATACCATACCTTACATGATTATATTACAATTTACTTACTTGTAACTAAATTGATATACTATTGTGGTTTTACAAAAGAAAACAGATTAGTTTAACGATTCCGTAAGAAGACTAAATATTGGAATTTTAATAATATCAACTTATTTTTTGCATCATCTTGCAACACCAATTACAACTTTTAAAAAAAAAAAAAAAACAATCAGAAAAATCAGAAAAATTATTCTTGAAAAAAATTAATTTTAAGTTTAGTAAGGCATAAATAATTGCATACAATATATTTTTATAATAATGTTTAAATAATTTTTATTTAAAAATAACATAACAAATGACAATTTAATTGAGAATTGAACTAGAATCTCTCACTTGTAAGGGAATGCTATACCACTAAGTAATGAAACAATGTCCTTTATTACTAATCCGAGCGTTCTCTAGATTTGTATTTAACTATCGTTCAATATACTTAATTCTCTTGTATTTTAAAATAATGACGTTATTTTCATTAATTTCAGATTCCGACATTGCACGTGACATATTAATATGTTTCCAGCGGCCATAATAATCGTAGCATGTTGTACGGCAGTGGTTCTATTTCTGTACAAGTACATGACATCCACGTATAAATATTGGAAGAAAAAGTCGGTGACTTTTGCCACTCCCGTACCGTTTTTCGGCAACATCAAAGATCACGTGACTTTAAAAATGACTCAGGGCGAGTGTTTGAAAAACATTTACAAGTAGGTACCTATATACACGCATAATATACGTATGGGTACAACATGTTATTTTATTAATTTCAATATTTTATTCCAAGGAGATACAATAAACGCCTTACGCAATTGCGTCATGAGTGAGAAGTATGGATCGTGTATCTATATTGTTTTTTTAGTTTATATTTTACACCCGTCCACTTATTTTGTTTTAAACACTTCAACAATATATAGGTACAATGTACATTTCAGTAATACTTTCATGCGAATAATTTAATTGATTTAGTCGATTTAAAAGACAAAAAAGCAATGTTTGAGAAGATAAAAGTGAAATGTTAAAGTCCTCCTTGCTGACTTTGGCTTGCGATTATTTTAAAATAACGTATAGTAGGTACCCGATGTATAGATACCTAATTTATTATTATGACGTTACAGTGATTTCCCTCATGAAAAGTTCGTCGGTATGTACCAGTTGCAGATGCCCACCCTGTTGCTCCGCGACCCAGAAATTATTCGACTGTTTCTGGTGAAGAGCTTTACGCACTTTACCGACAGAGGATTCTTATACGACGGACACAGAGAACCATTGACCAAACATCTAGTCAATTTGGAAGGCGAGGCATGGAAGATACTGCGGCAAAAATTAACACCGACTTTCAGCTCCGGAAAAATCAAAAGTATGATGGGACTGCTACATGGCTGCGGAGTACAACTAATCGATTACATGGAGGTATATATAATTAAGAGAGTTATAGTTATTTATAGAGTAAAATATGAACAAAATAACGGTATAATATATCAAAATTCGAATATCCCCTTCTTCAAACAAAATTTTATATATATATATATAAACGCGGTCTCTTGAAAATAGTTTAGAAAACGAACAAAGCAAAACAATTATACCTATTACATTTAACTATCAATTTTTAAATATAAATAAAAACTAAACATAGAATTATAATAACTAAGGGTCGGATTTAAATGCTCTAAAAAAAAATCAAAAAATGCCTAATCAAAAATGCATTTATAACCAAAAAATGCTCTAAAAATCTTTTTTTAACTTTTTATTGTAATATAAATTTAAAATACAGAATTCATTAATTTTTAAAATGAAAACATATTATAACATATATTATTATCTACATTTAAAATATTATAAAAGCTGCTGACTGTTGGAATGGGTACGTTACACGTATATCAATGAAACAATGTAATCTTACAATAAGAAAATATCCAGATAAAATTGTATATAATCGATTAATCGATTTATGTGATATTAAGATAAATTTTAAATTATTTTTAATAACAATCCAGATTATCTGATATTACTATAGATAATAGGCATTACAAAATTATATAAAAATATTTATATTTTAGTATTATTGTATGAATATTTTTATTTTTGTCATAATATCACAAAACATAAGTATAAATGATCTAAAAAAATTTAAAAGCACCAAAAAAATTAAAACATGTCATAAAAAATCAAAAACACCCAAAAATTCTCCAACAATTGCATTATTAAAATAATGAGTTCATATTAAAACACATTTATCGCCTGAAATCGTGCAAAGCGTTCCAAAAAAGATACAAATACATTAAAATATGAAACCTAATAATAACACTGCTATATCTTATAATAATATATATAATCCGAAATTCAACACAAGTCAACAAATGAACTATCAAAGTATCAACGCTAAACGATCGCACTATTTTATGGATTTTGTTTGGTATAGAACACAATCGAATGCGGTAACCGTGAATTCGAAATACGCGATCTGACGGCCAAGTTCACGACAGACGTGATTGGCACGTGCGCGTTCGGTCTTGAATGCAACTCGCTGAGGGACACGCAATCTGAATTCAGACGGATGGGATGTGCGGTACTTAATTCGTCCGCTTCACTGGCGTTAGCGAAAATGGTCAGAGTGTTCTTCCCAAAATTGTTCAAGGCGCTGAAACTGCGCACGTTTCCGGCGGAAGTGCAACAGTTCTTTATGGGCATCGTAAAACAAACAATCGACTTCCGGAACACCAACCAAGTACGCCGTAATGACTTCATACAGTTATTACTTGAAATCAAAAACCAAAATTCCCAAGAAACCGTGAATAATAACATTGAATTGACCGAAGAGTTGATCGCCGCTCAGGTAAGCCCGTGAGATAATCTTCGGAAACTCTATAAATTATAAACGCCTGTAATTGTTTTTTCGTCAGTATTATTTAATATAATTAGGTACTTATTATAAATAAGCCAACTAAATTTAAAGCTAAATAAATAATGTACTTGGATACCGTTTGAGGTGTTTGTGTTTTTCTTGGCTGGATTCGAAACTTCGTCGACAACACTAAGTTTTTGCTTGCATGAAATGGCTGTCAACCAGGATATCCAAGGCCGAGTTTATAAAGAAATCAACGAGGCAGCTAACAAGTTCGGATTGCCCTTCACCTACGAAGCCATCTCATCAATGGACTATTTAGACAAGTGTCTTAAAGGCAAGTGGGGATGTATTCGTATAAATCGCATAACATTTTAACAAGATTAGTTTGGGCAAAAATGTATAAGTATGAGTATAGTATATCATATTATATTAGTATTTATACACTCGTCAGTCACGTTTTTCGTCTGTCGCCAAATTTCTTTTTTTTAACACATGCAACGTCTCGGATAGAATTTCGGCAAAGTAAGGAAAAAATTTGTTCGTTAGATTAAACAATTTTAATTAATAACCATATTAAATGACAAAGGTAGATATTAAAAGTAAAAAGCGCGAAGGTCGATTTTAGACGTTCCTCATTCGTTCCTTCGGTCCTCGGAAAAATGAGTGGTTTATTATAATTAAGAATCGAATGTAATGATATTGCATTAAAAAATACGATTCTGAGCGAAACTCAAAATATTATACTGATAATTCATTCCAAAATTTTACCACGTATGTAAATACTCAAGAAAATTTTCAAGTCCCTACGGTCAAAACTCGATTAGTTATCACGAAATAAAAATAATTAAAATGATGGAAACCGTAATTTTGCTTATTTTCTGCCATTTTTTGGTAGTTTTTCCTAGCCCGAAGAAAAACTTTTGAGAAATTCGAAAAATGAACCAAATAAAGTACTAAATAGATATAATTTGGTACGGAAAAAATAGGGTACCTATTTGTGGTAATCGGACCATTATTTCTAGAAGAAAAAATGTTTTCAACCAATACATTCTTCGCTTCGCTCAGTATCTAAAAATTAATTAGTTTTTCATTTACTTGGAAATTTTCTAGATCAAGTATTCTTAGTGTATAATATGGTAAACTGTACTTAGATATTGTAAATCTAATATTAAGAACATTATAGAACAAAAATTATTACAAGAAATAAATATCTACCGATGAAATTATAGATATATTCGCTAAGAAAAAATGTCGAAAAAATAATTTTTAAAAACATGTATATTATATAATGCAATTTAAATTTAAATTGTTTTTGTTTTATAACATTTTTGTACTAAATATAGTAGAGTGTCGATTATCCACACGTCAATTATCCATGTTAAGTATTATCAATATAAATAATAACATAAACGTGTTTTATAGACCTTTATTGTTAACAACATAAATCGTAATGATGTACATTATAATTCTACTCGCTAATGATCGATGGACAGTCCCCACCGATTGTAATATGATACTTATTACTATGGTTAATATAAATACTATACATGTAATATAATGTAATGTAATGCTGAATATGCAACAATCCGCATTACAAAATTTTTGTATACAAATTTATTTTTGGCGACGAAAAAAAGGAGTTCATTGGAAGTGCAAAAATACATTGATTATTATTTCAAATAAATACATAACATACATATATTTTTATTATATTTTTGTACTTTTTTTTTTATGTTATGTGTAAATATTATATTAAGTAATGTATCTAGTAAATTAGTTTTTAACTTAATTTTACAATTTTCAATGGTTCAATGGTTTTTAATGATCATCTGCACAAATCGATTATTCGCATCCCCTTCAGTCCCAACTAGTGCGGATAATCGACTTATTGATATACTTATTAATGTACTTATTACTAGTATTGCAGAAATAAGCGTAATTTTATTAAACGATTGTAAATTTAATATTATTATAATTATTATTTAAAAATAATAATAATCATAAGCCTAGCTGCCTACCTTATATACGTATTACGATACGAATAATAGAAATAAAACATTATAATATAATTACATAATATTTTATTATTTACAAAATTTTTAGAAACGATGAGAAAATATCCGCCGGTACAAGCGTTGGCCCGGAAATGCACCAAACCATTTCGCGTGCCCGGCACAGACGTGGACTTGGACGTTGGCACGGCAGTCTTGATACCTGTGTACGCGATACATCACGATCCGCAGTACTACCCGGAACCGGAAACGTTCGACCCGGACAGGTTCGCCAAAGACGTGGAAAGACCCGCGGGCAGCTATCTACCGTTCGGAGACGGGCCGCGAATATGCATAGGTATACAATAATACGAGTATACCTAATATTGTAAATATTTGGAATTGTTATGACCACTTAGGTATACTCGAAATTGCCTTGTTACCAAAGTTTTTGACTTACAGTTAAAGTGGTTTAAAATGTCCTTATAAATTATATAATGTGAGAAATTAAATTATTGACTTTACATTTTTCAACAAACCTTTGGAAGAATTTCAAATCTGGATAAATTATCTTTAAGGTACTATACACTCCCCAAGTTATACTCGTAATGCTTCGTACCAGTGTCGGCCTTAAGCAGGGCTTAAAGTGGGAAAAAATTCCAGGGGGGACTAATGTCTCCATATAGTTTTAAGCGTTCCATATATAATTTTATGTCTCCAGAACGTTTTGTAACGTATAATTTGTTAAAGGGGACGCTTTTAAACCACCATTAGAGGTAGTGGGACTGAATCCCCTTGCGTCCTCCCCCCCCCACTTTAACCCCTGGTCTTAAGGAGGGATCAACGGGGTTCTTGAGATGGGCTTCAGGTTTTCGTTAGAAATTTTGGGCCTCGCAATGATAATATTGTATTATATTTTGTTTCGTTGAAATGAGGCTTAAAGTTTTACTTAGTAAAAGTATAATAGTGAATAGTAAATATGAGATTAAGTAGGTATAGGTAGGTACTTATTAAAACAATAAAATTACGTATAATACGATTAAAAAAAAAAAGTTGCTTCAAACTTGGATTGTGAAGAGATAATAAATGTGTTTGTAAAGTATAAATAAGAAAAGTCATTATTTTGTAAAATATAATTTAATACGAGTATACGATGTTTGTATGATAAATTTGTAATAATGTACCCACCTATTATTGTTAGTTGTACGATTTAAAAAAATTAAAGGGTTTCAATTATATACATTCTTATTTGGATAATATTTAATATTACAAACATAATTTACAAATTAAATTAGGTATCTAAAAAACACTAACTTTTGTTTCGTGCCATTTATATGGTAAACTGGTAATAGTTTTTGTGTTAGGTAACGAAAAATTTGTAATAAAAAAATAAGTGACCCATTGCCTAAAAAGGTTGTAGACCTTTCTAAATAATAAAATGTTTAATAGGCAAACATCTGTCTCGAAAAATATACGCGCTGTGCAAGTAAAGCAACTGGGCACTAGCTATTGTATATATATATATTATATAGAATGGTAATACTGTATTGCGAAAACATTTGAAATATACTATACCAAAAACCTAACTAATATTTACACTTTTTGTAACATAAAATTCCAATCACTCTGTCTATTACAGTTACTATTAATTATTATTATATTCATAACGTAATTCGAATAATTTATTTCCGACAGGTATGCGTTTCGCCATGTTAGAAATGAAATTGGCATTGGCTCAATTCCTTCAAATCTACGCGGTAACGTTGAGTGACAAATCCTGTCCACGTATCGAGTTCGAACCAGCATCGTTCTTGTCGTGCCCGAAAGGAGGTATATGGTTAAATGTTGACAAGAGATAATGGCTGAATATGAAATATATAGTACCTATTAAAATTATTAACTATCGTTTGTAATTTTGTATTGTTACAATAATAATAATATTGTCAATAAGTATGTGTCATAATGTCATTACTCGTTTACTCATTATTAACTACCTACCTAATAATAATTTATTAAATTAAATTTGTGCAATAACTTAAATATAATGTAATATAATATAAGGTAATTAATCGCAAATATATTAATTATTGATTTAAAATTATTTTACTCGCTGTTTTGTTGTCCTATCTGCTTCTAGATTCTGCAGAATGCAGACCGCAAGGTGACAACGGTGATTCAAACAAAATTATCGTTAAATATCGTTAATAATGAGCACGTTATTAACTGGATTTTATAAGTAGAAATAATTTATCACAATGATTATAAAGTAAAATTAATTTGTTTATACTTTTGGTTGTAATCATATTACTCATTTTTACAGTGTATTCATAGTGACATAATGCACGGCACCACTATTAATTACCATATATTATTAATGTATATCGATTTTTATTAAGATTGGAATCAAGGTCTGTTCAATAAAAGACCAAACTTTTGAAATTTCGCGCGAACCGTTTGATTAATTGTGTTTTCGCAAAAATCACTATCTAGATAATATATTCCTTTGTAACAAGATGCCACTTACTGTATTAACCTTACTCAGTGAGCAGCGCCTATACGTGCATGACGTCACCGAACGTACACATTTTGTGGCGGCAGCGGGCAAACTAGGTTATATTAAAATAGTCTATTCTATAATCAATGATAATACTAACTATTCTGAGCGAAACTCAATTACAATATATTATACTGATAATAAATTCCAAAAGTATTTAATATTAAATTAAAAGTCTCAAAGTCTATTCTTGACAACTTTGAAATAAATTACAAGATTTTACATTGGCACTGACTTCGTCAGTGTTACGAAGAACGTGTTACTTGTAGGTTCACTACAATACGAACATCTTATATGTATGTATTATACTCAGAGGCGTATCGAGAAATATAAAAAAGGGGGGTTCAGATTTTTTTTTTAAATATTTCATGAAACCAAAAACCTTGACCACCACTACTCCTTATAGCTTTAAAGGTATAATTATGCTGAAGGTATCAACACTCGACAATTATAAACACGATGCAATTCTTATTTATTCATTATCAGTGAATTTGTTTACTTTAGAATTTATTTTTACGTAAGTACAAATCTACAATAATTTGTTGAAATATAATGCAAAAAAAAAAATATTAAAATCATTTGAAAATAAATATTTTAGTCCCTCCAAATATAAAACTCAAATTGAGTATTAGACATATATATATATTTAGGTTACTAACCTATCTGCCATAAGACTTATGTAATGCACAGATCTGGGTAAAATCGTAGTGTAGTCATTCTCACAACACATTATACTTATTGAGTGAGGTAGGATAGTGGTGAAAATCTCACATTATTTGTATCCAAGCTCTAAGTTTAGTGAAATCAGTAGTAATGAACAAAATGTATCGATATTAGCCAACGATATTATTGTAGTATCAACTGATATCATCGTTCAGATAAAGGGCCGGCGGAAGGCACGTGCGACACGTGCGAGCGCACAGGGCGGCAAATTTTTTTGGAATTTTAGGGGTGGCATCGTTTATAAAAAAATATATATTATAAATTATATTATTTTTAATTTTTCTGTCGTAATTTTAAAAGTAAATAAACTTTATTTATTATTTTTGGATTCCAGGAATTAGATAAGCAAGACGACACGTGCCATGTCTAATAATGTGTATTCTTTGTATTATTTAAATAAATGTTCTACCATAAATACTGATTGAATAAAGTTGTCCCGCGCAAAGCAAGTATTAATATATGTTTCCTGTCGAATAGACAAAGACGACATAATAATTTGTAGGTGTATGTATCGTATATACGAATATTATTAATGTGTACTTAGCAATTAGCCATTATTACAATACCAAGAAATAATGACCGTAGCATATTAATTCAACGCGATATTTCGCCAATTTTAAAATTAGAAAAAAAAAATTTCATTATATTTGCCAGACTTGCTATTACCTGCTGCGGCCCTGATGAGCAGTGAACACCTATGACTTTGTTTATTTTATCAAAACATATTTTTGATATGTATCATATAAATCTCATCAAAACTTAAAGCTGTTAATTTTTCATTAATATCCATTAAGTCTCCTTTGAATACCTTTGAATAAAAAGTAATATTAATAGATTGAATAATAATTACATTTATTAAATACTTTAGTTTTTATTAACGACAACACACTCTGTAAAAAACCTGGTTCAACAGAAAATGTTGTAGCCCAAGTTCTAAGCGTAGAAAGACATTAAAAATTATTAACATTTAAAACTTTATTAAAAAGTAAGGAAATGAAGTAGTATTTTTGAATTTACCTGGTAAAGGGAATTTTTTTTGTTTCGCAAATAACGATACGGTTTTAGTGAGATACTACAGAAACATATTGCAGAGAATATGTCTTCTGGTGTCCATTGGAAAATTTTTTTGTCGGATCAAGGATTTGATGTATTTGTGTAAATGTAAATAAATCTGATAATAGTGTACCAAAACGATATTCAAACCTACTATCTTCCAAATTCATATGGATTTTTACATTTTTTCCTAAATCAATATTTTCAGCTACTAGAATATAATTATTTTATTTATACATTTGTAAATAATGTGTAAATTTGTGTATAAATAAATAGTTATTGCTACATAAATTAACACATATGCATATTTATTTGTATATTTTTATTGCCTTAAAAATTACAAATAATACAATATTACACAATCACATAAAGCACATTATTTTATATATTTTTGGTCTTAAAGATAAAGAAGTAAAATATAAACTAACATATAAAGATAATACATATACATATACTAACATTATTTTAAAAAAGTATAACAAGTATTTAGTAAATGTAATAAACAGCGCTTTAAAATATTGAATGATGCTTCAATATTAAAAACTTCTTCATATTATCTAGTAGTATTAGATTTTAAGACTCTACTTAATAATATGAAAAATTGTATAAAATTGAGTAAAATACTGGATACTGGATTAGTACTGTCATTATTAATTGCTGTTCTTTTTTCTCATTGTTTCACAAACCTAAAAATAAGTTAAAAGAAGTAAGAAGAGTTATTTTTTAATTTTTAATTTTACAGTTTGGACATATGCCCAATTTATAAAATGTACTGTATTATACTGAATATAAATAATTATAATCACAAGAAAGAAATGGATGGGTAAGAATTTGCTATAGACTAATTACTCTGTAGTGGTTCATTTGATCCATAATTGGTTGAGGAAGTAGAAAAGTAAAAAGGAACCTTGAGCACATGATGTAAAGAGAAAAAATTTCAACTGCATAATGTTTATATAAAAACGACGAAATGCACAAAGAATATTTTATCTACTAAAATTACCAAGTAAATGATTAAGTCAATTAACTTTTTACTTTTATTATACACCTTTGCCATTTTATATAATTGTATAATAAAATTGTTTTATCTATAACAAGCAAATTTTTTACTTACTTTGCCGAAATTCTATCCGAGAAGTGACGTGTGTTAAAAGAAATTTGTCAACAGACAAAATACCTGAATACCAAAATACTATTATATGATAATAAACTTATGGGTACTTTTTTCCCCAAACTAATCATTTCAAAGAGATGTTATGTTTTGCGACTTATACGAGTATATCCACTGTTCTATATCAGTATACATTTTAATATAAAATCAATAACAGGTGACAAAATAATATTATTAATAGCAATTTTGTTTTTTTTTGTATAGACATGGAGGGGATTCTGTTTGATTCCCTCACCCCTACCATAAATACGCATCTGATTCGAACTATAATTAATCACAATCTCTATACATAGACAGTTATACATACCAATATAACTATAACATTCTTCACTATATATACTTCATCCATGTAATCAATTAGTTGTACCCCACCACCATGTAGCAGGTCCAATATACTTTTGATTTTTTCGGAGCTGAAAGTCTGTGTTAGTTTTTACCGCAGTATCCTCCACATTTCACTTATAAAATTATCTAGATATTTGGTCAATGGTAATGGTTCTCTGTGCCCGTCGTACAAGAACCCTCTGTCAGTAATGTGCATGAAGCTCTTCACCAGAAACAGTCGAATAATTTCTGGATCGCGAAGCAGCAGGGTAGGCACCTGCAACTGGTTTATACCGATAAACTTTTCGTGAGAAAAATCACAATAATATCATAATAATAAATTAGATATCTATACATTGGGTACCTATTATAAGGTATTTTATTTGCGAGCCAAAGTCAACAAGGAGGATGTTAACATTTCACTTTTATCTTCTCAAATATTGATTTTTTGTCAATATATTGATTGAAATAATCGATAAAACTTTGTAGAAAGTATTGAATAGGGAGATACCTCTATAGTCTATATTTTATACAGTTTATGGTGTCACCCTTTTTGAACACTGGGCATAATACAGATGTGCCCCAAATTATCGATAATTCCTCTTGATCCAAAACTTATTAATTACCTTATGTAACTGCTTTATTAATTGATCTCCTGCATTTTTAAGACATTCTAGTATTATATAATCTGCTCCAGCTGCTTTTCCACTTTTTAGAATTTCTAGTCCAATCTTCACTTCATCAATTGATGGCCTTTCAATATTTTTTTTCAACCGTGTCATATTCTTCCGATGTTACATCTCTTCTAGGTTGATTAAGAGTTTCTGTAACATGTTCTTAAATACCTTCGCTATTTTGTCATTTTCTGTTAACAAAGTCCCATTCTTTATTCTTATCATAGTATACCTAGGTTGAAATTTCTCCTCAACTCGTTCGCCTTATCGAAAAATACCCTTGTGTTTTTTTCCTTTGTTTTTCTCTATATCCTTCATTTTTTTCTTTTTACCATAATCTTGTAGCGACAGTCGATGCGGGTGACGGGTGTTTGCGGGTGTTCTCGTGCGTTAATGTATCGAGAACCTTCGAGAACATCGATAATGTCACAATAATGATTTAGATTATTCTAGAACAACCGAGAACGTAGTCTCATCTATATATACCGGACAAAATAAACATCAATAAGTCAGTCAGTCAGTACCGCACACGCATATCCGTAGTATAACCGAACATTTATGTTATTATTATTTATCATTGTTAATATTTTATTCGTTCTCACACGTGTATTATAATTTAATAAAACTACAATAATAAGAAAATATTGTGTTGTTTAATAAACCCACAATCTTTTGTTCATTCAAATTATTATTTTTGACTCCCTTTGTCTTATGGCTAATATCTTTTTGTTCTTCTCTGTTGGGGCATTTACTACTATTAAATACGCCTTATCTCTTTCTGCAATAGTTTCATGACATTGTTCATTAAACCATGATTTTCATTTTTTCCTTGGCTCATGGCCTAAG
>CM023357.1:17467750-17556129 GCA_013282895.1 Eriosoma lanigerum
GTTCATTAAACCATGATTTTCATTTTTTCCTTGGCTCATGGCCTAAGGCTTCTTTTGTCGATCTTTTGATTGCAGTTTCCATTTTCCCTCAAAACTGTTTTTTACATATTATGTCATTGATAAAAACTATAAGATAAAACTTTATTGTTAATTTATTATGTACCTATTATTAAATAGAAATAAAATTATTGATTAGTTAATAATTATTATTAAAATAATTATAATGACTCACAATTGTTTTATCTATAAAATTGGATATATGCAGGATTCGAATAAATCATTACTCAAGTAATTAGGCATAAGAAAATTAATTTGCTATGTTTATACAGATATTCAAAGAATGATAGTATAAATAAATTGTAGTTAGATGCATGGCTAAATATATAGGTATGTCAGCAACTTTGTGATACGCAGATATCATGGCAGCAGTGAATTCATTATCAATTATTATCATAACAAATAACAGTAATAATTGGTCACACGTGAATAATGAGTGAGATATTTCACATAATTTCAGCAAGTAATAATAATCTATTCTATGAATCACTGCCAGCTGAGATTTTCTTTTATGAAATATCATGGAATAATAATAAATGCGCAAACTTTAACAACATTTTACAAAGTTGCTAACATACCTATATATTTAGCCATAGTTAGATGTATGTGGTCTTAAAAAGAATTTGCCATCTCGCAAAATTTGTGACAAACATTTTATGAATAATAGTTTTAATTAAAGTGGTTATTTGTAAAAAGAATTGGTATCAAGAATCGAAAAAGTAATTTTTGTAACAGAACAAGAACCGGAACCGATTGTTTTTCAGGAACCGGCCCATCACTAATTATGTTTATAATATTGTAATATAATAATGAAAAATAAATAATTAAATAGTAATATACATTTATATACATTATTTATTATTATGTATCACATTAAAGAAAGTACAAATTACAAATAATATATAAAATTATAATAATAAATAATAAACTATTTGTTAATTTTGTAAACATTTGTTTATCAATCATTGATTGCCACACTCACAGGACATAGAAGTACAAGGCAGTAAGGTACAGATATACTTAACAATATGCATATCTGTAATTATTTATGATTGTACAATAATATTGTATTGTCATATTGTCGTAAAAAACCAAAAGTCACACAAGAGAAGCGCCCTCTATCTTTGACCGCTACGAATGACTTAAGGGCACGTCTATTAGTATAAGGTCCATAAGGTTATTATGATTTAATCAATTCCTATATCTTATTGTAATATACAATAATATAATGAATGATATAATGATAATCATTTTTCATAATGTGATAATATTGTCTATTGAATACATAGACCTTATACTTATGCCGGGTTGCACAAAAGACCAATAACTAGTTATCGGACCGATAACTTAAAAATCAGTTCATCTGTTGCACAACTGATCTGTATCTTTAATATTAATTAAATATGTTGTTATCGGTTCAATAAATTGTAGGTCCGATTTTGGTTCGATAATAATGGATTACACATACAATCGACAAAAAACAGTTCGATATGTCATGTTATCGATTCAAGTTCAATAAACAATCCGATAAACATTATTATCGAATCAATTATGTAGTGGACTGTTGCACAAACATTCATAGTAATCACGGCTACTATCATTTACCTATGATAATAATTAAGACAATAACCATGGTCACGTTATCTATAACTTCAATTAAGTTGATTAATCCCTGGTTATTACAATCTAACAAGTAACAATAGTAATATACTAATATGTTGATTATCGAAATTATATTTTACTAATATTACTCTTACGAAATATTAATTTGTATAAATGGAATTTGTATGAATTTTACAATTTGTACGATCTTAATTTACTTATTGCTTGAATGGATTAAAACGATCACGATACAATTTTGGTCTTGGCAAATTTATTAATACTTCTACAATCATTGCCATATTAAGGGGGGTTTAGCCAGGGCTAGGGGCCTATACAATTTTAGGCTGATACACATTTTTCTGTGATATTAAATTTTAGTTTGCCTATATTTTTAAAATAACAATTTGTTATCGACAAAAACAGCTAAATACATATAAACATACTTTAGTTAAGACGCATTTTACTGTTATTTTCATTTATATTATCAATGATTATTAATGTTATTTAGACACTTTAATACTGCCATTTTTTTTATTTATAACTAACTTAACTGAAAAATCTAATGAAAAAATTGATCTGAGTGTCACAAACTATATTTCAAAGTATAAAAATGATGTAGATTCTATTTAGTTGTGTACGAATTATATAATTTAGAAAATACTGGAGGCTTTGTCAACCGTCTTTTGATCCAACTGACATTATCAAATTATTTGACTGATTTGGAAATCTGTCATTCGAAGAAGTATTTCCTTGTATATTTACATATAAGAATGTACATATATATATATATATTTCTTTAATCCGGCCTTGCCTAAAATATAACGTTCTTCGTCAGAATCAGATGATGAAGATTTTGAATATATACTGTGGCCTACGAGAGAAGTAAACCGTTTCGTGCATACAGCTGACGGCGGCAGTGACCGTTTTTTTCCCACTTAATAGGTATAAAGTGGGCGGCACGAATTATACTAATATATTATACGCTAATGGTATTAGCTAATGCTAAATGGGCGGATATGCACGAAACCCGACGCATTTTGGTTTACTTTTTTTATGGGCCACGGTATAGTACGGACATTTTGTAATACAGTTTAATTACATAAAAAAATTAACTTGAACAAAATTCACATTACACTTTCGCTATTTCACACAACACAGTAAGTACTCTATAGAATTGTAATAACCAGAAATTTATTAACTTAATTGTGGTTATAGATAACATAATCATGGTAAATATTTTAATTATTATCATTGGTAAATGATAGTAGCCGTGATTACTAAGAATGTTTGTGCAACAGTCCACTACATAATTGATTCAATAAAGATGTTTATCGGATTGTTTATTGAACCATTAACATGACTTGTTAAACTGCTTTTATCGATCGTTCGTGCAACCCGGAATTTATATTTAGTTTAATTTGGTTTAGAATTTAATTAACCATAGAATAAAACAATCAGACTGGACACTGATAAGAAATAAGGAAATAATCGTATACCTATAGGTTTAAAGGTGCCTTCACAGCTCACCGTGAAACTTGATTTCCGAAAAATATTCTAAAGCTGTGATTAGTAGAATAATATGGTTACTATGTGGTTAACCACTAGTTAACTGTAATTTACGTTCCCAAAACCATACCTATACCGCATATACCGTATAGTCGATTTCAAGGTGCCTTCACAGCTCACCGTGAAACGTTATAATTTAGAAATTGTTCACTATAATTTGTATGGTACTTTTCGATAACAGAACGTGTAGTTATGGTTATAATAACATGGTATATTAAGTCATAGCCTATACACTTATACAGTATACAGTCCTAATCCTTTAGAATTTGTAGGTTAGGTTGAATTTCAAAAAATAAATCAGGAAAAAAAAATATTCCCGGTTGTATTAGTTTAATAGTTTAAAATATAACAATTATTATATTAATTCTAAATTTGTAATTGTGATGTAATATTATGTTTTAATAATTTAAATTTTTTAAAACTTATTAAAATCCGAAAAATATATCATTAGTTGATTACCATTCGTGAACAACACGGTTCGAGTAGGATTGAAATCAACTATACGGTATGGTTTTGGGAACGTAAACTGCAGTTAACTAGTGGTTAACCACATAGTAACCATATTATTCTACCAATCACAACTCTAGAATATTTTTTCGGAAATCACGTTTCACGTTGAGCTGCGAAGACACCTTCAATTATATATATAATTACAATGTAAAATTGATAAAACGACCTAGAATAGAATGGTGACTGATTCTCTGTTATTAACTTGCCGCCCAGAAGTGTCCACCACCTGATATAACTAAGTATTTATAAAATACTTTACATGTATTCATTATTTTTTACTTATTATAAGGTCTATGATTGAATAAAACAATTTCTTTATTAATTTTCGTTTTCGTACATAATAAATTGATAACAAATTTAAGTGACTGGAATAAATAAATAACACTGGGAGCTCTGTTCGTTAATCAAAAATGGCCGCGTAAATAGGATAGATTACATTACCACTATAACCATTGATTATAGAATAGAAAGAAAGAAATAATGATGACGTCGAATTTGTTACCAATCTTTACAAATTTCAAAATTATATGTAACAAGTTTTATATTCATTAATAAACAACACTGTTTGACATAATAATAAAAATGATATTATTGCTTTTATGTATGATACGTGTAAAATATGTATTAAATAATATGAGCATAAACACGTTCGACGTATTTAACACTGTAAGTTGACTAAACATAAAATAAAGTTATAATGTTACAATAATACCTACATCAATAGATTTTAAAACTATTAAAAATAACATATGTTATATGTATTGTAGATATAGATAAACTTTGTATATTTTCATTATTTAAAATTATAAATTAGTAGGTACTTCATAAGTTCAAAATATGTATTTTAAGTTTGAAATATGTGTAATTTTAAAATATAACAAAACATTAAAAACATATTATATGTTCACCAAATATAAAATTATATACACAAATTTACACTATATACAAAATATATACACCAGTATGCAGTACATTTATAATTTTTATCATAATTATAAATAAATAATAAAATAATTAGATAAAAATAAATTGGGAGGTTTTAACACCACAACCTCCCTCCTGGATACGCCACTGTAAATAATAATATTGTAATATCATAAAATATACATAAATGTATATTTAATCTATAGTAATACTGTATATTAAATTTAAAATATATAATGTTATATTAAATTAAAAGTGTAAATAATTTATTTTTTGTTGTCACTATGACGTGAGGATGAATTTTTGTTTCTTTACATTTTGAGAAACGGCCGAGTGTCCTATCTGGTTTCATATAGTCATATGATCTGTGGCATTATTATGTTTCCAAAAATAAAGAATTTACGATACATGTACCTACCTATATGCAAAGGATGTGCCTAGACACCACCTATTATAAATTAAGTGCCCTGCAAAACTTTAAAATCCCTGAAATTTAATAGCTCGAAGAAAAAAGTATTTTATGCTTTATTTTCCCTAAATTTAAAACGTAATTTTAAAAATATACTCTTATGAAAATGGGGGGGTTAAATTGTATTTATAAAATATATCTTATAAAAAATACATTGTCTATGCAGAGCACATTATATAAAATATAATATACATAAAACATAAGAAGCAAATAATATGTAATATCTAACCTATCCTATCTTAAATAAAATGCTTAAATTTTTTTGTGAAAATTGACACTTGACAGACTGGTACTAAGGATGGTTACATCGTTTTCGAAATAGGTAAACTATAAAAAGTATAAAAAAAAAAATGTTGATTTGAGTCTGAGTTATTATAGATTATAGTTATTATTATTAATATAATAAATATAATAATATTTTATTGTCTTAAAAACGGTTCATTATAAATGTTTTATGGCACAAATCAACCACTCTTCTCCCATCCACGCCGGGTTACATACTGCCTAAATTTTTTTTTTATCTTGACTAAAAACCTTTTCTCAAATACGTCGATCTTGTTGGCCCGCCGTAGAATAAAATTCTGGCGCCGCCACTGGTTATAATACAACTTAAATAGAAGAATTGATACTCCTTCATTTTCCTGATTTGTTTATAAGTCAGAATCTAAGTAATATTATTTATTATTTGTCATTATGTAGAAATAATAAAAAAAAAATTTCCAAACACTATAAGTTTTCCTAAATTTATTTTGTTGATCTCAAATTCCAAATTAATAAGTGACATGGTGCACAGCACTACCATATATTTAATATACAGCGATTTTTTATTGCAAATAATGTATTGGCAATATATATCTCGCAATTCGTTACATTTTTATCATGTGAAAAAAATGCTTTATTTTCATTAAACAAGAATTAATTTATAGAATTATTATTAGATAAATAATTGGAACAATCATTCAAAATTACAAATTTGATAGGCTATATGCAAATATACAGGTCTTTATGAAGAAGCAATAAAATTAATTCCTTTTTCAACTACTTATTTAAGTGAACCTGTATTTTCGATATTCAGTTTTAAGTTAGATTATTTAAGTTATAAATAGAAGTATGTTTGCTATCTTGTTTGCTGCATCACTTTAAATGCAATTAGGGAAGGGTTATCTGGAGAATCTAGTCTTCCCAAAAAAATATTTTGTTTCTGGATAGTTCTAAAATAAAAAAGTTGGAACTCAGAACTTCCAAAATTTTGAATCTAATTGAGTTCATGTGTATACTGCTAATGTTAAGACACCAGATTCGAGTACTATATTATAACAATTCTGAATTCACCCATCAGAAATTACTGAATTTTTCAAGAATTTATATATAAAAAAAAACCAGCACCTACTTTTAAATAAATGTTACTTTACTAAACTATTATATATAATGTATAATATAAAATGTACATTAATTGACATTTCGGTGTTAAAATTAATCTGAATTTTTAAATTTATATGCATATATTTTTTTTTTAATCACTAGCATGAGCAATAATAGTTTTTGTAGTTTTTTTAAAAATAAAATGTAATGGATGACTAAAACCGTGACAATTTAATATTAACTACACAATAATTCAGAATGTAAAACACCTGTATTATAATTATTCTCATATATCATAACAAATTATAATTAAATTTCAAATTATTATCAATATACTAAAAAATAAAAATAAAAATTGGCCAAGTTGTAGACACTAACATAAGTTCAAATATGACCACTTGATATTTCTTGAAAATAATAAATAAATGATTACAATAATAATAATAAAAAAAAACATAAAAACATCAGTGTTATAAATTATTCTGTTATTTAAACTATGTTTAACAACCTTAACACACAAATCTTTGCTCAATTATATAATAAAACTTATGATTCTTTGTATGAAAGTTATATATGTTTTACACATACATATTAATTTTTCTTTCATTATAAATTATATAAAGGTAATATTCCGTGAACTAAATTTAATATAATACTGAAATCTAAGTTGCTAAAAGGGAAGAAAACAAATGAAATAATACAATTATAATTAATTAGTTGACAATAAAATATTTTTTCAAATTGTAATATCTTATTTTTATTATTATTATTACTATTTATTATTTTCTTTAACATACAACTAGTTTTAGTATTATACAAGGTTTTTGTACAAAATTGTTGTCGATTTATGTACAATTTGATTAGGTACTTTAAATGTTATTTTATGTACACGAACAAAAAAATATAAATATTGTATTTGGTAGCAAAATTTTAACCAATAGGCCTGCAATCAAAATACTTGTATCAAAACAAAAAATATAATATAATATGCAAAAATGTAATCCCTAATTTTTTTTATCTTAAATATTATTCTCAACACTATAATAAAGACATTTTTGAGCGTTTCGAACAAGTTATTTGTTAAATGTAGTTTACATAAACAAAATAATAATAAAATCAATTTAAGACTATACAAAGTCCATATTTTCTTTACTACATTTCGGTTTAAACATAGAGAAAACAAATTACCAAATTGTTACGTTTAAAAAAACAAAAATTGATTAAAGTAAAAAAACTTCTAAGTCTTAACAAAAAAAAAAAAAAATAATAATAATAATAACATTAATCCAATCATGAAATTCATTTTTACGATGAATTATTTATACGGAAGGCACACATTTTGCTTTTATTTACACTCATTTACATACTCTAAATACATAGGTAGAACGGACAGAAGATCTGAAGATAATTATTTTCGGAATAAATGGTCATCACAGTCATTATGGTGCTAATGTTTGTTCAAATGCTGCCATCAGATCACTCTGTCGATTCATGTCAATCTGGTTTACCATCTAAATAAATAAACCTCAATATTAATTTACTAAAATAAAAAATGCCTATAATCAACTTAATTTAGTAAATATTTATTTTTAAACATTATTATTATTATTACTAATAATATTAGGTAATTATGTATTATGTAGTATGTATTATGTATTATGTTATTAATTAGTTATGTTTTATTTAATACATATTTTAGACCCAACCTCACAAAAAAAAATTGCTAATAATTACAAAACCGATCCTTGAAATATTATATCTAAATAATACATTAAATAAATTTATAGTAAATATAGAACATTACTAATGTTATATCATAAGTTTTAATTCTATTTAAATACAATAAAATTAAGAACCTACTTTCTGTTAATTAATTTTTACAAATCATTAAACATAATTTTAAAATAATTTATGTAATCAGTCATTTTTTAATAAAATAGAAATTAAATCACAAGAATCTACTTTTTTAAAATAATTTATTATAGTTGAATAATGAAAACTCACAGCTTCTCGGCGTCTTCTTTCTTGTTCTCGTAATCTCTGCCGTTCACGTCCCTCAGCTCCACGATCTTGACTTGGACTTGAACTATCATCTGTATTACTAGATGCCTTCACTTCATCTAAACGACTAGATTGTTGCTCAGCAACAATTTTTCTAAGCACAATAGACATTTTTGAGTAAATATAAACCTATTTATGTATAACATAAATAACAAAATATACCTGGCTTTTTCTAAGGCTTCTTCCTCTTCTTTTTCTCTCCTCTTTTCGTTTTCAACACGAATACGTTCTTTTTCTGCTTGTTCCTTCTGATGACGTCTCATTTCTTGTTGTTCGATTAAAGCACGTTGCTATATATACAATTTAATTTTCAATTATAAAAATAACAAATAATTAAGTAACACATACCTTTTTGGCATTTTCCTTTGCTTGCTTTTTAAATTGTTGAAAAGAGTCTGCTGTAGAGGGTTTTATTGAAGCTCCAGCTGCTGTATTATTTGCATCTGTTCCAGCTTGTTGAGCTAATGAGCTCCAAACATTTGTTGCAGAATTAACAACCCTTTGATCAGATAGCTATATATAAAAAAAAACATATTTTTGTGCTTTCATGTAACTATCTGATATTACTTTACTACATTAATAGTCACAAGTAAAAAATAAAGAGGCAAGAGAAAAGCTAATTTATACTTGTATATTTGATAAAGTTTTCATGAATTGGTTTATTACAATGAACATGTTTCATTAAACTCTGGTCCATATTTATTTTATTGATAAACTGACATTTAAAATTAATATTTTTTCTACAAGACTGGAAGGTGAAATTTAAGTAAGCTATTTAACTTAAAAGAAATACCAGAAATATGCCAAGAATATCATTTATTAACAATACTAACATATATAATACTGAAAATTACCATTATAATATAATTTCATAGTTATTATTAAAGTAATATTATAGGTTTTGACATAAAAAGTAACTTCTGACCATCATACAACTCAAATGACAGTTTCGCATTCAGTGGTTTTCAATACAATACTAACATGTAGCAGCCTAATAGTGTGGTTGACAGATAAATGCTTCTTTTTGATCTTTTGACTCATGCGTCCCAGGAGTGAGGTAATTCATCACATAGTGCTCATTGGGAGGAGGGACACAGGAGAACTGAGTACCTCAACTAATATTTCAACAATTTTACCATAAGTCTTCTAGTTTTTGTTAGTAGGACACATGGGACTATTATTATTTTGCATAAAAATTATTATTCTTTTATTAAGTAAAAGATCTATGGATAAAACCAATAAACAATTATTAATGTAGTTATTCCGTGGTTATACAATATATTCATGTTGTACATTTAACTTTTTTTTTTTTGTAACAAGTAATAAAGTAGTTATAATATTACAGTTGCCACACATACTTTGGCTAAGTAATATATTATTTTAGTATTAAGTTGATTATGATATAAAGATAAATGTGAAAGATATGTTTTAAAAATTGTTGTATTACAAATAAATACATTTTGATACAAAAAAAGGAGAAAAAAGCTGGGACAAAAATATAGTTCTCATGTCATAGGATAAAAAGGGATGGGAATGCTTAGTCTTCAAAAATTAATAAATTGCCGCATTTTTTTTCAAATTCGAGCACTGAATGCACACAAGTCACGGTTTTCAGAAGCCACTTTCCATGTCACAAACTATAGCTTTTAAATTAATTATTTATTTATAAGTTAATTTGTATGTATCCAATTTTAAATTACAAATATTTATACATAATTATTTTATGCACAACATAAATAAAAATAGTTTATCAAATAAAAACAAAAGAAAATAATTAAATTGTTTTCCAAAGCCAATAATAAAATAAAATAATATCCCCTCCAAAAAAATGGTATATTACATTTTAGTTTACAAAAATAATATATACAAGAATAATAAAAATATCAATAAATAAATTTCTAGATGCATGTTGAAAAGAAAGAACTACATGCAGCAATATATTATATGAACTTAATCAACATGCAATTAAATATTAATTCAATTTCAATATTGTTATATAATATATTAATAATTATAAAGATACATAATATGATCTAATATTATGTAGATCAATAAATTTAGATTAGATTTACCAAATTATTATTTTAAATGTATCATAAAATTAATAATGCATAATGTATATACTATAAATAAATATAACATAATACATTATATCTTTATAAATGTTAATGCTTTTAATTTCTACAGCATAATATTATTTCAATACATTTACTAATTTACTATACATATACACATTAAGTACAAAAGTTAGTCATCAAGCAAAAAATGTGATAATTACATCTGTTGTGTCAAAAGAAGACCCAATATTAGGATCCCACGGGACAGGAAAAGAATGTACACGATGATGGTGATGATGTATTGGTCCCATAAATGATACTGGAACCGGAGGGGAGGAATCTAAATTGAACTGTGGAAATACCTGAACCCCAAAATAGTGTTAAGGTTAATAATGTTAAGTGTTCATGTGTATAGAGGATATATTTGGTACATTACTGTCAATAATAAATTCATTTTTAACAAATCAATTATATGAAATAAAATACAATAAAAAAATATATATATTAAATGAATAATGTATAACTATATAAAATATAAAAACTACATTAAAAAAAAATTAATATTATTTTATTATAAAGAAAAAAAATAATTTCCCAAATTTAATATTATGAAACTAATATTAAAATGAAAAATATTTAATGTGTATGAATGAACCACGTTTGTGATCTTTTGGTACAATCAATTTTAAGGATATAAATAAAAATTTATTATTTTTAAGTCATTTTAAAACTGAATACAAATTTGCAACTTTTTAAATTTGTTAATTCATTATTATGATGGATAACATCATATAAAAAATAGATTAATATTTATTTTAGACAGTAAAAAAACCAAAATATTCTGATTAAATACATGCCACATTTTTAATAAAATCAATATTTTAAGAGTTTCAATAACATAAATTTAAAATTAATAAACATTTATAAATCATAAGGGAGTTTTAGGCAATAAAAAATAATAATGAACATAATAAATTAAATAATGATTTTATTAATAATTGTGATATACATTATTTATTTAAAAGTGTGCATAAATGAGTGATATTATTTGTATAGTTGATTAATCTTTAATTTAATTTAATTTTTCCAAAAATACCTGATTTGTATTTTGAATAACTTGAGTGATTGGTGATGGTCGGGCCTTGTTATCCATTGAAGGTTGAACCATTAATGGTGGAGCAACAGAATGATGAACAGCCGCAACAGAATTCATAACTGGTGCTATATCAACATGCTGAAGTGCTAGCCCTAAAAACAACATTTAATTAATATACTCTGTTCACAAAGAATCGTTTAAACGGCAGTGTTCTGTAGTTTCGAAGTTTAATTTCTTCCATCTAGTGGACCATCTTTTAGTGTCGTGTGTTATTGATTATCAATTCATGAATATTATGGCCGTGGCATACTACACAAAACATAAGACGCAATGACCAACCAACAGGTAAGCGTGTTGGTGGGAGATACGCAGACTACGATATGTTTTAATTGCTGCAGAAATATGTTCTCTCGGTAAACAGAGTATAGTAAAATATGTTTTATTTTTAATTTAAATGACATTTAAATTGTAAAAACCAAGTAACAATGTGTTTAATTAAAAAAATAATTACACAGTATGAAAACTGCTCTTTTCTCCAGTATATAAATTATGTTTTATCTTACTATACAAGATATAATTTCTATTTGTATAACTATTTTCTCATTAACTCCTCCCTTATGTCATATTTCTGTCTATCAATAAATGCTCTATTATATAAAAACATTTATAATGGTAAAATTCATACTTTCATATTTTTCAATAACTAGTCAATTCTTTCTTATCACATATTTTTAAAAAGTTAAAACTAGCGATGAAACGAACCCTAATATTTGAGTTCTAACAAAATTAAAAACAAATTTTACAAATCTGAACCAAACATTTCAGTTAATGACCAAATCCGAACCAAAAAGAACTATTAAAAATGTAAAATCCAGTTTAAAATAAATGATAAGGATGAAAGTTTGGTTTGAAAATTTATAATAAATTAAACTTCTGAACTAAACACCCTGAATTTGGTTTGGTTTAAATTTAGAACCGTTTGTTACATCACTAATTTAAACCAATAATAAAAAAAAATAATTGTTTAATAATAAATAAAAGTAAATATTCAAATAATGGTTAATTACCATCATTAACAAGAGTGGTATGCATGTTTGATGTAGGTATTACGGTATGTGCCGCTTGTTTATCTGGGACACGTAATGAATTATTATTAGTAGGTTGACTACTAGGAGGTGTAAGAGGATCAAACACTGATGGTATCATTGGAAGTGCTGCATTATTATCATTATGCATAAGAGACCCCATTGATTGAGAAGTACTGCTGACTGGAAGTCCAGGTTCTATTTTAACTTCAACTTTAGGTTGCTGTAATATAATTCCATTTGATGTTATATCTTGTGTTATTGATGAATTATTTGAATCTCCATCTAAAATAATAAGTTTATTATAAACATTATTAACTTAAATTAATAATAATAAAATTAATAACAAAAATGTTTTGAAAATTAATTACTAGATATATTTCCATTTGTTGTAGGAAGACTTGGTGCAGTAGACACAACTGGGGTTGGTTTAGAAATAATAGGAGGATTTGTCTTACAAGAGTTCATAGCCATAGGATTTGTTACTACTGGTGTTTTTTTTGGTGGAACATCTAAAAATGTAAAACAAGTATATTATATTAATGAAATAATAGAATAACTAATATAAAAGTGAAATTAAAATTAAAATTATTCTATTAGTGCATTATTTTAAAGCTTATAACACTTATTGCAAATTTTAGCCATTTTAAAATAAAGCACATAATATTTACTTAAAAACCATAAAGCATTGAAGCGTCAAAATTTGATTCATGCAAATACATTAGTGTTAATAATTATAAAATTAAAAGATTAATCACTAATTTCTGTAGATTGATCATTTTTTAGTTATAGTAATAATGTTATCACAAGTAGGTGATAACCTAGATATAATAGTACATATTTAGTTGGATACTTGTCCACTAAGGATCACAATATTATTTTCTATAACTATTGGTAATCCAACCCATCAATAGTTGAGAATTTTTTTGAGGGGAGGATACGTAGATATGTTTAAACTATACAAAAATTATAAGATTGCATGCATAAAATATGTATTACAATAAGACCAGGGAGGATCTATCCCACATAACCTACACTATCAAATAGAATTTGATATCACACACCAGAAAATGTAAGTGAATTTAATTAATAGTTATAATTTAATACAATATAAAAAATATATTATTTTGAAAAAAGTTATTAGTTATTTAAACTAGTCAAAAAGTATATAAACATTAGATTCACATTATTATATTATTCATATTCTTCAAAATTAAATTAATGCAAATTTAAAAGTGTGAAATAAAATTTATTATAGTATTAATATGTTATTACACTAGATTAATTTGAATTGCATTTGTTTTTCTTTTAAAAAAGTATATTAATTATTTTATACTTTAAAAAGCTGTATTAATTTTTAATTATTTGAAATAAACATATTATAATATAATTATTTATTGGCATGCTTTACAAATTATTCAAAAAATATTTATTAATTATGTGTTCTATAATATTATAATCTATTCAAGTTAAGAAATGTAGTCAATGCCCGACTATGAAGCAACTTTTAAAGACCCCAACGAAGGTACCATTAGTAGTCTATCGTAGAAAAGAGAGGTGAATAAATAACTTAAAATGCATTATATACTATTTGATCATGATACAGTGTGTTGAGTCATATTTTTCCATATGTAGACTCGCCAAAAAAACCATCCGATGTTGTTAGAGCATGCAAACAAATAGAATGGGTTGGCTTAGTCTAACCATTGCCACCAAAAAAAGGGTCAACTACGTTTCTTAATTCAAACAGATTATATATATATTTAATTTTAGCATAAATATATTATAAAGTATTTATATTTATAATTAATAGTATAATTTGTATTTATATTTCCAAACTTTCAAAAAAAATTATAGCAGACATATTTTACAATGTTTAAGTATCTACTATTACTGAAATATGTTTAAAACATTAATATTATTGCTTGGTTGTAATAGTATATATAAAAAAGCATGTTTTGTTGTAATTATGATAAAATAATAATAAAAATCTCACTAAAAATGATTAAATGTCAAAGGCATTTAATATCTATTATCTAATAAATAAAATAAGTCATAACCAAGTGCAACATAGGCACATGCAATGTTAAATTTGAACATATACACTATAACAAAAACATAAAGTATATTAAATATATATAAACTGATGGAAACGTGCAACCAAAATCCAAAATGAAAAAAAATCACATAAACCTCAAAAAATGATATATTAATCACATAAAAATTGAAATACTGACTCGGTTGAGAGTTAACAACAGGTTTGCTGATAGAATTAACAGGCGTTGAAGTTGGACCTGTTTGTTTCATAGCATTTGTTGATTTTAGATTTTCAGCAGATTTCTATAACAGACCACAACAAACCAACAATTGGAGAAACAAAATTAAAGACAAAATAACAGAAAGAGAATGATACTCACGTTTATCGACACGTCGTCGGACAAACGTTTCTTCTTTTTTTGCTTATTGCCACCTTAAAAAATTAAAATACTCGGTATTTTCTAGCATATTATATTTACTATTATAATCTATAGAAATTCTGATATAATAACGATAAGAATATTTGGAGCCACCCGATAAATAAAACAAAAAAAATTAATTTTATTAATCAGATGTCCAATTACTCAAAATACTAGATATGAAATCTTAAATATTTAACTAAATTTATATACATTTAAAACGTGTAATTCCAAATTCGAAACTAATGAAAAATAACTAAGGATTTTAATTAAGAACAATTAGGATGCATATGAAAATAATAGAAAAATAAAGAGTATCCAACACAAGTGATTATGTACTAGTACTGATAAAATAAAAATTGTTTTTTATGAGATAAGTCAACTTTAAAATAAATAAATTATTTAATACACTATTAAATCCATAATTCATAGTAACATTTATTTTTAAATATAAAAAATATATAAATATTATTATACACAAATTATTCAAATTTTTATAATAAAAATTTGAATAACTATTTATATTATTAGTTACACAATTGTTTTACTTGTCATACTGACATAGCACATTTGATTAAATCACATTAGCCTTTATTAAAAATAATAATACAAGTTTTATAAATTTTAGAAATACTAATTTATCGTTAGAGAAAAAAAAGGAATCATTCATTTAGTTGATATAACATAGCTTTATTATATAACAACGACTTTATATAAAAACTGACTGAATCAAATATAAAATATTATCAATAAATTAAATATAATGTTAAACTCAAATTTTTATAAAAATAAATTATTCTAACTATAACTGATTATGTCACAATTATTATATTGTCAAATAATAATTTTAATTTTATTTAAATAATAAGAACATTATTTCTTAATAACAAATTGCAATAAGTGGTTCAGCTAAATTATGTTTAATTGTAGAAAATATTTAAATGCATCACATACCGCTCTATTTTATTAAAACTTTTATGAAAAATATAAAAATATCATAATCATAGAATATGTATATTGTATATATATATGTCATAGCCACTTAGTCATTACCATTTCATGAAAAGATAACTTTATGAAATAAAATGTTTTATCTACATTGTGAAATGTTTACAACATTACACAACATTTAATTTTCACATTGTGTAATGTTTTCACCCTGTGACGGATCCAGCCCAAAATAACAGGAGAGGGAACTATAATTTTGTGTGTAGTTATATTATATAGGTATACATTCAGCCAAATATCCATGTGAAATTCAATTTTTCTGATGAAACACGGAAACAATCACCCCCTGGATCCGCCACTGTTTTTGTCAACCAATTTATGAATAAAAACATATAAAGATATTACTATTGATAAATGCTGATAGTTCTATTTAATTTATTACATTAATATAATAAAACATAAATTTGAGAGAGATTAAATTCTATAATACATAATATGTGTATGTTTCTATAAAAATAGTACCTACTTTATATAAAAATCCAATAAAATTAAAATAATAAACCATAACAAAAATTAATTGTGGTTGATCATTAACTATCTTCTTAATAGTTTTATTCATAAATTGATCATGTTATGGTGTAATAAATAAGAAAATAAGAAAAAACCAAGTCCATTTAACAATTTTGTTCTTATTTTACAAAAAAAAAATCAATCATATAGCAAAATAAATTACACAAAGTAAAAATACATATCACAAAAAAGTAACACCATTTATTGAATTTTTTTTTTTTTTTTTGAAAAGTAAAAAAAATATGGTTTCCTTACAAGAAGTAGTCACTTTTCATGAAATAGATAATACCATAGTTACACTTTCATGTATTATAATATGTTTATGTATTTTTAACAATTGACATTTTGTAAAAGTTGTAACAACTGAGGAACAGTAATTTATTTTAAAATAACAAATAGTGTTATTACCCAAATTAAAACTTAATATATTTATTGCCCAATTTTGTTTATCATTATATAATAAACCAGAGTGCAAATGTGAGCAAAAATTATAAATTAACAAATAAATTAAAAAATAATATATACATTTTATTACTTTGTTTTGTATATTAAGCAAGTATACAAAATTAATATTTTACAATATTCATCAAGATTTTTCATGTCAATTTTTTTATATAAAATAAAAAGATAAATTTTAAAGTCAGTTTTGAACACATTTAGGTAGTTAAGGCATACGAAAGTTAAGTAATATGTTACTTAAATTTATTAATCTAATATGGCATCGTAAATACAATAAAAAAAAAAATTGTTTAAAAAAAAATTACAAAAGAAAAACATATGGACGGGTTTCATTAAATTCAACTTACAAAATAATTGTCTTGAAAAATAATATAAAATTAATATTTGTCTTTACAAATTCGGGACGAAGGCTGAGAGTGCAAACAATAAAAAAAAATTACAATTATTATTAAATAAATTTAAAGTTTTAAGAATGTGCATTGTTTGCAATCAATAAGGGAAAACCACTAAAAAAACTGACATGGTACTTAAAAATGATATAATAATATTTCACCACCATTATTAACTATTTAAACAAATGCTCACATGTTCTGCACTCTAGCCTAATCCCTGAAATATTTTAATTTAAAATAGATCTCCAGAAATCTAGCCTTCCTGTTTTTTCAACCCTTTATCGGTTATTGCATCACCTACAAGAGACAAACAAAAATTGTTGATTTTGAAAATTGAATCTACTTAATAATTTTAAAACACATCACTAAAGTTCATTTTCAGAACCATAACCAATTACAAACATACATACATACATACACAAATGCATCAATACATACATACACTACACAGTACAAATGAAGAACAATTAAATTTACTTAATGTCATTTAATACATAACATATGCGAGTGATGACCGATATTTTAAATGAATGATATAAATATATATATATATATAAATTAATAATAAAAATGTATAATATTATAAGTAATTGTTCTAATCTGAACCTAAATCCAAAAGCAAAATTTAAAATTTATATATTTTAATGCTGTTTAATAAATTCAGTTTTCTTCAAAAATAAGTTGGCAGTAAAATATAACACATTAAAAAATATATAAGAAATCAATTAAAAATTATAAATATTTTGTCTCTAGTAAGATGACTTACATTAAAATAACATGTTATACATTTTTTTATATTATTAAACTCTTCACTGTCATGGACTTATATCATAATAACTACATGTCATGTTACATATTATGAAATATACATATTCAATAAATAATTATGATTGATATTATTTCAATAAATATACATTTATCTTATATATTACATATTTTTGTTGTTTGAAATATATATGAAGTATTTTTGAGAAATATATTATTGATGAATTGTTAAAGGTCATTCTTGTAATTTTGTGCTTTGTACATAAACAGATATAAAACCCGAAAATGTAAATGTATTAAAAATTATTTGAAAATATTGAATAAAACAAACAATTTGAAATATAAACATTCAAGTATTTCTTATATAATAAATAAAATATATTATATTATTTAAGAATTGAATAATAAGCAATATATTAACTATCTAATATATATATATTAGCTATCTAATATGTATATATATATTATTTTGAATAGAAATTTGAGCCCTGAACCTAATAATTTTTGTATTAGAAAACCATTAAAATTTGCATGTGATTTGCACTAGAGACTAGCTCCATTAGACACATGGTGACTATAAACATAATTAGAGACAAAAGACATACTATATAGTATATCCAAAACATTTATTCTTTCACCTTCTGCTAATTAAATGTACTTGAGAGTACACTATGATAAAACTAAGAGGCTAAGGTCTCCCTACCATCAATTATTCCAAAAATTATTTTCCATGATATCTAGATATAGAATTATTATAAATTATTTATTTATAAATAGCTAAAAATAAAACAATTGCTTGACTACAGGGACAAATTAAGTCATTTTTTTAGTTTATAAATGTTAACAAAAATACTAAAATCAATTTTAATTTACATTAATCAAATCCAAAAAGGATATACATTTAAAAATAAAAGTTCTAACTTCCAAAAAAAAGCTGTACAACAGATACAAAACTAAACATTTGTTTTAAAATTATGAATAAATGAATATTATAGTTTTATAATAATGATTTATATTTAAACTATTTATTTTTTGAAATTATAATTATAAAGTATACAATTGTTCAATTGTTTTGATTTTTTATTTATCTTAGAATAAAACTAAATATTATATATGATTAGGAATGATCTTAAGAATATATCATTCATTTATATCATCACTCATTTAATCTAAATATAATGTACAGAGTTTTACTAAGATGTAATAATTAAAAAGTAATATTGATTATATACTCAGATATTTTAAAATAGTAAATATTAAATAATAATGAAATACAATTTCAAAATATTAGCCAAAAAACTAAGAATTATATTAACAACACAACAATCAATTATTAAATAATATAGAGAAAACATTCATAAAATGAATTAAAAATGTAACTTATACAGTCACATTATAATTATATTCACTCTTTAGATAACAATTCATTTTATTTAAATTACTAACATGTTTAAGCACAAATATCAATCAATTATAACAACAATAAAAAATAGTAAATTTTAAAAATTAAACAATGGGAAAAACAATAGGTATGACCATGTATCAGAAGAAAGACTGTATATTTCCGGAAAATAAATAGGCGGATAGCATAAATTTCAAAACGTATTAATACGGAAACTAAATACTTTTCAAAGGTATTTATCCAGACCATATATCGACGGAATCAAAAATGCGAAAACAATATTTATCCGGACTGTAAATATCTGGGGGGAAAACAGTTCTTCCAAAACATGAAAAAAAATACTTATCAAAGGAATATTATCTTTGGATGAACGGTTGATACCAACATTTAAAAATTTTAAAAATGCAAGAAAAGAGATTTCATAGTTTAAAACTCCGATTAATTAAGTTTTAACTTTGTACAATAGATCGAGAGATATTTTCGATTTACGGAACGAAGCGACACCGCTGAGGATCATAGCGATAAATGACAGTCAAGAACAGTCATGTGTATGCATTACATTGATAAGGAAGTAGATAGATTTTTCATATTTTATAGAATACTTTTTGTTTTCAAGGTTAGTGTCATAGTTCCAAATAATCTAAAATTATTGTCATTTTTGGAAGTACTGTATGCATCCCATACACATTATACATTCTAGTAAAAACAATTTTCGTGTTTTGGTTTCTGTCGATATATGGTCCAAACAAATATATTCCAAAATTTTATGGTCCGGACATTTAATTTACAGAAGTGTATAGCCTATCAGAGAAACCTTTTAAGAACTATACATCCAATAAAAAAATTTAATAATTTCATGAGTATATTTAATTTGATAGTTTAACTATAAATTCATAAAATTAACTTGTCAAATAAAAATATTTTTGTGTACAAATATAACAATGTTGTTAATAAGTGATTAAAAATTAAATTATTTTTCAAATGAACTTTTATCTAACTTTTAACATTGAATAATTAATTGAAACCACATTAAATCAAATATATAATTACTTGAAAATGGAATAGTAATATAAAACCAACAATACATTAATATTTACATTGGAAAAAATACAAAAACCAGATAATAAAAAATATAAATTGCGATTGAAATTTGTAATTTAATAAGATTACATACAAAAAATGTATTCAACAGAAGCTATCGCATTCTAGAGATTTAAGCAAAAAATAATATATCATAGCAAAACTATTTGATTAATCAAACCTTTGATTAACATTCTGATTTATAACATAATATAAAACATTTATATTACATTTTTCACTCACATGTGTTCTTTACTAAGTTATAATACCAATAAAATTAAATTAAAATCACTTACCATGTTCAGAATCACTTGAATCACTAGATGATGTGGAATAGCTGGAAGAACTTGAATCTGAATCTGAGCTACTAGAACTAGATGCTGATAGTCGTGATGGACCACCAATTTCTGTGGCTTTAGCATCTGCAAATTATAAAGTACAATAATTAAATGTAAATAGGTAAACAAAATTAAACCGTACATAAAAATGATTTAATCTTTGGTCTTAATTACCTTTTTTGCCTTTTTTAGTAGATAGTTGTCCACTAACATCTAATCGTTTTTCGATCTCATGCTTTTTTTCTCCAAGTTCCTCTTTAACTTTCCCAGAAACCTTTTTATCTAAAATTTTCAAATATTGATTAAAATTATCTTAAATTTACATATTAATCAATATCAAAATTGTATGTTACAGTAATTTCCTCTATTAATTAATATGAAATATAGAAATATAAAATATAAAAAAATAATCCAATATAATCTATATAACTATTTAGAGGTTTGCTGTAACATGCAATTCTGATCAGGGTGTATATTAGCAAATGAAAAATAAATACAACCCATAAAAAAATAAAAGGCAAATAATTAATTAATTAAAACAAGTAAAGATAAAAAGAAGAACCAGGCCAAAACCTAAACTTACTAGTTGTCAGCTTACGTGGTTTTTTTCTCAGACATGAAGCTACATAAGACTCAAGTTCTCGTAGTGTTGATGGTTTGAGAGTCTCAAAATCAATTTCAATTTCGTCTGGATTAGAATCTCTGAGTGATGGCTCTCGAGACTGGATAATATGTACTACTCGACCAAGTTTATCTCCTATGAAATAAATGTATAAATTGATTACTTAATAAAAACCATGCGAAATTCAAAATTAAGAAATATACCTGGTAATTTATTTATATCTAAACTCAATTGACGCTTTTCATCATATGACATTGGTTTGGCATTGTCCTCATCTTCAGAGTCAAAAGCTGGGGCACTTACAGAATTCTTCTTTTTTGGATTATTTGCTCTAGAATTAACCCTTGGACGTTTCGGTTGTGCTGGGGTTTTAGCTGGACCTCTAGTACCGGTGCCTTTACCTTTAGCTCCTTTGGTGGTTTGACCAGTAACATTAGTCATAGGAGGACGCACCTGTTGTATTGCTGTTTTAGCATTCATAGATGGCTCAATAGGTTGCATTTTAATATCATTAGTAATAGAATTAGTCATGACATTCATTGGTGTACTATTGAGAGCTACAGCTAATGGGGGTTTTGATGACATAATTAATTTGTTATTAGAAGAATGCTTCTTCCTCTTTGAGTTATTTAAAGTATTTTTCTTTTGTTTTTTCTTTCTAGCACTCTCTTCAATTAACCTTTTCATTTGATCTTGTAGAGCATTTAACTGAAATAATAATTAATTTCTAAATTAATATAGACAAATAACAATAGTTTTACATCCTTTATCCCCCTTCTAGCAATATGTTATGCTACTTGATTAGCAATAATCAAATAAAAATGGTTATTGTTAAATTAATGATCTGTAGATTGATATTATTATATATTATTAGTGTAACCTATCTATTTATAACAAAGTTCATTATTTTAAAATTTAATACAAATATCAATAGTGACTAAAATAGAGAAGCCAATTTTTAATTATATTATTTGTAATATCTTGTAATAAATTATAATGTTCTAATATAATAAAACAAATGAATAATTTATAAGATAATATTATCAATTTTAATTGCAATTTGTCCCACATATATTAATACTATCCAAACAAATATATTTTTAATTTTACCATCCTGCTGAGATTTAACATTTTCTCATATTTTTGTAAATATGGGTCACATTTTAATTATTGTATATTTAAATAAATATTTCTAATAAATACATTTTAATATCAGAATGTTTGCATTTTATCATATAGATAACCAAAATATGTTCAATAAACATAAAACATATTTAATAAACATATTAGGTATGTCAAATGACGCACATGAATAAAACTACTCATCATATCACTTCATTTAATAAAAATAGTAATTAAATATAAAAAGACTGCAAAAAGCAGTTAACCAATAAAACACTAAATAGAGCTAATTTAGACTAAAAGAAGTTCATAAGAAAATAATAGGTTAACATATACAACTCTTTTTATATATATATAAAAAAAAAGTGTTGCGCTTCTATTCTTTATTTTAAACATCATACTATTAAATAACAATAAAATGAATATTTAATGTGCAAGTTTAAATTTTTAAAAATGTCATAAAATATAATTTAAAAACATTTTTAATTTTGTTTGTTATATACATTTATAGAATATTTAGGTCGAATTGCATAAAAATCCAGTAGTGACTTACTTTAACGTACTAACGGTAAATAAAATTGAGCATTATTTGAACACTCGGTAGAGGTAACGGATCGGTAAATTTTACAAAATAAATATTAGACAAAAATATTTTAATGACATGATTTATCAGTGTTCTTGCCATAATTTTTCATTTACTGATTATGTTAAATGTACTTCATTCAATAAAATTAATTAAAATTTCAGGCTATACATTTTCAAAAATATTAAAATTAAATATAAATTAATAAAAATTAAAAAATTAGAATTTAATTTAATTAGAAAAAAGTTATAGTAAAATCATGTTAAAAAAAAAAATTTGTAATAAGAAAAAGTAAACAGAAATTATTATATTTAAAATAATGTTATGATAAAATAATTTATCAGAATCGTATTTTTAAAAATACAAATTTGCAAGAATAAATACTAATTTAACATATTAAATTTAGAAAATCATTTAAATACTAGTGTGAAATAAGTTTCTTATAAAAAATAATTGTTTGGTATAATTATAGTTTGGTAAGTTATATTTTCTAAATATTATTCCGTGAAAAATACCATTCTACCATTTTCTAAATTTATATATGCTCCCACATTTCTTTCTCTTTATTGGATAATAGTACCCACTTATTACCTTTTCCAATTTACCAATTTAGAGATAGATTTGTATGCAACCTAGCCTTAATAATTTATAATTTACATTAGAATAAAAATTAAAACAATATATTCTATGGGTTAATAAAACAATTTTAAGAAAAGTCAAATAGGGACTTCATAATGTAAATATAATATCAGATTTGGTATATTAATATCATTTTTTAAATCCAAAAATAAATTCAATTATCACATAAAACATGTTGAGTAGAATATATTAAGGATCAATCAAATGACGCACATGAATATTAATATCATCATAAATGTCGTATAAAATAAATTAAGCTTATAAACGTAATTATTACTTATATCATTAAAATTTTATGAAAACACAAATGTGTCATCATTTATACAAATGACTCTTCCATCCATGAAAAATCAAAAAGGCTAATATGAAATGTGCAATGTAGGTATGAAACACTATGGCACAATAATTTTTAATTTTTTTAACAATTTAAGTAAATATATCCAACTAATAAATACATAATTATTAATTTAACAAAGCTAATATTCAGATTTAAAAACCAAACTAGTATTAATCAAAGGGTAATACCCAATAAATAAGTAGTTTTTAGTAGTCAACTTCAAAAATGTTAATATTTTAATATAAGATCCATATTGCCAAAATTATATATTTGATATAGTTTTTGTTTTTGCGTTTTTTTTAAACTTTAAAAATATTTTCTACTTGTATAAGAAATATTAATAATTATAATAAGAATAAGAATATTTTAGATTCTGAGCGAAGCAAGGAATGTATTTGTTTAACAAGTTTTTCATTATTTTTTTGGATAGAAATATTGTCAGATTACCATGAATGGGTATGTATCGGTAAAAAATTTAATCTACTTGGTTCATTATTAAGATCATTACTTTTCCAATTTCTTTAGTCTTTTTGGGAGAAGAAAAATTACCAAAAATATTTAATGTATTTAATGTTATTTTATTTTTACAATTTTTATTACATAAAAAAATTATTTAATAAGACCACAAACACCCTGGATATTTCTAATTTTGTCTGGGCATTACTGATTTTGCCAGATTTATAAATATTAAAAATATTAATAAGTTATTATTGTTCCAATAATGTAAACATGCAGTGACATTACATACCATCAAAACCGGCTAATGAGCAATCTATAGTATTTATAATCAACAGTAATACCTATAAATATTTTATCAGCAATAAATACATTAATAATACGCTTAAGTTTTAAAACTTTGCAAAAATTTTGGTTATGAAATCCTGATTAACCAAAATAAAGTCGTCATCCATGTATGGAAGTATTTTGTCACCTTAGATTTTAAATGACATTTTATGGTTTTTTAATAACATCTTTAAAAAAAATTAAACGTAACAATAAAAATTGTGGACCATAAAATTTTCATTAAAAGTTTGTAAATGAAAAAAATCATTGTTAAAATAACTAGCTACTCATAGGCGACAAATGCACCGATAAACATAAGATTGATTTTTGCCTTTAAATAAATATATATAAATTGCCTTTTTTATAATTGTATAATTGTCGTATTGGCATTGTTTTTCGATTGTATATGATGTTACTCCTAACCAGGAGTGGTCATGTAGATAACATTTTGATGAAATTAATTTTATTTTGTTCATTGAATATAAAAATGCAATTTGTGTAACCGTTAATACTTTTTGTTTAATAGAAGAGTCATAACCCCTAGAGTCAATATTCAATTGCTCCTATTAAGCTTTACAGATCCATACTTAACTCCAAACTCAATTCATTCCAATTGATCCAATTCCATTAGCTATGTAACAATTAATGGTTTGGTCTCCTACTATTTCAGTAGCTATTGAAATAATATTTATTTTTGGAAAAGGTGGATGAAAAGAAAACCATTCAAGTAGCTTCTTCAAATCACTTTGATCTCTTGAATACGTGATGTGCTAACGTCAACATGTTGTTCAAAATTGGCCATACTAACACCACAATATTACTCCAAGCTTTCATAGACATCATGAATAGCTGGTAAGGCCAAAATCCATTTACTCAAAGTATTATTAGCAATTCCTCAGCCATACTTTAGACCGCCAATTGTTTTCATTGAACGCATTAATGTTTGTTTAATAGTCATGTCGGACCAAAATTTATTGGTTTACCTTATGGTAAAATTACTTTCTTCAAGGAATCATATATACATTTTCAGTCATTTTTAATTTTAAAATGTTTCATATAATTTAAATACAAATAACATGCTTTCACATACGGAAAATGTTCACTAGCGTGAAAAAATGGAAACATTTATTGTACACATTTAATATGTAAATTCCAGGTACCCTAACCCATTCACTCAGCCAATATAAATTATTTCATTAATGTTGTCATAAAAAATATCTTCAAATTTAAATATTTAATTTTCAATTTTTAACTTAATTATATCATAAAGTTTTCATTATGTAATATATAGTTAAACATTGGTGGCTCTGCAGAAAATGATTCAAGTATATCAATGATTCGTCAATTTCAAAATAATTTTTGATAAAATTAAATTTACTAACTCCTATCGTCTAACAGCTCTGACATATGCATGACTAGTAAACATTTTATTGACAGTGTTAGACGCATAAATTATACTTAAGTTTTTTAAAACCACTACCAGTGATGAAGTACTCGATTGCACCCATAAATGACAAGAGTAAATGAAAATCTCCAATTATTACTATAACTATATGGATGTAGAATAATAAGATGATTTAATATGGTTCAACAATGACAAATATCAATCATTGGTACATTTGTCAATATTTGTCGATTTTACGTGGGGTGTAATATTTCATAGCAAACAGATTAATTTTTTTTTTTACCCATTAGACTTAAATAATAATGGATAAAAATTCATTTATTGAAAATTTCATGATTTACAATTTTTATGATAAAGTCATTTTTTTTAAGATTTTATTAAAAGACTATTAAATGTCACATAAAATCCAAAATGGCAGACACTTCCGGTCTTCGGATGGATGGAAACTTTTTATTCGATTAATCAGGAACTCATAACAAAATATCAGTATTATACTGCAACGACTATTTGTTCCTGTTAAATTTAAGTACAGAAAACTGGCACCCGACATCAAGCACCGTAAATTTTAGAATCATTTAAAGAAATTACAAAAATTCACAGATGATGACAATGTAATTTCATAAATAATTGGATAGTTAATTGAAAATCTTCGATAACTGTAAATTAAGCAATTAAAGCAGATATAGAAAAAACAAGAGGCATAATGGGAAATATTGTTTTGAAATCAGCAGCATTGGTTCTTTAGCAAGACACATAGGTTTTTAACTGTAGAATCTAGAAATAACTTGTGAAAAGAATTGGAGATTGATATTAAAATAGATCAATAACATTTTGTTACTAACAATAAAAAAATAGAATGATAAAAATGTTGAAAGCCCCTTAAAAAAAAAAAAAAAATGAGATGACAAAAAACAAGAAATGTAATAAAAAAATTCAAAACATACAAACTACCTTTGGCAATGTAAATGAAATTTACTCATATGAAGGAGCATAAGTTAAAAAAGATTTGTTATTGCTACAAGTGCATCATGTTAATGTATTTTTAGTCAAGCAGGTCATGTCATATAGACAACAATATACAAGGTAAATAAATGCCTTCCTTCTTAAATAATTTTTAAAACTGGAGGAATAATAAATTATGAGAATTTTAAATGCATTTTGTATATTAAAATATTTTTTTCAGATTATTTATTTATCTATAAAATACCTAAAACATTCAATTAATAATTATTAATTATATTTATAGTTACTATACATTAAAAATATTTAATATTGACATCACCATATCACGATATATTGATATGCAATAATTATATTCTCAATATCTTAACTAAATATGTCTGAAGACTAACGATGAAATTTGAAAAATATTGTTGACTCTAGATGTTTTAATTAATAATTAGTTAATTTAATTAATACTAATTAAAAATAATATAAATTAATTTAGCAAAACAATGTGTTTTCAGAATTTAATAATAATATCATACAATAAACCATAAAGTTCAACCAGTAAAAACATGCATAATAAACTTAAAATGGAATATCAAATGACGCACATGAATAATATTCATCATAATTAAAATTCAGAAACGTTAATATTTAAATATATTCAGGTATATGAAAAATATACATATACAAAACATATAAATTTTTAAATGTAAAGAAAAATATAATAAAATGAGTTTAAAATCCCATTTCCGCAAGTGTGCTAAATGTCATGTTTCTTTATAAACTATAACTACAATCCATGGTTATATAATTTAAATTTATTTACAATTAAATGTATATATTTAAAGTGTATAAATTATTATAATACAAAACAAATAATCGACCTTATATTATCTTTCTATGCTTTTTTCCACAAAAGAAAGATACCAAATTAAGATCAAAACAGAAAAATACTACGGATCGCTATACTGCAATTGTTCAAACATTACAACTACTACTCATTATTATTACCCCGGTCGATATGCACTAAATAAATATATGAATTGTACCTTTTTCTCGTGGAAAATAGTATAGTAATAAAATCTACAATGTATCTTGTAAATAAATACCACTAACTACAAACAGATGGATGCAAAAAGTATATATAGTGTCCATATTTGTTTGGAAACCTAAAACTTACTTTTTCTTGAAATTCTTGAATTTTTCTAGAATTTTCTAGATCTTCAGAATCATCTGAATCACTAAATGAACCAGAACTTCCTTCTGAACTACTATCTTCTTCTGGTTCTATTTTCATTTCTATTAAAGGTGGATCTGGTGGTACTTTTGCCATTCTTTTAATAATAAAATATTTCAATATATCAAGTCAATATTCATCATTTGGTTATATTATATAACATATAACATACTTAGCTTCAAATACTACTTGAAGTTTCTTGGCCATTGCGACTACATCGTGATCTTTAGGATTATACTTATAACAATTGGAAAATATTAAATTGACATCAGCTGCAAAATCTTTTGCATTTTTATATTCTCTGTTGTCTAATTTCGTCTAAAATAATAATATTATTTAAAAACAATAGTTGAGTAAATATTTACCTGAATGTTTTATCGTTAAATTACCTTTACTGTTCCCAAGTCCATAGGCTTCTTAATAATGTCATGATAATCATGCAAGCCCAACCAAGCAGCATCAACTGGCTTGTAGAACGGCCATGCATAAGCCTAAAACCAGATTAGACATCAATCAGGTATTCTTTAAAATCCCATTTGTAACAAGCCTTATGGTATTACCGCATGTTTTTTGGTAAACAATTCTTTAAGCACTTCAGTACAACCCTTCAATGCCTCAGTCAATTTTTCTTTGGTTTTTCCGTCCTAAGATGGATTATTACATTTTTATTATATTTAATATTTTTAATATTAACAATAAAACAATTACTGATATTGAGCCGGATCCCGATGGTAAAGTTGTATTTTGAGAATAAAGAATTCCTTCATCAGGCACTCGAGGTTTCTTTATTTGCCGACCAGATTCTCTGCGAATTGATGCTTGTAAAGGTTGTACAGGGGTTGTTACTGTGGCCATTGGACCAGGATACATTGAGGAGTCTATTGAATTCATAGGACTAGGGTCTGCTTTTCTTTTGACTCCTTTTTTAAGTTTCCCACCAGCTATGGAGTTAGCTGCTCCAATAGGTGCATTCACTGGTTGTGCTACATAATCACTCGTTGTTGGAGCTAAAATCTTAACATAATTTTGAAAAAATTAGTAACATACTATATGACTCATTTATAGAAAATGAATAATATCAAGAGAATATATTTCAACAAAAAATACTTTTTTTTTTATAATTTCTTTTAAAACTATCATATTTTCCCTTACATTATCATCCCACTGTAATTCTTAATCATATATTATAATAAGTAATAGCATTAATAATTAACTAGACATAGTATTTGTTTTCAATAATTGCATTGTATATTTAATTGTACATTTAATACATGTACATATGTAGTTTTCAAAGAAAATAATATGATATACCTTTATTTATTCATAAAAAAACAATTTACTTAAATTTAATTATTTACACATTATTCACATTTGATAAAGTTTTTACGTGTTCTTTTCATACAAATTTTTAACATGAAAAACATCATGTTGTCAACCTACATTACATTACAGGTGTGGCATATATTGTTCAATACAAAAAAAAAAAATAAAACACCTTGGAGCTTTTTTGATGCTATAAACATCAAACAACGACTAAAATGGTATTCCAATAATTTCATATACATTAAGGAAGATTAGATAGACTAGATTATAGAACTATAAGAAAAATAAAATTATCATGTTTAAAACCGGTGCGTATTAACCCACTTAATTGAAACAAATTCTAAACTTATTATTTTTAATTAAATTTAGTTCAAGAATTTCTAAAATGAAACAAAATAAATCAATCTGTTCTCTCATGATGACTACCCTGCTATGAAATAAATTAAAAAATAAATACTTGGAAACATCAATTTTATAGCATATTAATAAAAATTTGAGTGTCTATTAATCATTTTAGAGAAAATGTTTAAATTAATACATGCCTATTTACCTCTTTTTATCAAAATATATATACAAATTTAAAAATAAATTGTTATTTTCATGATTATTAAATATCAAATTACAACTATTTTTAACAAAATTTAACAACTATATAAATTATAGTAATAATATTATAGAAGTAATATTATGATTCTAATAAACTACTACAATACAATTTAACATACACAACTTACTTGAGGGGGTAGAGAATTATGTTGAGAATGAGGAGTGGTGCCCATTGCAGTTGAACCCGGAGCTACAACTATTGGTTGGTTTTGACTGGGAGGAGGCTTCTGAACAATTGGATGTATTTTCACAGACTGTTTAGGTTGGGGCAATACAGTTTCTTCTTTCACCATTTGTCCCATCTATTTATAAAAAGTGATTTATTTTTTAACACAACATTATTGTATATTATTATTTTTACCTTAGTAATTAACATTTTTTCTAATGATTGGGCCATGACAACTACATCTTCACCAGCTTTATTGTAAGTATAACAATTGTTAAACATTGCAGTAAAATCTTGAATACACTCATCAGCACACCAGTAGTAATTATTTTCTAAACGCTTTTTTATAGTACCTAAATCCATTGGTGTTTTGATTACTTTAAAATAGTCCTACAAAATAATAATAAATACATTATTAAATATAAAATTATAAGTACTACTTGCAATCAACAACTAATTATTAAGTTAAACCTATATTTGTCTCATTATAACTTACTCATCGTTAATCTTCCTCTCAGAGGTTATGTGTCTCGAAGTCACCATAAATAACCTAATATCTAATATCTCTTAATCTGATCATAACTAACTTCTTACTTATATTAATTCTTAATTGTATAATAAAACCATTTTTTTTTTTTTTTTTTTTTTTAATATTTATATATTTAATAATTTACAAGAGCTAATCATAAAATATTAAATAAAAAATGCACAAAAATAACCTTAGATTTCAATAATTTAAGATATAAAATAGATAGAAATTATCATTAAATTACAAACTTTTAAGCAAGTTAACATTGTAATAATTTATATTTTTAATATCTATTCCTAATTCATTTTAATATAACAATTATCAACTATGATCAAAACTAAGCTATAAGTTCATGAATAAAATGAAAAAATTGAAACTAACTGGATAACTTTTTTTTTTTTAGCAAACCAGTAAGATATAAATAAAATAATTGTTCTTCAAATCAATTTTGGATTTAGAACTAGTTTTATAGAACTATAGTCAAAATTACTTGAACAATTAACTAAATTTAAAAATGCATGTTGTATATACTTATGTATTTTCGTTTTGTTATTTCACACGAATAATTAATTTTGGGCAATTTTTTTTTTTTAATTATACCTATAAGACCATACCTTGACATAAATATCACAAGAGTAAATTAACAGTTAAATAATGTACACAGTAGTACAGTATTTGGTAGAAATTAAGTATACATTTCTAACTAATTCTATGACACTAAATTAAACTTTCTAATCACACAATATTAAACTATTATATAGTACAAGGGCGGCCAACTTTTTTTGGCCACAATCTACTAAAAATATATCTTACCTTTAAGGATCAACTTCCATATAAGTTTTTTTTATTATTAAGTATTAATTATAATATTTAATTATTCAGAAACATGTTTGTAAAAGTTTATATTAACATACATTAAGTTATATAGATTAATAACTTAAATCTAAAATTTATCGACAATATTGTTAACTATCACCAATGATTAATTTTTGTGTGCGTAACCTAAAAATAAATTCTAACACAATTGACTTTGAAATCAACCAGTTAATCGCGATCAATCATTTGGCCACCCCTGATATACTATGATTTGGCCTGCGACCAGATGGTGTTTAAATCAAACAACTATCGGCCATGTCCAACCTTATATTAAATTATTTACATATAAATTATAAATTACAGGTAAATTGAGTTTGATAGCATCAACCGGTTCATAGAATGGCCACGCATGATGATGTTTCCACATAGCCTTCATCACAGTTTTTTGAAGAAAATTGAGTTTGTTAGTGAGTCGGCCTGGTCGATTTGGTGGAGGTATAACTGGTGGTTGAACAACACCATTCACCGGCTCAATATATGGCTCAATACGTGGTGGTGCAACCTCACCACCATCAGGCTTGGCATTTGCAGTATCCTAAAATTTAAATAAATTTATTTATTCTCAATTGTATTTATTCATTAATAAATATTGATAAGAATAACAATTTTTAATGCATACAACATTAATTTGTTTTATATTTACTATAATTAAATAAATAAGTATAAATCTATTAATCACTAGTATTTCAATATAGACTATTTTGATAGCTCATGTGGACCATCATTAAGTATATTTCTTTTGATCAAAAACTTTTAAATATTTATAATATGTATATACAAAAAATTTTTGAAACACGCACACTATATGATATACAAATAATCAAGTCGACAACTATTGAATGTAATGAAATTGATATTTTAATAGTATTAATAAGACATTTTATAAATTGAACAATCTACATAATACAAAATTACAAATTACGAAAATAGTCCTGTTAACCAACATGTCTTGATAACATCTTTGTAATTTATATTTCAATTGTTGTAATACTGAACCGAACCATAATAAAACTATTTAATTTAGTGTCCAACAAAACATGAAACTAACTATTAATTTAACATCAAACGCAACCTCACTAATGCATAATTAAATTTTTATGTTGAGAATCGAATCGTAACTATTTTAGTCTGAAATGTTATCCAAGTAAAAACTATAATTGAATATTCAATTTAATTCAAATATTTACTTAAAAAGTTTGACTTACAAACCAAAAACTAACATTCAAAGTTCAGTTCAATTTTTAAAATTTTAAACCAAAATTACAGAATTGACTTAGCTCTAATTTTAAGTAAATAAATACATTTATTATATTACTAACTTAAATTTAATGTTAACAATAAAAATACATACTGCCGGCACACCACTATTCTGACTTGAAACTGGCACCTGCTGCATATTGAACCCACTAAAATAAAATTGTGTTTGTTAATAGTTATTAAATTAGTTTTTACAAATACAATTTATTATATTATAAAGTAGGTTTTTACATTTGTATTTCATTTTGAGCCAAAAATTCAAATGCATTATAACTATTAAAAATATATAAATATCTAAATCCTAGCGTTATATAGATAATATAAAATTACAATATTCATATGTGAAGATTAATATAATTTAATATCCATATTTTTTTAGCACATACAGGAAAATAAATCAAATTTATTTAAAATCTATAGATCTCACTCAAATTGTTATAACACCATTAGTAATATCAACATAGTATATGTTTGAAATGATTTACTGTTCTAAATTATGAAACAAATCATGATCCCAAGTGTTTTATACTTCACATTATATATTATCAAATGAGTCTATGTAGGTTTTTATTTAATATAAAACATATTTCAAAAATTATGTTGAGTCAAACTTTTAGTACTTCTTGAGTTTTATAATTTAATAATAAAAGTTAACCACAAATTACTTATAATAAGGTCCCTTATTTATTTAAATATTAGGCCAAAAGAAACACATTGGAATATTGAGCATTAATTATATTATCAATTTGGTATTAATCATATTATTAATTTTCAACTGGTACTGGTAAAACGTTATTCATTATAGCCATTTAAAGTCCATTATGTTTAAGTCTCAGGTAACTGAAAGAGTATACACCAAAGAGTGTATGTAAAACTAAAGAGTGTAACTATAAAATATAAGTACACTATATACATAATAGTCTTGGTTGTCAAAATGTGAAAAACTAATAATTAAATAAAAAAAATAATAAAACAGAAAAAAATAACTCGATGAGAAAAAAATATATAAATAAGTATTTACAGAAAACAAATATCAGAACTTTGTAGATCCCTTCGTACAGTATTAAATCATTTAATTTCTTGAATAAGTAAAGTAATACCTACATTATGTTATCATTTCAGTTAGTAAAAAATGTTATACTATTACAATTATAAAATATTCCAAAATTATTATTCGCTTATATAATTGTATAAGTTTAGGAATAAAACATATATTTATAAATTGTACATACTATAATGTATAAAACTCATAGGCGCACTTTGGGTGTGAATTTAGGGGGTGCTAGAATTATAATTGTATTTTTTTTTACATACCTGAATACTCAAAAAAGTACTATACGATACAAGTTTATACCCATATTTTTAAAAAGTATTTAGTGACGAATCAATAATTTAGGGAACTCTGTTAGCCATCACCACAAATACCGGGAGTGCTTATTTAGAACTTAGGGGCCTAGGCAACGCCTATTTGCACATGTGAAAAAAACCTGTTCTTATAGATTATAATGTACCAATACATTGCAAGGGACTATAAAACATTGACAAAATAAAGCTCAAAAAAAAATTGTTTTTTTCTTTATATTATATATCACAACAAATACAAGTTAATGTTCACACAAAGATGAAAATTAATTATTAATTTAACTAATAGCAGTAATATAAATTAATAATGTATTAATATTATTGTTACCTATCTATAAAAGGTATTTAAAACATTTTGAAATACTTACATCTCAAATTTATTTGATCTGTAGGAACATTATTGCTATAGCATAGTTTAAAAACATGCTTTTAAGTATAACTGTAATTAAAAAGTGATGTAATTTGGAGGGTTTTTCAAAAGAAAATAAATATGAAAAGTTCATCAATTTGTATTATTTATTTAATTTTTTGTGTGGTGCAAGTGTGTATATTGATTTGATATTAAGTAAACATTAGATTTTGATTAAAAAAAATTACATGATGCATATTGTTAACAATTAATAACTTATTTATAAATTAAATGTAAATGAATATATTATTTAAATGTTGTTTAAATAATATTTTATAGGTACTCTATTTTATGGAAAAGAATTTCTAGGAAAAATTTGGTTCATGATAAAAACCTGTGAAGTTTGCACATCTCAATTCCAACAATATCTAGTTATCCCAATCAATATGCACTAAATTGGATATTTATCTTATGGAACAGATTATAGTATACAATTAACTTAATAAATACAATAATACTTATTTTACTGGTAATCATTTTGTTAAAAATAATTATTTTAGCTTAAGATTGTGACTAATTAGAAAATTAATTTAAATATATACACCAGACAACTATTATTAATAAATGTATAGAACGATTCTAAACACAATAAAATTAAATGACAAATGAGAAGATATGAGTTCATACGAAAAATGTAAAAAAAACCTATGCTTACTAATTCAAATTTTAGAAAACAGATATTCTTATTATACAAATACCGTCAATAATCGATATTAATGATAAAACATAATATTCGGCACTCGTCATTTGTAACCAATTTAGATCTCTAAATTATGAAGAACTTACCGACCAAGATAACTTCAAAATTTTAGTCTACCACAGAATGTACAAACAGTACAAACCCCCGAAACTTAATTTCGTAATCCGCGTGCGACCAGAACAAAAACGGCGGGTAAATCGAAAACGGTGGCAATGGCGGGATCATCGACCGTGCAGGTTAGTATGCATGTGACAGTCATAGGAATACCCTATACAAGATTCTGCATGGACTGACGGCATTCACAATTATAGGTATATGACAATAAGATGATATTACACGGGGCTACCTGTTTGATGGGCCAAACATAGCGATGACGACGCCGAAGACAGTGTTGCTGGTTGATGGCGGCGGCAAGTTAAAGCCGTCAACGACGGACGGGTACAGGCATTGACACGCGCGAAACTTCGGCGCGAAAATCAATCGAAAACACTGGGATCACGTATAACAACATTAATAATGACATAAATTAATATTATAACCGCCGCGACCAGTTAAGTGTTAACTGGACGGCGGCCGCGACGAGTACGTAGTGAGTGTGTGTGTGTGTGTGTGTGTGTGTGTGTGTGTATGTATGTATATAGAATGCGTGTAAAATGTGTATGAAAGTGCGTATACGGTGTACGTGCGTGTGTGTGTGTACACCGACAATACCGTTAGCGTTTTTGGCGCTTACTGATCAACATGGCGGGTTCCCCCGATCGGGGGCACAGACATTTGTAAATAATAACACACATTGCTGAATTCTGTGCGAACGTGACGTGCGAATCGTGATGCAAAAGCGCGGCCAAGACTGCCGTTTCGCTGCGGTTTGGGTCGCCCTCCCGCGCGATAGATAGTAGCTAACGGAAAACGTACCTTTCGACTGTGGCTGAAACATACATAAACGGTACGCTCGGCTAATATTATGAACGACAACCAGACGTAGTGTTACGCGCGACGAACGTCTTCCCAACATCGAGGAAACGCGGCGGCACATCCATGATTATTATTGCTATATAATAGTAGTCACTACTGCGACAGCGGTAACGCTACGCGTACTTATCTATCAAACGACGTACGTATTTCCCTTGGTTATCACACGCGCTCGGCCGAAAACACCTATTCTAACAAACTCGGCACTACGCGGTCATTTCTTGAATACCCATTACGATCCCGGCGCATCAGTTATAAATTAATTTCCGTACCAAAAACAGAGAAACTCACATATACGACCATTAATGCCCGAAAACTACCGACATGGCAGGCGGGATGGGGTGGTGTATTAAGGATGCAACGTCCCCATTGGCCAAGCCGGGTCACGTGACGTGCATCATTATGATTTCGATCGATTTTCTGAGAGCTAAATCTTTGCAATTAGACTGATCTTTCTTGTACCCGACCGTCGACCACGACGTATTTCAAATCAAGCCCGTTTCAAATGTATTTGCTAAATCTATGTTTAAGTTTTTCTGACAGCAACCATTCGGTTGCAATGGAAATTGTAGAAAAGGGAGAAAGGGCACGGACGCTGGCTATCGCCTCGCGCTTACCCGTGCGGGTACTCTCGTTCATGGAACAAACGCGCAATGTAAACAGTGCCCACTGGTTGTAATCCTCCACGATTTGTTCAGTGCCGCCAACAAAAGCTTTTAAATTTAACGTATTTCCTATTTAATATTTTATCATAAATTATAATCTTAATATTCTATCATTGTCATAAATCGCAATGACGTATTTTAAGGGGGACCATGCACCCCCTTGAATCGTATTTATATATAATTAATTATTAATACTTCCTAGCAGTTGTGTCATTGAAAATCACATTAGCGTTCGCACTGAGTTATACCGTCAATTAATTTATTGTGTTTTAATGTATGTTTTCAAATATATATAATAAGACAACACTTAATAATATAATTTTTTTTGTTTTTATAAATCTAGATTTGTTTATTGCAACTCTCCATGCTTCTTTATCGTAACACAATTCTTTCAGGTTTTTGTAATTTCCTTTATTCGTATCCTACGTTATCTGTGTCATGTATTCTGCCCTTGGTCAAAATTGTGTACTTCAACATCTCCTTTTTTTAGTAAACTTTCATGCCTAAATGCCTTAATATGTGTCCTATCATCTTCCCTCTTCTGAATTTAATACCTCTCCATATTTCTTTATTTTATCTAGACTTCCTTATTCGTTTAATATAAATAATAAAATATAAATTAACTATCCTACTTTTTTGAATACGCTCATATTACAAAAAAAAAGTACTTTTGACTTAAAAATAATTAGACACAGGAATAGTCGAGATGTGCAATTAAATCTGATCAACGTGCACAGTAGTGCGCTGAAACTAGTGGTTCACTAATTATTGATATATCAGAATGAACTGAAAATTTATAAGTACCACTATACGTTTATAAATAGATAGTTTACGAATATCGGTGGAACCAAATACTAAAAACGTATATTAATCGTTTATAGTATTTGGTGGAACCGTTGATTATATATACTAGTATGAACCTATTTGATTGTTCGATTATTATAGATAATAGAATGTTAACTGAATAGTTTAATTATAAATTGCGGTTTTTACATTGCGAGTACGACTGCTAGGAGGTTAATATTAATTATTTGTTTATAATATTATGTATTTTACAAACGAAAATAATGTAATGCTATTTTACGATTAACCAGACAACGAATTATTATAAATAGCCAGTGGCTCGTCAGGGTAGTCTTTGAGACGGTGATTCCCCATAAAAAGTAGTAACGCAATCAAAAAGTTTAAAAAAATTAGAAAATTGTATTATAATTTAATATTTTTATCCATTTTGAAAATAATTATTATGGTTTTTCTGTTGATATTAATATTGATAATATAATATTTTGTATTCTATTTTTACATAAATAATGATCAACAATAATAATACGGGCGAAAAATAATGACGGTCGCTAGTTCGGAAGTCTGCCGTTCGAGAGATTCATTTGTGTATACAAATTTCATATGCTTGACACGGTAGGACGAGGGTAGATTGTACAGTACATTCAACATTGAGATCAGACTCATTCATAGTTTCGCCGTTCGCATCGCAGTCGCACGTATTTTTCTGTAAACACGAAAACCCGCAGCGTGTCGTACATCCGTACCCCGTATTAAACCATTTAATTTAGCTATTCGACATTGTATCGCCGCGTATAGTAATGATATTATTATTATTTATTATTGATATTATACACAGGGTGAAAGTATTATTGATGATTTTGACAAATTATCTATTCTTATAATTAAAAAACTATTACAATTATAATAATAAAAAAAAGGTTTTTTTTGCCATTTTAGTATTAAATTTTTAGTCTTCCCAATGAATTTACTTGCGATCGGCCACTATAAATAATGAGTAATAATAAAATCACCTAATACTTTTAACTACAATTTAAGATATACCTTAAACCGTGCTTTTCTTTGGCAAAAGATTAAGAGGACTTCACACTCCTAGAAATTGACCGTCAAAACATAGTTTCGTACTTCATGGGTTGCAATGACCAGAATGGCCGTAGATAAATAATTTTTAAATCAATTTAAAGAGTACAACATTTTCCATGTTTTGTCAGAGCCTTTTTTTAAAAAAATGATAAACTAAAATTGTTATACACAATTTAAAATATTATAAATTTTAATTTGTTTGATAACCAACCATTTCAAATCTAAATTGATTAAAAATAAAAGCGCATTCTATGATTCGTTGCTTGCATTCTTAGTTTCTCTTAAGAGAACGCCACACACCAATAAATAGTTTGAAATAAGCATATTCGCATTTCCATCACTACTCAGTAGTCAGTACTCAGTACTCAATATATAATTATCGTATCACAACTATTTTTGCACCAAAAAAAAGGGAAGAACTGGGTTGCGCTTTTACGTAGAAAAAGAAAAACTACCAATAAATGACGGAAAAACGGCAAATTTCACGGAAATTATGATAAATTGATTTTAGATTTTTCGTGATAACTAATGAAATTTTGAACGTAGGTACTTGAACTATTGGAACGTCTAACAGTATAATATAATATTGTATTATATTGAGTTTCGCTCAGAATCGTATTTTCTAATGCAATATTATTGCATTCAAATCTTAATTATAATAAACCACTAATTTTCCGAGGACCGACGGGAAGAAGGAAGTCCAAAATCGATCTTTTCGCTTTTATTACATATTATATTTTAGACCCCCTCCAAGAAAATGTTGAAAATACTCCATTGATTGGATGAATTGATATTTTTTTACTACACACTGATACAATTCTATAAACCTTATAGTCATAAGCATATAGTTATTATATGCTTATTATATTATTATTATTAGTATAAGTAGGGTTGAGAAGTTATAGGAGCAACATTTAATAATATATGCATGCAATATTCAAATATGCATAATAAATATATATATTAATGTATAGAATTTAATTTTAATAAATAATAATATAATACATGTTATTTTAAAATACATATTTTTTCAAATAAATTTAATTAAAACTGATTGTTTTGAGAATAAATAAAAATAAAAACTGCATTGATACGACGGAACATTGATATTGATCTGGTTATTGCACTGATTAATCTAAAATATATATATTTATATTTGTTAATTATAAAACAATTAATAGGTAATTTTTTTTTTTAAATACCAATAAATTTGTTGCATTGAACCACCGAAGATTTTTAATATTTTCGACATCTATCGACGATGATTGTCAAATAGTATATTTTTGTAGCGGAAAAAACTTTTTACATCTGATAAAATTACGGGGGCGCAGTTGAAATAAACTAAATAATCATCGGTCAGATCTTCTGGTAATCCTTTCATAGACGTGGTTTCTCCAATTAAAATATTTGATAGATTTCATGAAATATTAAATCCTATATATTTTTCTGAAACAATCTTTAATTTTTTATGTATTGCGTCACTTATACTCCGCCAATTACATTATTTAATTTATTTTGTACGTCTTTTATAGTAGTTATTGAATCAATTAATGAAATATTCTGTCTTTCTAGTTGCATTATCGTTGATGGTAAAAAACATAATTTGCGTGTATAAAAACTAAGTTTTTTAACTATGCGTGTATACCACAGGTCCACAGCGTTTTAATTAAACTGATTGAAATAAAATAATATACATCAGAAATCTGTATTTGTATACAGATAACAAGTATGAACAATATTATTTCTGATAAATATACTTGAATGGAAAAATGTTCCCTATATATAAGATAATCAAATAATTCTTGAATAGGATTTTTAATATGGTGTATTTAAAAATACCTATCAATACTTATAAATAATCGCTTTATAACAGATAATCAGATAGTACATACTATTCTTAAAATACGACTATTAATGATGTCTCTATATAATCTAAAAGTATTGTACAACTATAAATTTTGGAAATTATAAGTTTCCAATACTCAAACTTACGTTAATTATTGTTAAAAATATCTAATTTTACCAGAAATGAATTTATATACACAACAAATAATTAGTATGCTACTTTTAAGAAAATTATCAAAATATAAAAAAAAAAATACTACAAAAATCTTACATTATAAAACACAAATTTTGGATTACCTAGCTATACATACAAGGTATAGACGGTTGATTGGTTCAATTAATTTTTTTGTACGAACCATTTAGGTACATTTTATCAACATTTTAAAATTAAGAATTATAATAGTATCTTCTTCTTCTTCCTCATCTAATAAATTTAAAATTATAATATTATTATTTCAAATATAAAATTTAGCCTTGAATGTAAACGTCCTGACGTTTTAAATCAAACTGTTAAGTGTTTCCACATTTTTAACGTATTAATGTATATTTTTTTGGAAAGCCGCTGTGGCTAGATGCGTCTAAAAAACCAGCTCAGTCGTTGAGATTAATCGGCGACATTGATATATTTGTTATGACACTTTTATTGATATAATCATAGGCGTAGCGTGGGGGGTTTGATGAGGGGGCTAAAGCCCTCTTAGAAAAGCTGCAAACCCCCCTTTAAAATGCCATCAAATACTTTATATTCACTAAATTTTTTTTAGGTTGAGGGCATTATAGCCTTTTCACAGATATTTATCACGCTACGTTTATAGATTATATAATGATATGATAATTATATAAATTATACAAGATTTATTGTTTAAATTTTTAGCAATAGTAATAGCTAGCATTGATTACTATTGATTAATACTATTGTCTATTCTATAGTATAAATACTATAATGAATGGTAACAGTAAACAATGACTATATTATATTACAGATACTATAATTTAAAAAGAAGTAAGACAGTAGATATATTAATAACTAGTAAAATATTTTTATGCATTTCCTAAAAAATATTATTAAAAAAAATTAAAATATTATATAGTACTTTAAAAATAATTAAATAAATAGTTTAGATATTTATTTTTCACCTGAATTAATTATCCGTGGTTTGTGTCTCTCGTCTTTTAGAATTCGAAACATTGATATAATATTAGGAAAATGTTTTGTTGTTTTATAAGTTATAACAATTAACGTAATATTGACATTTATAGCCAGACATTTTATATATACGTATAATATAAAGACAATTTTAGTAAAATTTAATAATGCATTATTCAGTATGAATTATATAAAAAATAATAATGTTATACACGTGAACATGACAAGGATTAAAATTTGGGTCAGGAAAATATTGTACATAAAGTCACACTATGGAGTTTTTATATTTGCTTTTCTTTACAACTAACTGAACTAACAATACGTTCTTATGTGGTTCGGGTGTTAAGTCCATAGTCGTAACAATTAACATATATATACAAAATGTTAAACTGTTGAATTCGGACTAAACGGGTCGTGTACTCGTGTTTAGTTCTTATAGTAATATAGCTTATCAGTGTTCGGTATACCTATGCCAAATTGTCAGTGGTTTCTTTAAATAAAAAATCAAGGAGGATCAATTTAATTAATTTTTTAATAGTTAGTAGGTAGGTCTTAGGTGTATAAGTTAATTGTGGATAATTGGATACGCACGTATTTATAACACTGACACACATGATTTTTAAATACGATGTAATAATAATAGGCAAAGGGTAAATTTGTAAAATGATCATTGGCACTTCTTAAAAGTAAATTTAACTATAGAGATGTAAAACACACGGTATTTTATTGTTCATTTGTACATAATCAATACATGTATTTTAATAATAATTATATTATATATATATGATTATAATTACAATACAATACAATTTGAATAATTTTAATTTCCAAAATAATAAATTTGATTAATTGAATATTAAAAATTATATTATCACAAATTATAAATTATGATCCCATTTCCCATAAATAAATTAAGTGATTCGTGAAAATGTATTTTTTTAATTTAAGTTATCCTAACTGTTTTGTCCATGTTACTAAGACGACTGATGCCAAGATATTTAAATTATTAGTTATTATTACTTTATTATGCTATGATGATTGATGTAATGATGTTAGACTAAATAAAAATATTATAGAGATAAATTTTCAAGTTAATACTGCAAAGAAATGTACCTTATTTTCTCAAATATTATTTGTCTTATTGGCAGCGCCATAATATACCAATTACTAATCTACGGACAGCGGCTGCCAGCCGACCATCACTTCCCTTTATCAAAACACCGCGTGTCAACGACTGCCGCCGGCCTTCTCTAACCCGTCTTTCAACCTATGACGGGGCTACACCGCGTGAAAGCAGTTGCCGACAGCGCTCTACGGTGAATGTCAGCAATGAACTGTTGCCGGTATTTTCCACAGCATGGCTATCTGACATCTGTTTAGTTTTAATGTATCGAGAATCGAGATCCACGAGATATTATAAAGATTGTTGGCGGACTCGGGCATATTTATATGTGTGTTATATAATTATATTTTAAATGGAACGCATGATCATTCGGGACCAAGTTTTTCTAAACACTGCGTACGTCATGTGTTGTGTAAAATGAAAAAAAAATAAAAATTGTTTTATAATTTAATTTAAATTTATAATAATGGTAAAATTAATGTTGTGTATATTGTAAATGTCTTTTCAATTGCCACTATTTTTTTTTTCTTTACGGTCCCGATTTTTATAAAAATTAACTTGATCAATTATTTTTTATATACATTTAAAGTAGAAATTACAGTTCAAATGACCTTATTTTATATTTCATAGTATAAAGTTTTATAATAACTAAACAACATTAGTTACGACAAGGAAATCAAATTGAAATTAATACCATTATATATAAACATTTATATGCACACATTTTTTAATTTTTAGTACATTTTATTTCGTTGGTAATAATAAAACCATTAGAAGAAAATAAAATAATAATAATGATAATAAATAAAATATATTTTGTATATTATACGTTGTTTTTCATAATAATAAAATGTCGTTCAAACCGCGCTATGTTCTGATCACGGTTTATTTACCGATAACTGATGGATAGAACACACGGGCTGAGCATGTTGCGCGCCGTCCACACTCAAAATTTTAACACATGCTCGATCCGTCGCACAAAATGTCCATTTCAAATACAACGCACGCACAAATATGCCCTAGTCTGGAACGCTGGACCCGGCGGAGCACAATCATATACCTATAGGTGCTGATAATATGCTTTTTTTATACATTCTCTTTATCATTTTCGGTAGTAACCTTTATCCCAAAGCAGAACTTTGAAAAATTAGAAAAGTGATCTAAATTAAGTACCAACTAGAAAAAATTATCTACCTACTGAAAGCATAACCCATTTGTGGAAATCAGAGGTAATCAATTACGCAAAAATGTTTTTAGACTTTTGAAAACACAAAAATCAATCAATGTGTAATCTTAAAATTTGAAGGCGTGTAAAAAAAAAGGTTCATTTCGATTAAAAAAATTTAAAGATTTATTAAGCCGGGTCCAGACTAGAGCATATTTGTGCGGCGCGTTGATCGTGTGTTAAAATTTTGATAGTGTGGACAGTGTACAATATGCTCAGAGCTCAGCCCGTGCATTTGTTGTCACGATGCACGACGTATGGTTATCCGTAAATTGGTTGTGAATAAATCGAGATCAAATGAAAAATGCATGCGTGCATAGCGCAATTTAGACAGGTTTTATTTTTATGAGGAACAACGTATAATGATGTTATAAGTTAATCGTTTATAAACCTAAAATTCAATAAATATAAATATTGCACTCAGATGAACAAATAGTAAAATATGTCATGGGTGGCTGAAAACCTAAAGTTCCTATTGTATTTCTATTTCTAAGCCTGAAATTTTCTTATTATGGTTCATTGATTCCTTACCTGATAAATTTCCAGAATGAGTTGAACACATTTGGGAGGCTAAGCTTCCTCAAGCCCAAGGCCCAACCACTATTATTTTGTAAATGATAATTTTTCTTCATATGTATTTAAATTAATTATACTTTATACACGATTGATATCAGGATTGTTATGAACTTAGAAAATTGTTTTATGTGTTCATAAATGAGATGACTATGCACTAGGTTATGTATGTTGTTATTTTTATACAAGGATAGTAATAATAAAAACAAACAAAATATTGCACATTATTAAATTCTGAGCGAAGCGGGGAATATATTTGTTTTACTATAAAGATGTTTTCTGGTAAAAACAATGGTCCAATTATGACAAATAGTGTACGTTTTTGGTTGCAAATTGCACCTAATTGGTACTTTATTTGACTCATTTTTCGAATTTCTCCAAAATTTTTCATTGAGAAACATCGTTGGAAAACTGCAAAATTCACGGAAATTGTGATTTCCGAATCGATTTGAAATATTTTACGATAAATAAGGGTGGCCGCACACGAGCAACTTTTTGTTGCGCCACTGTTTTGTCTTTTCCACAAATTATATAATGTCAAATGAAGTGCCGCGCACGGAGCGACGCAACTCTTTAGTTGCTCGACCCTTTGACAGAAGCAACCGAAGCAACTAGACAGCGACAAAGATAAAATAGTTGCGCGGCCCTAATGCAACATTGAATGTAGGAAATTGAAATTTTTTTAGTTGTTACCATAGGTAGTCTACGTCAAAGCTTTTCAAATTGGGGACCGTGGCTATATGACAAGTAGGCCATGAAATATATATATATTTTAAAATATTTTCTAATTTAATAACTAAAAAACCGACCATATGATTAATCATTGTCAATAAAGTCTAATGTTAGATAACTGTTATTTAATAATAATAAGATAAGTTTATGTCGCATTAGAGTCATTAGAACAGCATTTCTTAACCTACGGGTTGCCAAATCTAAAAATTACATTAAAATAAACTAATAGTTACGGTAATTGAACCACCTACGGGGGGGGGGGAAATTTTTTTTTTAATAAGGTCGCACGAAAAATCAGGTAAATATATTGGGTCGCATATACACAAAGGTTGAGAATCGTTGCATTAGAGTCTAATCATTAGACTATCCACAATGATGATAACTTTAACGATATAAAGCCATAGCAGTACAGTCGTACAGTAAAAAATAATGATTTTGATTAGGGGATATTGACTGTTTTACATTAAATTTGGAGGGGCATGACAAAAAATTTTGAGAAGCACTGGTCTACATGACTAATATAAGTACATATAGTACATACGCGATAAAATTTTGGAATGGATAAGTTGATTTTCTGACTAAATATAAAGCTTCGAAATTTATCCAAAAATATATTTATTTCTTAAAAATGTTTAATATTACCTGCAATTATGGGTTTAACAATTTGAAATTTTATAGAAGCATAATCATTATACAACTTACCTATTTTAAAAATCATGTCATAACTTTTTATAGATTTCTAAAGATAGAATTTCTAGTAGAATTGAATATTGTATTTTTAATGATTTAACTTAAGTTTTAAAGCATAAATATAATATAGAAATATGTATAAAAGGAATTGATTGAGTAAGACATATAATGAAGATCTGCAGTGATGAACTGATGATGTAGTGTATGAGATTGATAGATTCAAGTATATTGGATCGGTAGTGAAAAATAATGGTTGTTCTGAGGACTTGAATAATAGGATATAGTGTGGATGAATGAAGTAGAGAGAAACATCGGGTATTTTATGTAACAAGAAGATACCAAAAGATAGAAAGGTATTTTATGGCAATAGTGAGGCCAAAAATGTTGTGTAGTAGTGTTGAGCGATGAACAAAAAATGGAACAGAAGATGAGTGTAGTGGAGATAAGACTGCTTAAATGGATGTGTAAAGTAACTAGAACGGATAGAATAAGAAATGAATGTTATGTATAAAGGGAAATGTAGGAGTTGGATCAATTGGGTATATAATATCTCTAATTTCTTTGTAAAATTATATAATTAAATAAAATTGATTATTGTTTTTAATTAATATTTTTAATAAAATAATGTATGCGGACTGTAAACAATTTTTAAAATTCATTGTTGGCTCTTTCAAAAATCCAAGTGGGAATCGCTGCTCTATACTGTCTGACATTGATTCTTTTAACCCTTTTATAATAGTATTCTATCTATACGGTCTGGTAATTGATACAATTTATTTTACGCTAATAATTTTTACAATTGTTTTCAAAAATATTTTATCTTTCCTTTATTACATTAGTAAAAACATAATTGTGTTTTAGGTTCATTTTTATTATTAACCCAATGTACAATTACTGTATCATTCAAGAAATGCTCGAAAATGGTTACTCCATTAGGTTATTAGTATTTTGACAAACATCAAAGAAATGTTACATTACACTGAAATGCTCTAGTTTGTACCCACCTTTATGCAGTGTATCATGGAAAAAATACCTAAAAAAAATTTAAAAATAAATGAATTATATTGTTAAAAAAATCTATGATTAAAGGTAGCTAATACTTAAAATTTTCCATTTTGCTTTTCTCAGTTATAAGGCACTTGGCAATGAACACTGAAAAAGTTAAAAAAGAATACAATGAACAAAACAACTTTGTTATTATGTGGTATATCCAAACAAACCTGAAAAAAATTAAATAGTTTTATATTTTTTAAACTATTGTATTAAAGATGTATAATTTTACTCACAATTTTGCACTGATCCAAGCAATTTATATAAATTGAAAACAATTTTTTTTTTAACGTACTGTTTATGATATTTAATACATACATATTAATTAATTAACTACTATATTGATCGACTTTGATTATTATACCAAACATACCAGGAAAAAGTGATAAATATAAACGTTTATAAATTAATGAATTATATTATGTATATTATATTCTTGTACTTTAAATACCTAAATAATTTTGTACCAAAATGTTGCACTGATGCAAGATATTTATTTGTACACAAAGTATAATCGGCATTCGCAATTTTTTACTAAGTTCAGTCGAAATTATTTTTGACACATTAGTAAAATTATTATAATTTTATTCATTATAATATCACAGATTCATATAATAATAATAATATTCTGTCATAATATTATTTGGTGCATATAGTAATAATTATTCATTATTAATTACTTTACGTATATATATATATATAATTGTTTATAAAATATTTTATAATCAATGGTCTAAGTAATTTATTTCTCATAAAAAATTGGATACAACTTCAAACTTAAAATTACAAATATAAATATTTTTCTGATGATAATTGATAATATAACCATAGATAATGTGGAAGTACAAGTTGTGTACACTAACATAAATAATTTAAATGAAAAGGTCTATGAAAAAAATAAGATAAAATACAGTTTATTATGTACAATTAATTATAAATAAAGTTATGTTACAATATGGGTACAATAAGAATAAGCTCGAAAATCAAGTATCGAGTGCGTGATGGTACGATCACAACACGTAAGATTAAATGATTTAAATTTAACGATGTACGGTTTGCCGGGCGAACGTGTCGAGATCTCGTAACAATATAATGTGCAGAGTTGTTCGGCGTGCTTAATATTATAAAGACAGGTGTGAAGGTATAAAGTGGTGGCCACCTAGTGATAAGAAAAAAATGTCCATTCAGTCAAATGTGTTGCCTATACGCACGGCTGGCTATACTTATAAATTCTAGTAAAACTTTCGTCAAAGCCCATAGAATCGAATATTCCAAGCACGCCGTTTCGGTCGATTTGGCCGTATTCCGGAAGGAGCCACTGTCTATGACATACGTCATATTCTCAAAGAACGGTAATTTTCCTATTTGTGTCTAGGTTAGTTTGGTTTACTTATCGTAAAATTGAGAACGGAGTGATTATTCATATGTGCTCATGATTTCTAATCATCTATTACTTACCACTCGGATTGAAATATGCTGGCCATCGGAAACTATTTTATAACAATATCCTTGAATTTTTCAATTTCAAGGAAACTGATCAGTGTATATCTGATGGTTTGATTTTTTTTTAAATTTTATATAAACTATTTTTTACAAAAAATGATTTTAAACACATTTTAAACTAAATTAATTTAGAGATATATGGGTTCCTATGTGAATTTAAAGTCACATCGCAAAAATGTATGTTTTATATTTCATTTTGTAATATCTTACTTCTATGTTAGATACCGTTTTAGAGCCGTGTTATATAAATGTAATTTATAAAACATTTATGTATGTAATCGTATATGTGTAGCCAGTATACTACTAAATACTAATAAATTAATTAATGAAAACAAAATAATATAAGGTTTAGGTTTGATAATCTATATACAAATTAAGAATAAATAAATAGCATAAATAATAACAAAAAAGAATAAATTTGGTTTGTTCCACAAGGAAAAATACCGTGTTATTATTATTAAGAAAATTAAATATTATTTAAAGAAAATTTCGATAGTAAAATTCTGATCGCGGAATCATCGGGTACGTTATCGATTGCGCGATCGCGAACACGAACCTCATTAGTCATTATTATTGCGCGACTTTAGATATCACTGAACTAATGGACAAAAGATCAAAGGAAAGAACACAGCTCATTACACAAATATGTTCAAAAAAAAAAAAATTCAGTAGACGATGGTGATGTGAATCATTTTTTTAAAAGTTTAGCCATATCTGTAAAAAACTGCCACCACATTTAATTTAATTGCACAAGCCAAATTGAAAATGATTTACAATTTCATGCTCCTGATAATCGTTACACTACGCCTATATCTAATAAAGTATTAATAACACAAAGTCAATCAACTACTAGTTCCACACATTCATTGGAAAGCAACCGTTGGTAATTTCTTGTTATAGTTACTGTACTCTATATAATTATAGTTCACCTTCAAACACACCATCTTATACAAATACTCAACAACAGTTTGGATCTTCAAATATATTAACGCCTTTCGATTCAGTTGAAAATATGAATAATCAATGGAACACTAATTTGCAGTAAACAATAAAATATAATTAGGTTTATTATATATTATTAATTGAATATGATTTTATACATTTATAAATATTTGTATAATTTAATACGATTTTTAAATTTGTTTTATATTGATTGTTATAAGTAAATATAATATTGTAGTGATTATGGAATCTTCGCGACGGATAGGCAACACAAAATGCATATACGCACGAATGTTTTCGATTGCTCCATAAAAGAATCTTTTAGAACACTACACAGTATAAAACGGCGCGACGTAATAAAAACGTCAGTCAGTCAGTTGGTCCGTCATCAATCAGTGATTAAGTACACGTAGTGCATTTATATAATTGTTTTTATAAATTTTCTTAGTGTCTAAAAAATAAACCGTCTATACGTTTATACATTTTTCTCTTCTACATAAATTAGTGCTTTTCTTTAATTATTTTAATCAATAAGCGAAGCACTAAAAATATGATTAGGTATTATGTATACCAATAATAAAAGTAAATATTTTTTCTTAGTTGTCATGCATATTTTATGTTATATTAAAAAAGGATATATAATAAATCAATGTGTGTACTTATTTCATTATTTTTTAGTAATTTATACATTTTACTTACCTTAATGTAACTGCTAATTTTTCCTATTGGTTCCCTTTTAAAAAATGTAGGATTTATGGCTAGGTCGTCTCTTATTAAATTCAAAATAAAATCAAATTGATAATGATTTACTCTAAAAAAATCTCAAAATTTAATTTCGTTTTTTTTTTTAAACGTCCGTTGATAAGAATTTCATGATACCCTTCCGTATTTCTCTTAGTAAATAAGGGATCAGGGTTTTTTTCTTTTCTAACAAATATAACATCAAAGCCTTATCATCATAATATTCTTCAAAAAGAATTTGTAATAACTGTACTTCGTCAGACGTATTCATTTTAATTTAAGAATTTTTTAATATCTTTAACTTTAATACTTTTTTTCATCGTTCACTAAGTAAAGTACATCACGCATCAAAATTTTGAGTACGACTGAATGATGCGAATATGCGATATAAATTACTCTCGATCACGACGTAAAATCGCCAAGAACAAACCAAGACGACGCGACGCGATCTTAGAACGTCGTTCGCGTTTGCGATCGCCACAAACGAAAACGTACCTTTAGGACGGGGAATAGGAACAAAGTTTCCAAATTTACCAAATTATTTTTCGAAGCGATTCAATTAATATTATTATCGTAAAAAACTATTAATAGAGAAATAATAGATACATTTGGTGATAAGGAATCGTTATAATATGATGTATATCAAACTAAATTGAATATTAAATATTACCAATGTTGTCCTGAATGATTTTTTAAATGATTAAAAAGTTAATCTAGAATTTGATCTCAAGAATTCATACAAATTGCATACTAAATTTTCGCAAAAAAAAATTTCAAAAATATTCATGGGTGGGAACGTGAGGTATTAATATAGTTCGTTAATAGTTTTTTTTCTGAAAAAAAAAATCATTTTAATTGTTGTTTTCCGATATAAATAATAATTATTTCATAGGTACAAAATTATTATTAAAACAACAAATGTTAAATTTAAAAGATTTTTATTTTAGAAATCAAGTTACAATAATTAATAATTTTCCAAATAAAATCTAAATCAGGTTACCACAGAATAGAACATAATAATATAATACCATGTTATTATACAATAAATTATTTAATTAAAATGATTAAATTTTCCATTTTTATTATGCTATTCTAATTATATATATATATTATTAATATGATTAATTATTAGGTTTATTAATTTTATTATTATAATGTTTAAATTGAAAACATCAATAACTATACTGGACGCTTGAATTTATTTTTCTTGTGGAAGTACTATAAATTATAATAATTTACTATGATTAGTCTTAGACTTTAGTATCAAACAATAAACAATGCATTATATACATTAAATTAAACATTGACTAAAGCTGCTTTCACACGGAGCGGTTCGGCCGCTGGCAGCAGCGGTTTTAAAATCGCGGTGGCTGCCGCTTTCAATTAAACACATACATTTAAATGTGTTTATTCACACTGGGAAAACCGTACCGCTTTTATCCGCTGGCGAACGCTCGGAATTGAATTTGTTTAATTTTTGAGCAGCCGACCGCTGCCGCTGCATTTAATAATTAAACAATGTATTTTAAATTGATATATTCACACACAGCGGTTCTCCCGCGAACGGTCAGTTGATAAAACACCCTCGTAACGTAACATTTTAACAAATTTTATTGTTTAATTTTAATCTGATTACCACGAATAGGATATGCTTTCCGTAGAAAATCGCGTCTAGTTGGTATTTTATATTTAGCTCATTTTTCGAAATTCTCAAAAGCTTTTCCTTGGGAGAAGAAAAACTATCAAAAATGACGAAAAATCGACAAAATTACGGTTTCGTTATTTAAATTTTTTTTATTTCATGATAACTAATTAGTAATTAGGTTTTGATCATAGGGACTTGAAAATTTTTTCGAATTTTAAAATAGGTAGTGTACAAGTGTAGTAAAATTGGAACGGATTGGTTGATTTTTTGGCCAAGTATAGAACTTTGAACTTTTTCCAGAAATGTTAAATATTTCTTGTAATTTTTGATTAAAATACCCGAAAATCGGAAAAATAACGGTTTCATTATTTTAATTTTTTTTTATTTCATGATAGCTAATTAGTTTATGATCATTGGGACGAAACTTTATTTGAGTATAAACATAGGGGTACTACATTATGAAAAAACATTTGGAACGATTGGTTAATTTTCTGACTAAGTATAGATATTTAAAATTTTTTCCAAAAATATTTAAGATTAAGTATCTGCAAATTTAGGTTTGAAAATTTTAAAGAAGCCTACACAAATACTACTTAATCTATTTCCAAAATATTTTTAAAATCGTAGTTGATAATTTTTTTTGTAAGCTCCTAAAATTTGAATATTTTTGTAGAATTGAATATTATGACATTTTTTTTTATGTCTTAAGACACTTTTTCAGGAAGAAATAATGGTTACCACAAATAGGGTATGTTTTCGGTAGCCAATTGCGTCTAGTTGGTATTTTATTTGGCTAATTTTTCGAATTTCATAAAAGTTTTTCTTTGGGAGAAGATACCAGAAAATGACGGAAAAACGTCAAAATTTACGGAAATCGTAATTTTGATGAAATTGATTTTAGGTTTTTCATGATAACTAATGTAATTTCGAACGTAGGTACTTGAAATATTTTTTGGGTTTTCTCATAGATAGTTTACCACGTGGTAAACTTATAGAATGATCTATCAGTATATTATATTGTATTTTATTTAGTTTCGCTCAGAATCGTATTTTCTAATGAAATATCATTGCATTCGAATTTTAATTATAATAAACCACTAATTTCTCCGAAGACCGAAGGAATGAAGGAGAAACATTTAAAATTGACCTTTCCACTTTTTTTATTTTGATTTAATTAAAATCAATAACTAATATTTAAGGTATATAATGAAATTACTGTTATAATCGCAATAAGATAAGTATTTAGTATACTTTTAGAGGTCCAACAGGCTACAAAACGAACCAGTACGTATATTGTATAAAATATACTTGATAAGCTATCTTAAAAAGTAGATGGCTATTCATAGTGGCTTATATAATCGTGTTGAGCCGTTTATAGTTGTAGAATAATGGGCCGATTACCTCCTAGTCCACCCCTGAATATTTGGATAATTAATTTATATTGAAATATGCCTGCATTGAATATTTGCAAATTTAAGATGTTTTCAAAGAGCAGGCAATAAGCGCAATTTGAGTTTTATATTTGGAGGGGGGCTACAGATCCGTGGGAAGTATACCCTTCCACATAACATGTATCTCCTTTTTGGGAGGCTAAGCCCACTCTTAAATTGCGGTTTTTAAGGGGGTGGCATAAATAAAAAGTTAAAAAGTAAAAAAGAAAAAAAACCTATACATAGGTTATATATATGTATATTGTATTTTGTACATTTTATTTTTTTATTGTACATTGTATAAAAATCGTTAACCGTAATTATTCAAAACTGGTTTCAAAAATCATAACAAAAACGTCTTTATTTATGATATCGGATTTAAAACCGTTCATCAAAATCGTTTATATAAATAAAACCACTTTTAAAAAGCCAGAACAAAAACCGCAAAAAATATTTTCTTTTTCATTCTTCCTATTTGGTTATTAATTTGAAGGTTTTGAAGTTTGAAGGCAATGCATTTTACCTGTATTTTTTTTAAATATTTTTTTCTCAGTTGTTTTTCAGAAAAAGGTTAATTTTTTCATTTAAAAAAAAATATTAATGCTTGATTTTGTGTTATTCTTCTTCTCCAATAGTAACTCTCAATAATGATCCTACTATTCCAATTGATTATTATCATCCCCCAAAATATTAAATGTATGATATAAAATTCTCCCTTCTCTTTCATTCATTAATATTTCATATAATTAGAATTAAAGATATTAATTATATATACATTTTATTAATCTATTCTATCATTTTAGTATTCTATTCAATTGAATGTTTTTTTAGATATAAGTTATGATTTATCTACTCTTTTAAACAAAATTGTATTGTTTCATAAAAAAAATATTTTATAACTCTAAATACTCTAATGTGAATATTAAACATCAATAATTACTAACCTAAAAAACTTAAATCTCCTAAATCTCGGATTTATTTCACTTGTAAATATCAAAATGTAAGGGGATCAAACATTAAATTTAATATTGCAAAATATAACTTACGTCTATCACTATCGGCTTCCTCTGAAAACAAAAAAAATTGAAAAATCTAATCCCAATAAGTGTTGGTTTATTTTAAATAATTTAATATTATCTTCTAGTTTTTCTTAGTTCTTATTTTTTGACCACGCAACGGCCATTGATGGTCAATGTTATAATAATAATTAAATGTTAAAATTATTCATGTTATCCACACTGATGTTTTATACAATATTGATTTCCTGTATAATTGTTGTCTAATGTTCTTCATACGTACACAATACAAGTACATGTTATCTTATTATTTTATATATGAAATAAATTTAATGTATTAAAAATAATAAATTCAATACGATCAGTGTAGTTATTCTTTAAATATTAAATCAACTACCTATATCATATATGTACTTTTATGTGAATGGTTTAAAGTTTTAAATAATTTATCTTTATAGTCATTACAAGCTGGTAATAAGAAAATGACAAATGACAAAATACAATGATCAAATACCTATATTTCATACTTATAATATTTTATTGTAAATATTACGTAAAGAAAATTTCGTATATTTTTTTTAGTTTTCAACTACATTTCGGGAAAGGGGTTGAACTCTTATAGACCAACCATTTTTGTATTCGTGTCTGATTAAAGGTATATTATATCATCATTCATCGATGTTTGATTTACATATTTATATTTATAATTTTTGACTTGTAATCAGGGCTTGAAATATTAAATATCGATAATTTTTTTCAAATTAAAATCGAAATCGAAAATGTTTGATATCAATATTTAAAATTTATATCAAAATCAAAAATTTTTATTAATAATATTCAATATTTAAATTGATATTGGAAAAAAAATTAATCGATAACTTATATCAAGATCATAATAATTTTATACCTTTATACCTATACAGTTAGATTTTAAATTGAATAAAAAATAAAATAAAATAATTTTTATAGTTAACGCTTATAATTATATAATATTATTCATTGGTAGTTAATTTTAACTAATACTTTGTAAATCGTGTTTGTATATTGTTATATTAGTAAATGTTTTATTACAGAGTCAGCATCATTGAAAAAATTTGTGGGTTAAACGTACTCATAATGTATGTTAAAAATTTTTAATAACTCATTATATGTATCATAGATTAAATATACAATGTATATTTAATTATACATGTATATTTAATCTATAAATATTTATATGTATGTATAAAATTAATTAAATGTTGTGTAAATATGAAACTATTTTGTTCGTTTACTTGGGTCTGTGTTATCTATGCTCACTATCAAAACCCATTGGATCAATCCTTTATTCCATCTTCCTTAAAGCTTATTCTATTAATGATCATTCAACTTTTGGAAATTTGATGATGCCGCACAATGACTTTTCCACAAACAGGTAATGTCTTGTATAGTTTCTAAAGATGGTTAAGGTAATATGATACTTGTTTAGATGTGGTTTTGTAGTTAATAAGATGAAACTATCGTTAATTGTCTCATAATATGGATTAAATATATATATATATATATATAAATACGCTATAAAATATTATTTCTTGTGGTAAGGGATTTATTTAAATATTTTACTATATTACAAAACATAAAACAAATTAAATCTATAACAGATTATAATTTTTACCATGCGAATATCGTAAAATAAGGAATAACTAGACTGTATCAATACATTCAAATCAACATTCGAGATAAAATTATTATACAGTACCAACACTTATGTACAATTTTTTGTTTTTTTTTTATTTATGGCTACACTGAGCGGCATTTAGCTCAAAATTATTATACTCCCATAAGTATACGTGTAATTTTATTAGTGTCCATTTTGTTTTCATCTATTCTATGCATATAGTACTATAGAGAAGCCCATGTTTTCACGAATTGAAGCCAGAACTTAGACTCCTTTTTAAGAACTACCATTTTAAACCCATTAAAATATTGTAAAATATCAATATATGATATACTGGTGTCGCTGTGTTTTATCAAAAAATGATGCGATTTTTTTTGGCGGTATTTACTCTATGTTATAAACACGAATCGCATTGCTTCTTTTACAAATTTTTTGATAAAATACAGTGACACCAACTTATCTTATATTGACATTTTACAAAATACTTTAATCTATGTAAAATGGTAGTTCTGAAAAAGGAATCGAAGTTCCGACTTCAATTTTGTTATACAGCAATGATAGGGAATGGCTCCTCTATGTTACTCTATGATTCTATGCTACCCAGGCGGGATCATTCATACCTGTTAAAACAATAGCTCTGTTATAACTCAGAAGAGTTTCACTCGCTGCGCTATTATACTTAATCATGGCATAAACAATGCAGATTTGGTTTCTGTCATGAATAAAAAAAGTAATAATTGAACACTAACCGTGAAAAAGACAAATGTGATTATTGTTAATCGTGTAAAATTGTAAAAGCGGTTAAAGCGACATGTACTACTCCTGCAAATATTCGAATGTTTTACAATTTTCCATTATTCACAGTTATTTGAAATTTTGAATTAATTTTTGTTTATGTTATATTATTGTTTTGTTATTTTATTATATATATTAATATTAATAATGCCATTTAATAAATGTTGTGTTTTAGGTTGTAAGAGTGAAAAATCGACTAGTAAACATGTTTTTCCTTTGGACGAGTATGAGTTTGCATTGTGGGTACAAAGGACTGGGAATGAGAAGTTGGAGAGTCTAGCAAAGTCTTATGTGAGAAAACTATTTGGTGCGTTGAGAGGATTTTAGTAGTTTCAGTTATAGTAGTGGTATTAAGTCTAAGAGGTTGAAAATGGTACATTAAAATTAAAATAAAAAAGTTTATTTAGAAATTGAAGAATATTGATAATTAAAATAATCCATAAATATTTTCTTTCGATCGATTTTATGCACTATAGATTTAAGTTGAAAAAGAGTTTCACTCGCTGCTCTATTGTAGCTAATTTCATAAATTATGGTCGAGTTGGCATTCTATTAGTCTTATTCTATGATGCTACCAGTGATGTATTGGAACGTCTACTCATAACAATATTTGTATAAAAGTGCGTATATGCAATAAAAATAATAATTTTATAAGTATACGGTAGATATACGGCCATAATATTTTATAATTTTTAAATTTGTTGTACATTTAATGATAATAAATGTATATAATTTTAATATTAAGTGTATTTTATTAATGAAAATAAATGTATAAGGTATTATGTTTCTATTAGTTAATTCATGAATTATATACCTCTACGACTTAAAATTAATAAAATTTAAAACAAAAAAAATTTTTATTTAATAAAGTATAGAGTTCTAGTTATAATTTATTTATAGTTATTAAACTAATTATTTGACTAAAAAGAAAAAAAAAATAATGTCATAATAATCATTTCAAGTAATTTTTTCTTTTTTAATGTAATTTTGAGAAAAATTGGCGTATATTCAAGACATTATTTACCAATCCAACCCTGGCTACAACTACAGATTATATGAAATAACTTTTTTTTCTATGCTACAACGTTCTTGTGGAATAATTTAATTATTCGCATACTATGGGACGAGATCGGGTTGGTCCCATTGATAATTATATGTTATATAGTTCAATGGTTAGTCCTCCCGAATTTTGATAAGAAAAATAATTTCAAATTTGTATTATGCATTCTTACCAATATATAAAAATATAATATTATACAGATATGAATTTAACGTTAAGGAGTGTAACACACTGATCTGAATAAGTAAAATAATGTATCCTTCACGACCAATTGATGGATCATAATTAGTAATAGGGATGTATACAGTACTTTAAAAAATTATGAGAATTTTGGGTTATTTAAAAGTACGATACCAATCTTGAAAACAAATAATTAGAAATCTAATTTTTTATCAATATAATGCATGCGCATAACTCTGCTCGCCGCTACGCTCCTCGGCAGCGTCGCTTCGCTATGGAAATCGAAAATATCCCTCGATTTGTTGTGCAAAGTTATAACTCAACTAATCAGTAATAACTAGTAATTTATAATTGAAAATGAATAAATTTTTATAATTTATATAATTTAATATAATTTATTTCGTGGGATTTTAGTTATCTATGTTGGTATTCCTACTTCCACAAAAATCAGATATAAATTTATTCCTTTTATCAAAACTCGGGAAGACTAGCTCACTACCCTGTGGGACACTGTGTATCAACAATAAATAAATAATAATTATATTAATTATTATTTATAATAATACTAAAATAAGAAATTAGAAAATTAATATAACTAAAGGCTTTTCATATACGTATTTTCAAAGACGTCGAGTATCATAATTAATTAAACAGTCGAGAATGGAAAGTTATATTCACACTAAGGAAAAACGCGCACGTCTTTTTAAGTATAAAAAAAGCCTATTTTTAATAGCCAATAACATTTTAAAATATTAAAATAATACCATTTTACCCAACAGTAATATTGAAATTGAAAATAATTAAAATTAAAATCGAATTAGTTAAATAGATATATTGAAAAATCGATATATAGTTATTAAATTGAAATTAAAAAATTTTAATTTTTCGATTTCAAGCCTTGCTTAAAATAGTTTATATTGACTGACTTTTTATGATTTATACCATTTAACTTCTACAAATAGGAATTTGAATTTATGAATGATATTTAAACTTGTATCTTGTTTATTTATTATAATAAAAACAAAATAATTTAACTAAAATTTATTTAATTTAAACTTAATTCATTTACAACTAACCTTTATTATCAATATTTGGCAGTGAATTCTTGTAATATCTACGGCAAAATTGGCCAGCAGACATATTATCTATAATAATGCAAATTCTAAATTCAATAATCCATTTAAATTGTACTATACATTTATACTCAATATATTCATAAATTATTGTTTGAACTTAAAAGTATAGTAAATACTATGTTAATTACATTGTATTTTATGTAAGTAATACATTTAGAAAATTGGAAACTCTTAATTTGAGCAAACAAATTATGGTTAATAAACAAAACAATATAGTATGGTAGATTGGTAATTTATTAACAATTATCTTATTTATCCATCCATGTCAATCAATATTAAACTTTTAGATTCTGAGCGAAGCGAGGAATGTATTGGTTTTACAAAGATTTTTTTATTTATCTATTTATTTTTGTGTCTAAATAGTGTAGGGTAGAAATAGTGGTCCGATTATCATAAGTAGGGATGCATTCGGTTGCAAATTGAATCTACTTGGTACCTTATTTAACTCATTTTTCGAATTTTAAAAGAAAAACTACCAAAAATTTTAATATTAATTTGATTTTAAACATTTTGTGTTAACTTATTTAGTTTTGAACGTAGGGACTTGAATATTTTTTTGAATGTTCTCATAGGTAGTCTACATACGTAATACAATTTTGGAACAGATTATCAGTATAATCATTGATTAATACATATATATAATTAATCAATGGTATAATATATTGTATATCTGATTGAGTTTCGCTTAGAATCGTTTTTTTTTTTTTTTTTAATGCAATAAAATTATATTAATATCATAATTACAATAAACCATTAATTTCTCTAAGGGCCGAAGAGTCGAATTAGTAACGTCCGGAATCGACCATTCCATTTTTTAAATTTCTTTGGCTCTCAATTTCAATTTTTATTTTGTACACCAACTTAATTTTACTTCAAATTTTAGTTAAAAAGAACATTTTTAAATTCATGAAAAATATATTCTTACTTAACTACGATTTCAATAATATCCAATTAAGTTAAAACTTAAAATTTAATGACTTGGCAAAACCTGGTAGGAAACTGTAACATATTATGTTTGTGGATAAAATACATACCACTATTAAATTTAAATTGCGTTTCTATGATTTTTTGTAAATAGAAATACGCATATGACTCTATAATAAATATATAGAATATTTAAAAAATTTTATTTTAATCATATCTATGTCACTATTACATTGGTTATATTTTTAAAATAACTTTAATAAAAAAAAAATACACTATTTTGATGTATTTAATTTTATTTAATAATACATTTTGTTATGATAAATTAAAATTATAATCTTGGGTTTTCTGAGCTCACAAAATCCATATCACCCCGAAAATTCAATAAATTTTTAAAAGCTCGAAACTTTTGAACGATTTTAATATATTAAAAAAAATATCCAAACTAACATAATAACTCGAATAAAAAAATTGGATTAACTAAAAAGCCAAATAAAAAACATTTACCAAATTGAAAATTGTTGTTATATGTACTTTGTTATTATAAATATATTTATATATATATTAATTGTTTAATCTTGAATGCAAATTTCATTAAAAAACAATAGTTTAGTTAGGTACAAATAAAATAAATTTAATAAATATTAAAAATTGTGTAACAAAGGATCCATAGCCCTTAATAAAATGCTGAATCATTACCCTAATCCAACCTCATTAATATTAACGATTATAATTTATAAACACCCAACTATCACCAACACCCAAAAACCAGAAACCGAATTAATTATTATTTAGGTACAAAAAAACAGTATTCATCACATAGCAAATTATTAGGACGATAAAATGGATTGTTAAATTAATTTTTATCTATAGCAATGTTTTATTACACCGATTAAATTGTAAACACAACATACATAACAACAATAAAATCTCATACATATAATCTTCTATATTTAAATTATTTCTTAAAATATAGTTTAAGTAGGTAAACTAGTTTTTACATAAACATGTTTTTTTTATCTGTTTTCATATTACAAATATATAATAATAAATATAGGTAATATCATTGATAATAAAATCATGTAATGAGTTTGATTAATTTAACAGCATTATTATAAATTATGTTTATTCAACATGTCGCATTGTTTTATTAATTAATATTTTTAACTTACCCATTACAATGGGATCTTCATCTATTAAGATGAGTAATTTATGAAATTATTTATAGTATTTTATAAGAGATCGTACGAAATGAATTGTTTTTCGAACGTATATTTTTTCAATAAAAATGTATATATTTAATACGTATATAAATATTTATTTAAAATCCGTTGATGGCTACTTTTTTTTTCTTTTCAATTAAAAAAAAGCAAGTGAGAAGGTCGATTGTGGACGTTCCTCCTTTGTCTCTTTCACTTCATTATATGGGATAGTTCTTCTGTAAAGATTTTAGATTCTGAGTGAATCGAGGTATGTATAGGTTTAACAATGATTTTGATTTGAATGAGTTTTTTTTCTTTTATGTCTCAAAGTATGATTTTGGGTAGAAATAATGAGTCCGATTACCACGAATGGGATATAATTTGGGTAGCAAATTGCATCTAGTTGGTACTTTTTTTAATTCATTTTTCGAATTTCTCAAAAGTTTTTTCTTGGGAGAAGAAAAACAATTTTTTTTAAGTATTTTGAATTCTCATAGATAATTTAAATATGAGATAATATTTTGGAATGGATTGGTTGATTATCTGATTTAATATAGAGGTTTATAATTTAATAAAAAATGTTTAATATTACTAGCAATTTTGGGTTTGAGGATTTGAAAAGTTTATTCAAGTATAATCATATACTACTTAATCTATTAATAAAATATTTTGATAATTGTGAGTGACAATTTTTTATAAGCTTTTAAAGTTATATTCTTTAAAGGAATTGAATTTTATGATATTTTATGTTTTAAAAGTCTGAAAGCACAATTTCGGGTAGAAATAATGGTCCTATTACCACGAATAGGGTATGTTTTCGGTAGCAAATTGCTAAAATTCTAGTTGGTAATTTATTAATATTATTTTTCGAATTTCTCAAATTTTTTTCTTTGGTTGAAGATAAACGAAATAAATAACGGAGAAACGGTAAAATTCACAGAAATCATAATTTTAACGAAATTGATTTTAGATTTTTTATGATAAGGATAACTAATGAAATTTGAACCTAGGAACTTACATTTTTTTTTTTAGTGTTTTCATAAGTACTAGGTAGGTAGTTTACACACATGGTAAAATTTTAGAACGATTTATCAGTATAATATATTGTATTATATTGAGTTTCACTCAGAATCGAATTTTCGAACGCAATAGTATTGCATTCAAATTTAACTAATAAAAAAAACTAATTTTTTCGAGGAACGAAGAGACAAATGACGGAATCGACCTTTCCGATTTTTTATATTTTGTGATTAATTTAAGTTTTTTTTTTAAATGATAATTACAAGAATTAGATGAAGAATTATTTTACGACTATGATTAGTTTAAACCATTAAAATATCATGTTTAAATGTATCAAGAAATAATTATTTTTGATAAGTATATTATGTATATTTTGTACTTGCAGGTGCAAGAAAATAATCGATCAAAGATTTCTTTATTTGTCCAATTTCTGATTACTATAAATAAATATAACTTAAATTAAAATTTTGTAAAATGCATATAAATGTTTATCATAAATTATGACGCTCATTTATTATTTAATAAAAGTATTTAGTTTCCACTAACCACCGTTGTTAAATGTGTCAGCAATATTTTCTGAAAACGTTAATTGTATTTTAAATCATTGATCATATTATATAAATAAAAACAATATTACCATCATATTATGTGTTGATTCCCAAGAATAATTAATAGGTATAAAAAATAATATTATCATACTAATTTGTATTATTTTCTTTATTCTAATTCTGATTATTATTTTAGGGATACTTAATTAAAACTTTAATTATAAGTAACTATTAAGTTTAAAAGACAATTTATAATTATGTTATATACATGTACTGATCATATGTTGTCATGTTGATTTATACTTACGCATACACTCTTTAATATTATTACAAAAAAAAAAAAAATCAAAATCTTTTTTAAACATGTATGTTTTTCGTAATATTATCATTATTTCTGGGAATATTTAAAAGATATAGATGTATTCTTATACATATTATATTAAAATACTAATTTAATTTTTGTTTTATTTATCTCTTTCGTATATATTTTATTCAGGGTGTCCCAGAATTATTTACTAATTGTAATATTAAACAATTAAAAAAAGAAAAATTAAAAACTAATCATTTTGAATGTGATTTACTTTTAAATAATTATAACTGTCTTTAATAGTTATTGCATCTATCATTAAAATAATTCTATATAGTAATTGCGCAAAGCTGAATAAATAATAATGTATATAAAAAAAAGGAAAATTAAAATCTGGATATTTATAAATATTTAGTTACAAAGATCTATAGATGAACCTATATATATATATGGTGATTCTTACTACACTCATATTTTTCGGTCAATTTTTTTTGTTTTTAATTTTTTTTTTTTTTGCAAAATATTTAATACTTCATTTAATTTTTACATGAAAATATTTTTTCTTTTTTAATTTTTTTAATTTTTCATTGTAATACATTGATTTAACGTAATTGCTAATATGAGTAATTGGTAAATAATACTATCAAAAAGTGGTTGAAAATCTGCGAAATGTGTGGAAAATGTGATTTGACTAATTTGATTTTAAATATTTTATGATAACTAATGTTAGGAATATGCAACTAAAATGAAAAATAATGAAATAAGTATTTTTCAAAAAAAAAATCATTGATCAAATAAAATAAAGCACTTTCAAATTTTATAGTTAAAATCATTGCATTATGACATAAAAATACATAAATTTCCATAGGAGTCTGCTAGATTTAATGCCAATCTAAAAAAAATTAATAATTAGCAAATACTCCAAGTTCCGAACCCTACTGATTAAGTAATAATATAATCTTACAGATTATTATAACAAAAATATTTCATGACTAATTTTGCCTATTAAAAAGAACGAATAATTTATATTTGCCATCATGTCACATGCGACTCCGGATTCAATTTTAAGGACTTAAATACTATGCGTATTTATAAATACTTCATACTTTTATAATTTTCTTATTATAATACAAAAAATTTCTAAGTATGAGCTGTAGTTATAGTGATGCAAAAAACGTTACATTAGCAACTCATATGTATCAATTTTGTTATTGAATTTTTAAATACCAATATCATAAAACCGAATGGACAAAAATAAAAAAATTCTTCACAGAAGTTATTTTTTATTTAATGCCCATGTAATAGAATAAAAATGAATAAAGCTTAAAAAAAGTATAAAACCTAAAAAAGAAAAAAATTGTAAAAAAAAAATTTATAAAAAAACAAAAATTAACAGAAAAAAAATGAGTGTAGTAAGATAAGATAAAACAATCATCCTGTATAGAGTACATATCTTATCTTACTACACTCATTTTTTTTCTGTTAATTTTTGTTTTTTTATAAATTTTTTTTTTACATATATATATATATATATGTTAGAGATAAATTAGTATCTATATAGAACTAAGTCAATCTATATAGACTGATAATACTATTGATTAATCATACATTCTATCAATCAATGCTAATACTATAGTTATTTTTTTTTTTGTTTCTAAAAGCGGCACATTTTGTCATTCTTAAGATTGGGAATTAAACAAAAGTTTTCGAGTTGGAAGTTATATATGTATAAGATATAACATATAAAAATATTTAAGAAAATTACTTCAATATTAAAATTAATTAAACATTTTATGTTTAATTTAAAATAATATTTACAAAATAAGGTTAGATTATTTACCTTCATTATTCTCACAAAAGTTTTGAGGGAGTGGTAAACTTTCTATAAAATTATATACAATTAAATTTGCTTCATTCAGTATTTTTTATGTATTTTATATTGATTTAATATTATAATCATTATACTACATGTTTCTATACTGGTACATTTATATTTATTTATCGCTATTTAAATTTTCAAATTCGTTATTGAAGTATAAATTATTCAATTTGATAACTCGGAATAATAATTGAGTACCGTAAAATATTTATAGGTATTAAAAATAATTATTTCTATAGTGAATATATTTACGAAAAGTTACTGCAGTGGAAAATCACATATTTTTTTATATTTCCAAATTAGATTTCTTAAGAGACCAAGAATGTAAAACAGTTTTTATTAGATATTAGACTTATTAAAACTGGATAACCGAAATTGTCAAGCTGACAAGTTTATACTGAACAAGTATAAGCATTAGGTTATAAAATGATTACATTTCTTTTATTAACTTTTAATAGAATATTCTGTATACAGTGTCATTTATAATAGAAAAAAATCACATGAGTGTTGAATTTTCATAGATGTGCCAACTCTAATGGATAATATAACTAAGGGATATTAGTATATTATTATTATAATACACATATCTACCAATATAATATTTAAAAACAATTTTTTTTAATTTTCGGGTACGTTTTTTATGACTTTTTTAATCAAGATAAAATAATGTATTGTAAATATTGCCACATAAAATAAATTGTCGAATGTCTTTATTAGTTTTCAAGTTTATGCTATTTTAAATTTTCATATTTAGAAGTATTATATAAATATTAAATTTTTGTAAATTAATATGTTTAAATGATGTGACATATTGGACTAAGGTGTTTTGTTGTAACCAAAGACTCAAAGTTAAAATCTTATTTTTCAAATGTTTATTTGATTTTAGGCAGCTGCGATGCTCAAATTCGCTGGCCAAATTGAAATCGTGATATGTCGGTATTGTTCGGGCGCGTAAATCAAATTGTCGACTTAGCAGTCAGCTGCGGTTTTTCTGTCGTTTACATGCGCGAAACGGTACCTTTCTTAAGTGGTACATGGTATATAATTAATGATCACTCGTGTTGAACATACGATTTTCTCCTCCGAAATCTAGTTGATTTAAACTATTAGGTAATTCTATTTATTTATAACATTTAATTATATAAAGTCACTTATTAATTGTTTTTGGATACAGTTCTCAATTATTGCACCACGTATTGGTATTAGCATAGGTAAAATATAATATAATAAAATAAGTATATTTAATCTATAGTTCTATAAACTATTATTCTATAGACTATTATAGTCAATTATATTATATTATAACAAAGTTTATTTTATAACGTTGAAGGTCACGTAGTCACTGGCTTTCCGTCGAAGTTGTAGCTCCTACCGGCTACCAATAGTAATGTTAATTTAACTTATTGACGGTGTCGTTAACAATAATATAACTAGGAAATAAAAAAAAATATATTGTATTATTACGTATATACTTACCATAATTAAAGTTCGTGTATAAATATAAATAGTATTCATATAATAATCCTAGTAACAATATTGTATTATACAATTTCTTATATTTTATTAATTATATTCAGCACATTGACATAAAAAATTTATATAAATAATTTTTTATAATTTTTAACATATATTTCAATAATATAAAACTGAAATAAGTATTTCTGATTGCATGAAAAAATCTTCATTAACATTTTAAGAACCAAAACATAATTATAAACAAATGTATACTATTATATATTATAATATGTTATATACTATTATAATATGTTTGAAGGTTTATACTCGTAATATTATAATTGTATTATTCATAACTTACTATATTTTTCATTTATAAATGCATTTTTATAATTCTCAAGTGCGAACACTTAAATAACAAATATTTAGAATATTAGATTTTGAGCGGAGTGATGAATGTATTGGTTTAATATGATGTATGCTTTTATTTTTCAATATTTGTATGTTTGCTAACATTTTTTTGGGTAAAAATAATAGTCCTATTATCACAGATAATATATTCTTTCGGTAGAGAATATAATCAATTTGGTACGTACATTATTTAAGACATTTTTCAAATTTCATAAATGTTTTTCTCAGAGATATTGAATACTGCCGAAAAATAGTCGATAAACGGAAATATTCGTTGAATTTATATTTTCGACGAGTTTTAAGTTTATTATTTTATGATAATTACTTTTTATGATGAAAATTATACGAAAATAATGAACATTTATAAAATGGAATATTATCAGTAAATTGTATTTTTATCTGAGGAACCGTTTTTTCAAATACAATGCCATTACATTAAAAACTTAATTATAATTTATTAAATTAACATTCCAACATTAATGTCTTCGAGGATTGAAGAGACGGAGAATAATGTCTAAAATCGAATACACGGTCCATATTTATTTCACGTATTAAATAAATTATAATATAATATTAGAACCCATTTTATATAATTTATTACTATAAAGAACACAATTTGGAAAATCTTTTACACTCATTTTTAAATGTGTTTCTGGTTACAAGAAAAAATCTTTGCCAATAACATTTTTAAAACAGAATTGTTAAAAATGTATACTTTTGTATATAATATCATTGATTATAATTTATCAATAATATCTATAATCAATAATAGTATGTTTAAAGGTTATAATATTATAATCGTATTGTTATTAACTCACCAACTTCATTTTTTATGGAGATAATTCTATTTCTCTCTATAAATTCCAATTATGTAAAAATATTTAGAGTGGAACAAAGAATTATTGTATTAATGTATTGGTTTTATAATAACATGTGTGTTCTTTTATTACTGGTAGACTTTTTTTAGGCAGAATACCAGAGTTAATAGCGGTCAAATGATTTTGTCATGGGGGGGGGGGATAATTCTGATTTTTCAACATAAATTTTGACAATTGTAAATATCAGTCATAATATATTAGTAACATTGTAATCAATTGTTAAATTATTAAATCTATTTTAAATTCTGAGCGGAGCAAGGTTAGGTATTGTTTTTTTTTATGTATGAAAACATTTTTTCGGGTAAAAATAATTGTCTGATTACTACAAAAAGGATATGCTTTCGGTTGCAAATCATATCATCTTGGTACTTTATTAAGTTCATTTTTCGAATTTCTCCAAAGTTTTTCTCTAGGAGAAGAAAAACTACCAAAAAATGGCAAAAAACCGGCAAAATTACGATTTCCGTAATTTTTATTTTTTAATTCGTGATAACTAATTGAGTTTTGATCGTAGGAACTTGAAAATTTTTTTAAGTACTCACACAGATAATATTTACTATTAGTAAAATTTTGAAACGGATTGGTTGATTTTTGGCCAAATATAGAGCAATGAATTTTTTTCTAACATTTTTTATTTTTTTAATATTACCTACAATTTTTTGTTTATCGATTTGAAAATTTTATAGAACCCTTATAATATACTACTTATACTATTTACAAAATATTTTGAAAATCGTGACTGACAATCTTTATCATGAAATGATAACTCCTTGAATTTTGATTGTAGGGATTTGAAATTTATTTTGCATATTTACATATTATGTAATTTACACTTGTGGTAAATTTTGAAATGGATTATCAGTATAATATATTGTAAAATAATGAGATTCGCTCAGAATCGTATTTTCAAATGAAATATCATTGCATTCAAATCTTAATAATTATAATGAACCATTAATTTCTCCGAGGACCGAGGACGAATGAGGAACGTCCATAATCGACTTTCCCACTTTTTTTTATTATAAATATATAGGTAATTAACGGTATATTGTTAAAAATAATACATAATAATAAAAAGGTCATGGGGATGAATATATCCCCCTAATCCCTCCCCACAAGTTTGACCACAACTGGTTCTATTACAACGTTTGTCTTCGGTAGAAAATTGAATCTAGTTGATACATTATTTAGCTTATTTATCGAATTTCTTAAAGTAGTTTCTTTGACATAAAAAAATCTACCGAAATGTGTTTGAAAAACTGCATCATTCAGGGAAAATATAATTTAGTCGATTTTAAATAATTAATGATATCTGGCCAGCTGATCACAGGCGATTTTTTTGTTTGTACAGTATAATATGTAGATGCACGGAGCGATGCAACAGTGATGCGAGTTTTTGGTTGCTCGATCAACCGACAGAAGGACGACGAAACTGTTTCCGTGTTGTTTCCCTTGTCATCGTTTGGTACTAGTGTACTACCATAGCTAAATATAAAAAATACAAGAAAAAATTTCTAACTAAAAATTATTTTTTGTAAAAACTTTATTGGTATATGTACTTTAATATACCGAAAATCCCCATCAATCGTACTGGAGCTTTTTTTAAAATAAGCTCCGAAAAGTTTAAAAAAATTCGCTTTTGTAAATATCTCGAAAAATATTGCAAATTTGGAAAAAAGTTTCAAATAAAAAATATTATATTTATAATTTCTTATAAAAAAGATCTCTTGTATTTTTTTATTTTAAGTAATAGTTTCATAGTAAAATTAAATTAAACAAGCATATTTGGTATAAAAATTCAATTCTCGATATTTGTCCATAATAACTTTGTTTACTTTGTTCAATGAATGTAGATTTGCATAATTATTTGTTTTTATTTTAAATTATTTATTATAAATTAAATATTTAATATCCTATAATTAAAATAAATAGGTATACAGATTACAAACATAAAACAATAGGATAATAATATATTTAATTTTAATGTTGAATTACCTATATGGAATATATATATATATGTAATATAAAATGGAATAATTAAAAAAAGCAGACGTAGAAGCACGGATCAAGTTCTCCCTTTTTTTTTGATACCAAAATAGTTGTATTATGATAATTATAAATTAAGTACTGAGTCATGGCTAAATACACTGGTTGGTATCAACTAAGTTCTACACATATATTGTGTTATGTCACACTGTCCGATTTTCCATAAATGCGCGCCAAAATTTAATTTTTTAAATTTTACCGAGTATACTTATAATTAATTATAATATTATGTAATATTATAGGTACAAACTAAATTTATTTAATATTTATTTAAATAACCTAACGAAGTATTGCAATATTTGAATATTTATTATTTATAGTGTATACCTATAATTATATAGTGTATGCACTGTTTGAGTTTTTTTTTATTTTATCTCCCATTTTACAGACAATTAGTAGCATAACATATCAATATAGCATTATTTATTATTATTATTATTATTATTATTTATTTATTATAATTTATCATGACTTATACGTAAACTGTAAAATTCCAAAATAATGATTCCATTTATAATACAATTGATACATCATAATTAAAATTTTTAATTATAGATATTCTTATAAGTAATTATAAACTTATTAATTTTTCAAAATATAATTTACATTCATACAGCCAAGTTTAGAATATTATTAAATTATTTTGTATATTTAGTTTTATGTTTTAAGTACTATCAATTCAATTTATGAATAGTTAAGTATTATATATAGTTATGACTGATGGCTAAATACATTAATACGGGTAATAATTAATTATTTTTCTAAGTCTTTAAACATAAAATTTATTATTTTAATATTGCCATTATAAAACAAATTTGTATCTACTTTTATTCATATTGAATGTATACCATAAATTTATTAAAATATTTTTAAAAGATTAATAATTTTAAAAAAGTTATACATTCATTTTTAATTTATATTAAATACATAAATAATAAGTAAATCAATTAATCAGTGTATTTAGCCATGTGTACTACCATTGATTGTAAAATAGTATATTCTGACAAACAATGTTCACGTGAATTTGACTAATGCATAACAAAAATATGTGAAAATTAATTTGTTTTCAGAAAACAGTAGCTCATCGTGTGCGTATTTTCAAAAATTGATGCAAAAAATACAAGATATTGAAGAAAACATATTGAACGACAAATACAAAATAGTTAGTCTGTGTGTGCGGCCGGTCTGATCCAATTGTAAATATTAGACTCTACTTAATATATATTGTTTAATTATTTTATATTACAATTTCGGAAATTTTTCGCCTAAATAGCTAAATTTTTTATTTATTTAAAATTACAGGTAAGTCCCAAAATAACAATAGTACTAATAACAAAAATTAAAATATACATATATATATATAATAGAGAATAACAATTTTACTGAAATTAATTACATAATATTAATTAATAAATATAAATAGCGAAACCCTATGGCTAAATATTAAATGACGGGTCATTATTAGCTGCGTGCAAATAATTGGTGAGGAGTCAAGAAAAAAGAGAAGTAGAAAAAGGAATAAGGAAAGTGATTGTTGAGCGGGTAGTTCGGAGGGGAATTTTAATGTTTAAAAGGGAGGTTAGTTCCTGGGAGTCAACTTTGTTGGTTAGAAGATTAGAAAGGAAGGAAATAAATAAATACAATAATATTTTAAATTTGTAAAAATGTTTGAGTTTGCAAAGTTTTTACGTACTCGTGCAATCAAATTGTTTCACTCCTTTAACTATACAGAGAAATAATTTTGTTAAAATTATTAAAGTTTGTATTATCGGTATTATCTTATTCCTGTTGGCAGGGGCAAATAGGACTGTTTAATGTTACCGGGAAATTAATTAAATGGCCCATCAATAAAAGGGCCATAAAAAAATTAATGCTCGCTTAGTTCGCATTACGTTTATTACGTTTCTATTCCTTCTTACTAATATCAAATATAATTTATATCTTTATATCTTTTATAAATAAAAATACAAATAAATTTACATATAATTAATAAATTATTTTTATTTTTTTAATATTTCATTTTATAATGACAATTTGTTATTTTCAATATGAACCATTAGGGTTAATTTCACCTAGTTGGTTCTTTATCTAGCTAATTTTTTAAATATCTCAAAAGTATTTCCTTGGGAGAAGAAAAACTACTAAAAAAATGGCAGAATATCGACAAAATAACGTTTCTGAAATTTAAAATTTAAAATTTCTTGATATCATATTGAGTTTTAATCATAGTGTCTTGAAAATTTGTTTAAATATTTACTTAGGTGAACTTCATTACAAGAAAAAAATTTAGAAACGAATGGTTGATTTTCTGACTAAGTATAGAGTTTTGGCTTTTTTTCTAAAAATGTTTAATATTTCCTGCAATTTTTAGTTTATTGGTTTGAAAATTTTATTGAAGTCTAGACATATACGACTCAATGTTTTTACAAAATATTTTGATAATCGTGACTGACAATTTTTTTCATAAGCTTTTAAAGTAAGAATTTTTGAAAATCGGCAAAATTACTATTTCATTATTTTATTTTTTGATAACTAATTAAGTTTAAATCGTAGGAAATTGAAATTTATTTTAAATATTTACATTCGTAATTTATACACGTGGTAAAATTTTGGATTGGATTATCAGTATAGCATATTGTAATATATTGAATTTCGCTCAGAATCGTATTTTCTAATGCAATATCATTGCATTCAAATCAGAAGTATAATAAACCACTAATTTCTCCGAGGACCGAAGGAACGAAGGAGGAACGTCAACATTTGACATTCCCACTTTTTAAATTCTGAGCAGAGCGAAGAATGTATTGTTTCTACAAAGATCAGTCAGTCAAGTCATCTGAAACAGGAAAAGAATAAGGTATGTGGCCATGTGGGCTCCTCGAAAATATATTGTACAAAAAAAACTCACAAATGCAGACTGTTAATAATATTTTAAACTTTGAAAAAATTCCTCAGCTTCTGGACAACAAAATTTCATTAAGCTCATTATTTCTCATTGCCTTATTACTCCAGTTACATCGAGTAGGTAACTCAAATTCTCTTTTTTTCAATGTTGACACATTTTTGACAAGCTTTTAGATTCTGAGCGAAGCGAAGAATATATTGGTTTTACAAAGATGTTTTTTTTTTATGTATGATAACATATTTTCGGGTAGAAATAATGGTCCGATTATCACGCATAGCATATGCTTTACTTTAAAATATTGTCTACTTGGTACTTTATAAAGCTCATTTTTAGAATTTCCCAAAAGTTTTTCCTTAAGAAGCGGAAAATTGGCAATTTTTTGTACGCTTTTTATTATACTTTTTTTTCGTGATTTCTTATTAAGTTTTAATAGTAGGGACTTGAAAACTTTTTTGAGTACTAACATAAGTTATTTACAAGCGTGGTAAAATTTTGAAACGAAATAGATAATTATTTGGAATAATATAGAGCTTTGAACGTTTTCCCAAAAAAAAAAAAAATATTACCTATAATTTTAGGATTATCTGTTTGAAAATTTTATAGAATTCCAATACTATATTACTTAATCTTTAGATTTCTGATTACCACAAAAAAGGAACCATTCTATACCAAATTTCATCTAATTGGTACTTTATTTAGCTCATTTTTTGAATTTCCCAAAAGTTTTTCCTTGAAAAGGAATGATAACTCCTTGAATATTTATCGTAGAGATTTTAAATTTATTTTGCATATTTACATATGTAATTTTCATTCGTGGTAAATTTTGAAATAGATTATCAGTATAATATATTGCAATATATTTAGATACGCTAAGAATCGTATTTTCTAATGCAATATCATTGCATTCAAATCTTAATAATTAGAATAAACCACTACTTTCTCCGAGGACCAAAGGGACGAAGGAGGAACGTCCACAATCACCTTTCCCACCTTTTTTTTATATGCTCTTAAAGTAAAAGTTCTTGAAATTCGGCAAAATTACGGTTTCATTATTTTATTTCTTGATAACTTATTAAGTTTAGATCGTAGGAACTTGAAATTTATTTTAAATATTTACATTCGTAATTTACACTCATGGTAAAATGTTGGAATGGATTATCAGATTATTAATATTATTAAATTATTATTATTGAATATAAAGTTATAATTATTATGTTTTTTATTAAATTTAACATTTTGGCTGGAAATCAAAAGGTAGAAATTATAGTTTCAATGTTTTATATTAACAACATTTAATTATTAATTTATATTTGATTATTTCATCAGTAAAATTTTATGTATAAAAATAATCAGATAATATCAATATAATGTGAATATCAAGATGCTATTTAAAAGCTAATATGATTACTATGTATTTTTATAATCGTATTAAATTTACTAATAGAAATATTACTACAATAATTACTTGTAATCAATGGAATCGAGTTTCTACAAATAAAGAAAATCCAAAAATTGAATCGGAGAAAGTAAAAGTTGCTCGTTTATATACAATAATTTGTAAAATAAGAAAATTCATAGTTACTTCAAATAGCTGTTAAATTTATAAATATAAAAGTTATTTTTTTTATTATTATTTAAAAAAAAAGTATCTAAAGTGATTGTAAATCTCAATGTTAATAAAATGATTGTATTTTATAAAGGGATTAATAGTGGTTTAAAAATAATAATATTTTTAGGTCAATTTAATTGTAGTTCAATTGAAAGTGTTAGTGAATTATGTAAATAATTTCAAAAAAAAAAAAAAAAAAAAATGAGATAAATAAAAATATTTCAGAAATAATACAAAAAGTAAAAAATATAATTATTCTTAATTTAATTTAATTTACAATATAAAAATTATGATTTTCTTGATAAGTACTTTCTCGAATAATATAACGTCATCATAAAAAATAATTTAATAAAATTCAAATTAAATTTATTATTATAATATTAAAGATTAATAAATTAAAAGTATTAAATTCTATTATAATTGTTCTTAATGTAGAATGAAGTATAGTTGATTAATTGATTTTATTTTTAGACTCTGAACGAAGCGAAGAATGTATTGCTTTCACACTGGTGTTTGATTTTTGTACTTTTAAAAGTCTGAAAACACTTTTTTGGTAAGAAATAATTATCCAATTACAACAAGTAATTTATGCTATCGGTAGAAAATTGCATCTAGTTGGTACTTAATTAAGCTAATTCTTCGAATTTCTCAAATGATTGTCATTGGGAGAAAAAAACTGCCAAAAAATAACAGAAAACGGCAAAATTGCGGTTGCCATGAATTTGATTTTAAATATTTTGGGATAATTAATGCAGTTTTTTACGTAGGGATTTGTAAATTTTTTGATTAATCTAATAGGTAATTTACACTTGTCGTAAAATTTTGGAACGGATTATTAGTATAATATATTGTATGTATGACTGAGTTTCGCTCAGAATCGTATTTTCGAATAATCATAGTTATAATAAACCACTAATTTCTCTGAGGATCAAAGGAGGAATGTCCGGAATCGTCCTTTTTAATGTTTATGTTTATATCATTTTATTATCATGAAGTTAACGCCCGTGCAAAGTTCATGTGATTATGTGTGATTCCGTGTTTTATTATTGAAATTATAGTCATCATACGCGTACTTTCGTAGGTTGTGCTTCCTTGGAAGAGCTTGAATAAAAAAATATATTTGAATTATACAACCATTGTTAAATAATTATATTTGAATTATCATATATTGTTAGGTCTTAAAATGGGAAAAAATTCCAGGGGGGACTAATGTCTCCATATAGTTTTAAGCGTTCCATATATCATTTTATATCTCTAGAGCGTTTTGTAACGTGCAATTTGTTAAAGGGGACGCTTTTTAACCACCATTAGAGGTAGGGGTACTGAGTCCCCTTAGCCCCCCCCCCTAACACTCCTGTATATATGCGACTCTATCTAAATACCTAAACCAGTAAACCACAAACACACCATATTGTGTGTATACGCTGCGTATATTATGCAAGCTAAATAGCCTATAACTAATATATTACTATAATAATGTTCCCTTGCTTTGTAAACATGATTAGGTCTTAGGTATGTTAGGACCATAATATAAAGAATTCTTTTATACTGTGTTAGGACTCTGGACTTCGGATACCCGAACTGACTGAACTACAATGATTAACCCATGGTTATATTATATTGTTCCTATGTCTGTATGGATTTATTTTGTATTTTTAGGTATAGGTAAATAAAAAAGATTGGCCACTCTTAACAGTATATTAATATATTTGTCGTTACTATTATGATTAGTGAGTACCAGGGTTAGGATTTTATAGCACTTAAAATTGCATAAATATGCACTATGTGTTATAGTAATTTCCTAAAGAGGGAAATTTTGTAGAATATGCAGTATAAATAGTATAATGTGGTAACAAGTTTAATAGTCTGTAAATTGTATATCACTACGGGCTTCGCTGCATGAACGTATGCTGGATTTTGAATTCAAATTGAAAGAAGGAAAACATTTCGCGAGGGGGAGGGGATTGTTGTGACCCCTTACCCTTCCCCCTGTGTGCGCCATTGACTATAATATTACATAAAATATATATATATATATATGTAATATATAGCTAAATATGCGCTAAAAATATGCAATAAAACCAACAAATTATGCACAAAAAAAAATGTACACTTTTTATTTATTAAATTATTAATTTATTACATTCACTTACAATTCACTTACAAATTATAGTTTAACAATCTTTCGCCGATCGCAGTCCTAAATCCTAATGGCAGTTATAAGTGATGGGAAACTCCTATATTACGATCACGCTGTGTTAGCAGGTCTGCGTAATTTATTTATGGTCTATTTACTTTATCTATACATTTTACTCGGAAAAATTCGATTGACAATATTACAATAATCTAAACACACTTTATATATTCTTTATCACTTTTGATATTTTTATAAAATAATGAAATATGACCTATTTCGATTAAAAAACGTGTAAAAATGTAAAAATAGCATTAAAATCGGAAAAATTTAAATTTATATTTAAATTTAGGTTCTCTGAATCATGAAATACATTTTAAGCTTACTCTGCTATAAAATTCCAACCCTGGTGAATACCAATAATATACTAATATCATAAAATGTTATATTAAATTGTTAATTTCAAATAGTTTATTTTATAATTGTATATTATATTTTTGATTGTCAGCACTAAACGTCTGTTAGGAATATTTAAGCTCTATAGCTAAAATTTCATCTTATTTAGATATTTACGTCAATAAATGTAACAGCGCTAATTGTTAAGCATTATTGTTACCATATATTTGTTGTCGGTGTTAATTGCCTTCTTATATTTTTATATTACTGTTACCATTTTTGGGGAATTAATTTAGCGTACAGGAAAAAAACCAGAAAAGTCACCTTTTTTTAAATTTGTGAAAAACATATTTTTAATTTCAAACTATAATAACATTTTTTTTACAAAATATAAGTCCGTTGTATGTTTTCTGCCATTTGAGCTGCCTACGTTCGGTGATTGAGCCTTACTTACTTTATTTTAGCTTAATTTTTTACTCTATTCTTACGTACCTATATAGAATGTTTCAGCTTTTTTTTGTGTAAAATATTCATTGTTGTTAGATTTTAAATTTCACTGTCATTTTTGCCTAAATATAATGTTTTTAGTTCAGCAAAACACTCGTCGCAAGTCCTACACGTATCTGTACGTGGATATCCAAATGATATATTAAACTCCGAATTTAAACTAAAATAAAATAAAATACTTGTCTGTTTTTTCCGTGTATTAATTGACTTACCAAACTGATTTTTTTCCTTTATGCCTAAACTTTTGACGGGCATAACTCTCGACTAATGTGTTTCTTTCCCTGGTTCGATCGCATAAAAGATTTAATACGTCAATAAAAATAATTTCATACCAAAATTCTCAAAATTTGGAAAAAGTAACTTTTCTGGTTTTTCCCCCTGTACCCTACATTTATTGTTATATCTTATATAATGTTGAATATGTGTAATTGATTGTTTTATTGAGATGTATTATTTTTTTTGTTATAATTATTAGTTTTGTTGAGCCATTAATTTTATAATGCTGATATTATAAAATCAATGGTCCAGCCAAAGAGTCTAATCGTAAAATTATTTTTATATGTATTATTGTTGTGCCAACCAGGCAATACTAAATTATTATTTAATCATTTTAATTTTTCGTTACCATTTTTTTTTTTAGATCAATAAATTTTTATTTTATATTATTACACAACCCATAAAAAATGTCGATTAGTAATGTTAGTTGATTTTAAGTTGTAATTTAGTTGTTGTCCGAGCACGCGTAATAATACTTTATATTCTCGTTTCGAAAACATATTGTTGACCACTATATTATGTAAAGTTTATTAAAAAGTATATTATGTCTTAACTTCTGTTTTTTATATCAAAAGTTTTAATACCTAAATATTCATTAATAACAGATTATTATTACACACTTACGAAAGTAGTCCAAAAAATACCTGGCCTAACAAAGAAAAAGTAAACAATTTTGTTTTTTTTTTATTTTTCAACATAGTTTCCTTTTAAAATTTTACGTTTACACTTAACCCAGCAATGTTCGGTAGCTTCGATATCTTGTTTATAGTGAGAACAATCGAGTTCTTCAAAATTACTATTATCCACAGACTCCACCTCTTCATTAGTGGAATGCCTTTATCCATTTTTTCAGGTTTTAGAAGAGAAAATAATCCTAGGGGAGTAAGTCTGGTGAACAGTGTGCTCGAGGAAGCAATTCAAATTTTAAATAATGGATTTTGGCCATCGCAACCGCAAATGTGTGAACTGTGTTACGGTGGTTTAGTTAGGGGATACTTTTTTATGTTTCCTTTGCTAATTAAAACACACGTATCTTTTTTATGCAATACTTTATTTACTTCTAAAAAACAAATTATGTTACAAAAGTTTACGCACCGACGGACGAGGCTAAAATTAGCGGTCTCGCCGGTGCACGTAACCCAGAGTTCGCGGGCTTAAATAGGTCGCTCTAATTTACAAATCGGGTTTCACGGGTTTACAATATATATAATTACAAATAATACGATTACGCGTGGCACTCTCACGGATCCGAATGACTTAAGTAAGTATTGGCGGTCTCCGTGAGATTACTGAGGAAACGAGTCTAAATAGGTCGTTGGTTAGTTCTAAAAAGGACTGTTTTACGCAATGAGTTCACACCGATGGAATGTCAAATGTTGATCGTCTTCGTTCTCGCGACTAATGGCTCCTTCCGTCGGTTCGATAATCTTCCCGTTAGACAGACAACTGTGCCGATATCCGTACTGGTGTCTGTGGAGGATCTGATGTCGTTCTGAAAAGAACGGTTTAAGGGCAAAGTGGAGTGTTCGTCTCCTAGGGATTGCGTTCTGAAAAGAACGGTTTTAGTGTAAGGCGGAATTGTTCGTCACCCAGGGAGAGCGTTCTGAAAAGAACGGTTTTAATATGGGGTGTAAGGTTCGTCTCGTCGGCGGTAATACGTCTTCCTCGATAACAATTTCTTCCGTGAGTTGGTTGGATTGTCAGCTGTACGTCGTTGTGGTGGTTCCGGTGTCTAGTTCAGGTTAACAGCAAAATCTTGGGTTTGATCTTGATGTTGACTGAACTGTGGTGATGACTGGAATGATTAATTTATTTAATCGCTGCCGTTTTATACGTTTTGGACTGTGTTATACACGGCTGTGATTGGTCGTCCAATCACATGCCGATCTCTAGTCAACGAAGCGCACGCTTCTGTCTCATTCCCGTACCGACTAGTAAAATCTATTTTTGTAGCTCTGAAAAGAGCTATGTTATTGCTCCGTTACAACTGGGGCATTGTCTTGATGAAACAAAACATTTTTTTTTTACACAAAATGTGGCCATTTTTTTTATTTCATCAGTTACGCTGCAATAAGTTTGCATAATACTCTCCGTTGATGTTTTTTCTATTTTTAAAGATAATCAATAAAAATTATACCACGTGCATCCCAAAAATCTGATGCTCTTACCTTGCCAGCAAATGATACTGTCTTTGGATTATTTCAACACATTCCCCCCATCTCAATCCATCGTTTTGACTGTTCCTTTATCTTAAGTGTGAAGTTATGTACCCATGTTTATATGAATTGATGCAAAAACTCGATTTTGTTTCTAAAAATCATCATCGCCAAACACTCGACTGAAACATCTTCAATACGATGTTTTTGGTTTACTGTAAGCAAATGCGGAAGCCATCTTGCACACATCTTTTTCATAGACAAATTTTCACTTAATATGTGATCTAGTACTTTTTGAAATACCTAATATGATCCTGCTAGCCCACGCGCTTTTATTCGGCGGTCATCCAATACTATTTAATTTTTTTTACCATTTCTGACGTGGTCACCTCATTTGGTCGACTATTACGTTGTTTATCTTGGCAGTTCGTTCTAAGGTCTCGTTTAAACTCTTCTACCTAATATTTAAGTGTTGAAAATAAAGGAGCAGACTCCCTTAAGTTGGAGGTTTACTAAGTTGGTCGGTCGATCGGCGCGACGCGATGCGACGCCGTTTTCTATTTCTTTCAATACTTGTGGAGATCGGCGCCGCGCCGCGCTGACCAACCTAGTGAACCTGCTAGTAGTATAGCTTTAGAGTAGAATCTAACTCGGTTTTGATATCAGTTGGACTTAAAACGTTCAAACGAAAATATTTTATGACGTAACGATGACCAATTTTTCTATTTTTATGTATTCACTAAAAGCGTCAACTATCTACGGCTATCAAGCGCGTACTAAACCACGTGGGATTTTAAATTTTGATTTTATTTATATTCTAATTAAGATCAATGACTCCTCTGTAATTTTTTTTTCAAACAACAACGCTATTTAAGTGTCAGACAAGGTATTTCTAGGACCACTCTTGTACGTTTTGAATCACATCGATTGAGAATCACATATAATTACACAATATATTATTTGATTTACATTTGCATTATAATTCTTTTAAATATTTTAGACAAATTATATAGTATACATGATATAGTAAAATTTAAATTTATTATAAAATAAGAAAAGCAACAAATTCAAGACGTGTATTTACTTATTTCTTCGATACCTATATTATAATAATATTGTGAAATATAAATATATAATAATATACAATAATAATACTGAGTTTTACCCACGCGTGTTGGGTATTTCTAATTTAATCGAACATAACTAAGTTTCGCCCGATTTCGGCTTCTTTCCTCAATACATATATGTGACGGTTAATGTGTATAATTGGCAATGTGAACATTGACCAATTTCAATGGTCAATGTAGAAAATTATACACTCTGCCCGGGCATTGTATACAATGACCAAAGTATAGCGGGCAATTTGTAATATAATATTTATAGAAATGAGAGATAAGTGATAAATATATTTTATAATATTATATGTTAATTATTTTATATTTATTAATTAATTATAATTAATTAAAAAAAAAAAAAAAATTATTTTTACAATTACCATTATCACCATTACCATTTTGATATGCATAGCTTACCCAAAGCTAGTTATTAATTTTATATCCTTGTTGTTACATTTTAGATTCTGAGCGAAACGAAATATGTATTGGTTTTACATAGTTTTACATGTTTTTTTTTGTGTATGAAAACATATTTTTGGGTAGAAATAATTGTCCGATCACCACAAATAGGATATACTTTCGATAGAAATTGCGTCTAGTATTGGTACTTTATTCTGCTCATTTTTCAAATTTCTCAAAATTTTTTTTTTGGGTGAAGAAAAACTATCAAAATTTACGGAAATCGCAATTTTGATAAAATTGATTTTAGATTTTTCATGATAACTAATGCAATTTTGAACGTAAATATACTTTAATTTTTTTTTTCTTATAGATAGTTTACACACACGGTAAACTTATGAAACGACCAATGAGTATAATATAATGTATTACAAATTATAATATTATATTGAGTTTCATTTAGAGTCGTATTTTCTAATGCAATATGATTGTATTAAAATCTTAATTATAATAAACCACTAATTTCTCCGAGGACTGAAGGGACGAAGGAGGAACATCCAAAATCGACCTTCCCACTTTTTTTCATAGCCTTATATAAAATTAATATTTCTCACATTAATGAATTACATTGCTCGATAATACATGGTCATTTTATACATTGACCGGACGTTGTATTATATTACCCGGGTAATGTTACTAATTTGTATAAAAACTAAACTTAAGAATGAACCAAATAATAAACATATTGACCGTAACATATACGCAGTGCGATCACGATTATTGGTAACACTTAATATTTCAGCTAGATGACCTTGTATTGAAATACAATTTTGGGGTGATCAGGGGATACTGAAATACACAATTTGTGAAATTATCAAATTTTTAACACTTACGGTACGTGCATGCGCAATACAATTTATGTTTATTTTAAAATGGTAACCCTTATTTTTAACACCAGATTTGGATTCACTGATGTTTTTTAAGTAGATTTGACATATTACAACTTTGTTCTAAACCCAATATTGACTGATTACATTCATTTTGAATTTTATTTTATCAGAATCATGATACTTTTTTGTTTTATTATGTAATTTTAACTAATAATAACTGCAATACTTTAACTTATGTTCAACCAGCTAGCATATAGTGGATATATAAATGTACATTGTATATATAAATATTGTTCAGTATCGATCGTAAAGTATTATACGTTATCGTGATTTATTATTATTATCTACATCATTATTATATTTATTTATTATCATCTCTTCGCTATCGATCGATACAGCAATCCGGGATTTAGTCCATTAGTTCAGTTGCGTTGTAAACAGCCATCTAGCAATTCCTATGCTGTTAAATACACGATATTGGAATTTGATTTAACGTATTATAGAGTCCACTAAATAAACTACCTGTTATTTAAAAAATTATAAGTGTAATAAAAAGAGAAACCTGAGCCCTGAGGTATTAAATAAAAAGAAATATGTTTTTCAGTATTATTAATATATAATACGAGTATATTAATATTTATTAATGTTTAATAAATAAATATTCAAAAGCATTAAATAATATGTTTAATCAAAGTTCTTGTATGAAATATGTGATTAAGTATTTTAATAAAATTAAATAACATCTACATACCATGACAATTAAACATAAATTTTACACAATTAGCAACTTCTATATATCCTATAAAAAGTTGTACTCGTATAACATAAATGCAATACTTTAAATATTTATCATTTGTAACACAATGGCACACATATATATATAATTAAATAAATAAAATCGTAAGTAGGTATTTAAAAAAAAAATCCAAAATAAAATCTCTAAATTTTAATTAAAAAGTTAGTGGTTAATTTCATGCAACAACGCCATAGGTTATAACTTATAAGCCCAATACTTCTAGGACTATCCTTGTAGGTGATTTATTTTTGAAGCTAAACATTAAATCATTTTAATACATTTTACTAGATATCAATATTATTATTTGCTTTACTTTATGAAATAGCTGTAGGAAATATTCTTACGTTTCAAGAATAGTTGATTTTGAAATAATTCTTGAGTTTATTGGTGAAGAATTTGGTAATTATGAAGTTATAGTAAGTTTTTTTTTATTATTATTAGTGTTTTTATCCATAGAAATATTATAACACTACAATTATGATTATAACAAATATACAATAGGATTAATTTTTATAAATAATGAAAATACAAAATTTTTAATTGCAAAGACAATTACCAAATTTATCTTAGTGATCGTGTAATCATGAAATCATGTATTCAACTAATGATTTAGTTTTGTCGTTATTTAATCATTGGGCCTAAATTTATCAGTGGGCCTAAATTTGAACTATCTTTAAGGTCCCAAAGAAATAAATAACAGTTAACAACAAACAACCACCAAATATACCCAATAAAAAGATTTCGCACATAGCTCCGATATTTACCAAGCCGACCCTGGTTGTTCGAAATAATAATAATATCGTTTCACAGTGACATACTACATACTTATATAAACTATTACTTTAAGTATATACTAAAATAAATATCTTTTGATTAAAAAAAATTTAAAAATATTATTTCTACTATTTTTCATTTCCATTGGGGGTTCAACCGCATCATCACACTTATACACAATCCACTACTGCCTATTATAATATAATAGTTATTTATAATAATCCCTAATAGGTAAAATAAATAAACAAGATAGAAATAATAATAATAACATTAATTACTATACATTTTATAACTTGATTTAAAATTAACAGTTTATGTCATTGTAAATATTTGTAATGAATGTTACCGCAAAACCAGAAATCAAAAAATGAATTTGAGGGTTTTGAGATGTAATACAAAATTAATTTTTAGTTGTACAAAAATGTACAAAATAAAGTACATAATTCTGGTTAATTTATTTTACAATTTCCAAAATGCGGGTGCCAAGGCAATGCACTTGAATTAGAACTGTAAAAAATGTTGTTAACAGCGGACCCTAAAAGCAACGCGAACTGTATACAAGTTCGATCGTCGTATTCTTATACTATTCTAATACGAAAATTATTTTTAGCAGATATCAACACGAATGTCATGTATGCATAATAATAGCAACTTAAATATATAATTAAATTTAATAAATATCATAATCATAATATAACTGTTATAAAGTATAATTTATTCAAATAACATTAGGACTATATATTATTATTATAGATAATGCAGGAGTCGAAACCCTACTGACAATAAATGAAGATAGTCGCATATAAGACTACCATACATTTTTAGAGAAAATTAAATATAATTTACGGTATACTAGAGATTATAAATATTTAAAAGATTAAACTTATTTTATGCAATAAATGTTAATTGCATAATTATAATAATTATATTATCTTAATTTGTTTATAATTATACTATACAAAATACAAATTATTGTAACGCTTAAATTCGAATAACATATAATATTATATTTGAATTTTCTAGTAACAACAATATCACTAGTAATTAAGTACTATTAATTACGAAAATATGGTTAAATTGAGTTAAAAAACAAGGACACACATGCTTATATTTAAAACCTTAAAATGCATTATCGTAATTCATAATATTACTAAATACTGGTACTATATAGTATTGTAGTACTGTGTTTATATTATATATTTGAAATAAATATAATGTATAGTCACAATTTATATAATTGTAGATTGTAAGATTTTTTTATGCATTATATTGTTTATTTATCATTATCAATATTGAACACACGTTTTTTTACATAGTTTTAAAGAATTTAAATATTTAAGTATTGGGAAATTAATAAGCGAGCAAGACGTTGTAATAGTTAAACTTGTAATTATTTTTTAAAATTTCATTGTGTTTTACAAATAAATTGTTTATTTAAAGTAAAATTAAAGTACAAAGATTTGAAACGACATACCATTAAAAGCATTAACTATAATATCTATATATATGTATATAAATTAGTAAATACTTGAGTAATTTATTTATTTTTTTATCTTACCCAAACATAGAACATCATCCATAGATTTGACTAATAGATTAAAAAATTAAGTAAACTTTAATATTGTCAAATCTAATTTATTAAAATATATCATAAAGTATTATGTATTATGTATTTCATGAAACAAATTTTAAGAAATCTTAATAATTCTTACAATTATATAAATTAAATTAAAATAAATTATTTTATATTATAAAATATAAAATTACCATAATAAAAACTAATGATTATAATGTGTATATATAAAATCAATCCGACAAAACCGTTTTTAAAGAAACGCATGTTACATGCAAATTGATAAAAATATACTACGTTGATACCTATATACTGGTTAGTCTCTATACTAAGTAAAAATGTATTATGTTGTACTTTTATATATTAATTTACACGGATATGTAGTTATACTTACTTGTTTATTACAAGCGCATATCTATGTCAAACATACTTATTTGAACAGTTGATCAAATCAACAAGTCGACTCAGAGAGCTCTTGGTAATATAATTGCATTAAGAAAATAAATACAACATTACGATAAAGTTTCAGCGAATATTTTATCAAAATATTTTTACAAGAATATTGTTGCCGAATATTTCGATCAAACGCCAATTTTACAATACCTATATTTTTGAAATACTTTCCAATACAAAATGCGGCAAGATCGATTCTGGACCTTACTTCTTTAAAAAATGAGCTAAATAAAGTACCAACTAGACAGGGCTGGATTGGGTAAATATGGCCCACCGAAATATCAATATTTTACCGGCTCATCTTTTATAATTTTAAAACAAAATAATCGTAGTTAGATAATGGAATATTATATCTTAGCATATCTTAGTAAACCTTAACTTAGTATGAAAACCTCTAACATTTTGATAATAACCACGAAATAATTTTTTTTTTAATTAGATCTTGTAACCTTACAATTAATACAATTATTTATACTAATAATATTACTAATTTTTTTTTTACAATTAAAACAATGACAATTATGACTTGTTCCGGAACGATAAACTAGTTCTTTGAGCAGATAGTTGGAACACCTTTAACATATTTTATGACTGAATTAGAATCTCCTTCTTCTCTTTTGCGACGAAGGATATCTCTTAATTCATTCATATGGATTTGTTGATTACGGGTAAGGTCAGCATTTATCCAGATTAAAATTATACTTATTTACTTTTATTTTTATATTTAAATTACAAAAAAAAAAACATTTTAAATTAAATAAATTAAAAATGTTTCATTACAATATTTTATATTATTAACTAAGTAGTAGTAGATGTAAAGCAAAGAAATATTACAACCAAATAACAAATAAGTATATATATTATCTGGACACTCCGCCCCCAAATAAAAAAAATAAAAAACCATACAAAATACGCCACTGTATAATGGCATACCATTACTTCAGGATCTCTATTAGTCACAATTTGTTTTTTTGAAAAATAATCAAGTAAATTGTAAAAACAAAAAATTGTAATCATAATAAGGTAACATTAAACATACTAACACTAAAAAAAAAGAAAATATTTTTCTGAAAACTGAGAAATGTGATAGGTAACGTATTAACATCGCCCAGTGTTCATAAATAGTATTCGATAATTTATTAAAAAGTAAATATACGACCACGAGTCCACGAGCCACGAGACGGATTATAATATTAATCATGGCGGAACGACGTTAAAAAGAAACAAAATATTAACTTTTTACGAATACAAATAGGTTTATCAAAGATTTACATTGTATTATATTAAATTATTAAAAATGAATATATTAACATAATATTATATATGTACATATTAACTTTTATAGTATAATTCCACTACAATAAACTATGACAGAACAGCATTACAAAAAAAATTCTATGGGAGAGGGCACGTGACTAACCCGTGGCTACGGTACTGATATATCATAATATTAATGTTGGTAATATACAGGGTGTTTCTGAAATGAATGAGGAGATTAATATAGGCGTATTCAGTAGGCTGAGCAAAATGAAGATATTTTTGAAATTTTTATTTATCTTCAATACCTGAATTTTATCGATATATCCTTAGAACAGTACCTTAAATGTAAAAA
>CM023357.1:17556529-17714758 GCA_013282895.1 Eriosoma lanigerum
TTTTTACATTTAAGGTACTGTTCTAAGGATATATCGATAAAATTCAGATATTGAAGGTGGACAAAAATTTCAAAAATATTTTCATTTTGCTCATCCTACTGAATATGCCTATATTAGTCTCCTCATGCATTTCAGAAACACCCTGTATATTTTTTGAAAACAATCCCACAATCTAATATTGTTTTAAATTTAAATTTTTTAATAATTTTGTCATAATATTTCATAGAAATTTGAATCACCTTTTAGTTTAAAAGTTAAGTCCTCCCAACTTCCCAAGTATTCAATCCCATTGCTATTCGCTATATTATAAATTTTCACTATAATTGTTTATTGTAAACTGTGGTATAATAATTATTATAATAGATTTTAAATTTAAATACAATTCAGCGCCTTCTATAAGTGTTGCCAATGTTACCAATGTTTTGAGACCACGTTAAAAACCATTTATCCATCACTGATGTTACGATACAGTGTGACCAAGCTAAAATATAAGTTTACCTATACTGAATTTCACTGTACTTTTTGCGGTTTTTCATGTTTAATGTTTTCGCCATTTGGTAAAAACGTTTGTTTTAAAAAAAAACCCTTTCAACTTTATGTTTGTTTTTGATTTTTTGCATATTATTTAATGTTAATTATTCAATAATTTACTTTATTACGATGTAATTGGTTAATTTTAGTTTTATTGCATTATGACTGTTTTGTTAATCTAATTGTTTAATCCAAATCTAGTGACATAGTTTTATAAAAGATTGTTATTTAATTCTCATCATCATGTATGTTATTCAATAATATTTATATGTAAAAGTATTCTATTTTTAATTGTTGAAGTTATTTAAAATTATAATTTTATTATTTTGTTGCAATGTTGCCTAAATAATTTCAAACAGAAATTGATCTATTATTAATTTTTATTAACACATTTCTTCATTATATTTTCAGGTCCCCCTTAAGAAATTTATCACAAGCCAATAAAGAATCTTTGTCACATGAGTTGAACAAATTCATGTCATCTGACTTGCTGGGTAATTTTAAAATACTACACATCTTTTAAATAATTTCACATACCAAATAGATGTTGTAATCTCTTAATATCATTTATATTTTGATAAAACTGATAAAATAATACTTACTAGTATACTGCTACTTGAAATTAAATATGTTTAAGAATTGTAAATTGTAGTTAATGAATATTATGAAGTTATGAAGAGTAGAAATTAAATATGGTTAAGCCCTAGTCCTTATGGATGGTAAATAATTAAAATTCCTATATTTGGTTTTTACTACGATTACATGATTTAAATTTAAATATTACAATTTTTGATTTACGTAAATATAATATTAGTTTTATTTACTTGTAATTATACTTGATTGTAGATATGACTTATTTATTAATATTATAAACAGTAATTTGTAAAAATGTAATATATATTACTTTAAATATTTTGAATAATAATTCATATTACATTAATTACTATTCAAAATAAAACATTTTTATTTGATATTATTAATATTTGTTTTAGTATATACATTTCCGTCATCATTAACATCTGAAGAACGCAAATACTTACATTTAAAAAGTGCTGAACTTGGATTAAAATCTAAAAGCTATGGGTTAGTATAACTTCATTGCAAAATAATTGTTCAAATTAAATTTTAAAAGTAACTTTATAAAAATTTATTTGATTGATTGATTTATTGTGAGGTTTACCAATTATAATGACCCGGTAAAGGTCCTATACGCAAATATAAAAATACTAAAAAAAAAAATTAATATAGGTGAATACAAGGCATCTATGACATGATTTTCATCTACTTCATTTACAATTTCCCATTTGAAATTAATTAAAAATAAAGATTTAACTTTAATCTTGGGCTAGAACTTAACTTAGACTAAAAATATATATTACCTTTTATATGTTGTATCTACATAATATAGTTGCCGTTATCTTAAATTATCTTTATGATATGTACTATAATGAAAATTTATATCTTTGTTCAAGTTTTTGGCATGTAATGTAATTATTATTTAATAATATTTAAATTATTATTATCATATTCTATCACATAATAGCTAGAAAAATCTAGAAGTTAATTTAATGTATCCAATTACTAGACATTTATTAAATACATTTTAGGCAGATGATGTAAAAGTGAACTCGGTTAAAAGGAAAGCACTTGCCCTTTCTTAAAAAAAGTTTTCAATACCATAAAATGTATTGATTAATAAAAAACTATTTTTCGTTAATTTATTATTCCCTTGAAATTTCAATTAAATAGTTTATAGTAAATTAATATTTATGAAATTAAATGTCACGCACCTAGTATATTAATACAAACATAATATTCATATGAACATTATAAATATAAAACAATATCTAACAATCAAACAATTTTTAAAAACAACATACTAAACAAATTCAATATAAAGAATATACAATTTAAAAAATAATATAAAAATTATTGAATATTCAGCAATTATATCTATATCATAAGGAAATACAATCTTTATATTTCATTTGCAGTTTATCAAAAATTGTTCTTAAAGCATATGCATTTCTTTACTAGAAATAGATGTGCATTATATACATTTATAGCAATAGGCAGAGATTTGATTAAATTTTTGGAAGGGTTAATAATTATTGATGCAATGATTCATGATGGCTTTTTTAACCTTTAAGTAATAAAGGAGCTAATGGATTGGGGGCTTTAATAAGTTTTGAGGAGTCTTAAGTCCCCCCTCCCCCCCTGTTCGCCAAGGTTTATGGCCTTGGTCTTAACCTTAATGAACAAAAAATAAAACATTTTGTTGAGATTTTAGCTCTTTATCATTGACTATGTTAATAGCTATAATTAACAATTACCTAATTTGTAAAAAGAAAAAATTTCAATCAAGTTGTATTGCAAATATTTAACAACTACCTAAAATTATGTTGAGAAAACAATTTCAAACCAAAGGCCAAGCATTAAGTGCACTCGGTATAAATATTTTATGACCAAAGTTGTAAACCAGTTGATACAAAAACAAAAATTTAGCATAATTATAAAAAGCAACTTAACTTTAACTGCGGATAACGATTGCGTATAACCTATTTAAAACAGAATGCAAACTAATTTAATTTTAATCACATTGTTTATAGATATCTACATCTATAATCTGCTAGTCACAAAAAAGTTGCAAGCTTAATGAGAGAGATTTAATTAAAATCAATAATTATGTAGAATTTTAGGGATTAAACGGCATGCTTATTATGAGCAAATATTTATATATTATAGTTATTATAATTTATAGTATTTACTCATTACTTAAAATTAAAATGAAGGCGACTATCTCTGTGAAATATTTTATAAAAATAAATTAAAGTTATATTTTTATATTTGTTTTGGGAATCACTGGCTATAAATTATCTTATTTCTAAGAAATTATAAATGGTAACACTATTAATATCAAAATAATCCAAAAGTTTAATAGGAAATTAGGAATTAGTTATTAATAAAGAAGGCTAATTAAAATTTAATGACTGTTCACATATCTTTATTATAACCTTAATATCAATATTGGTTAATTTTGAATGTTTATTTTAATATAGTTTAAATACAATAATTGTTTATACAAAAAAAAATATATTATATTTTATTTTTTAGTAAAAATTAATTTTAAATTTTAAAGGTTAAAGACCTGATATTTTATGTAATATTTATATACATATATATTTATGAATATGTATATATGTGTATAATAATTGTTTTATTTTAAAATTGTAGAAAACCAGGTGGAAACCGATCAATAACTATATACATGGATAAACAAAAAGTAAATAGTAAGGCTTGTAGTATAGAAGTATCTACAGTTTCAAATGAATTAATGAAAACAATTTGTGATAATGTTCCTATTACCAAACAAATGTATGATGATTTACTTCCTAATCCTATGAAGTCATATCGTCGAATGGCAGGTACATTTAAAAGGGTATTCTACCATAATGTGTTATCAACCTCACTTTTGTAACATAACAAAATCTTATATATAGACTTCATGTAGGTGTTTGATTTGTTGTCCTTGTAGAGTTATTGACCATTTATCTATAATTATTAATATAGAAAAATAATTTAAGAATTTTCAGTATTTTTAGAGCTTCTATGCCTATTATCAAATTAAAATAGAATATTTTCATTGGAGTGACTTAACCATTTATTAAAATGTTGTGTAATAAAGAAGCTAAAGCTAATAATGAAATTATTAAATATTGAATTTAATAATAAAAAACTTGATGTAACTTTTTCAAATGTGTGCTATGTATATTGTATATTTTCAGAAAATTATTTGATAATTGAAACTTTAAATTGAATTGTATTATGATGAACTATGTATTCTAACTACTATGTAGCTCATCACACGGCAATTACTCCTAGAAGAATCTTATATCATAATTTATTATAATTATTACAATTATTATAAACTGAATATAACTTATTGTTATAAAATAAAACATTTAACATAATATGCATAGAACATAACAATATTTTTAATATCTGTTGTCATTGATTTAATTTAATTTTAATAAAAATAAATTATCAGTAAAAAAAAAATAAATATATTTGACAATATTGTATTTTAGTGTAAATTTTAGTTATTTTAATTGTATTTATTATAGAATAAATAATTGAACACATTTTTATGCTTAATTTTCATTAAGTCCAATATTAATTAAAACACTACCCATCATTTTCTTTCTTAAATAGTATAATAAGATTTTGTAAGTGTAGTGTCTGTGTAAGAAATTAATTAAAAATGTTGGTTATATCATTTGAATAATTTATTTGGATATTTAGATATGTTTTCAAACTTTTTATTTATGTATAGTTACTAATTGTAAAAGAAATCTTCCACTCATGTGTGATAAACCAATGACTATACCCCGTATTGCCGTTGATGAAGATTTATTATCAACAAGAATGGCATTGCCAATATGGGCTAAAAAAGGACACATAACTCATGCAATTGAAAATAATTCTGTAGTAATCATTACAGCTGAAACTGGATCTGGAAAAACGACTCAAGTATAGATCATAATCTAATAAAGTTAATAAAATATTAAATATCAATATATATTTATGATATGTTTTAGATTCCACAATTTATAATTGATGATAGTGCAGTAAAAAATAGACCATGCCGGGTTATATGTTGTCAACCAAGAAGAATTGCAGCTATATCAATGGCTGATAGAGTATCTAATGAGCGTGGAGAAAGTATTGGAATGAGTACTGGATATCAAGTCAGACTCGAAAGCTGGTAATACAGTTATTTACAGATATATAATAATAACATTTTAAAAACATGTTTTGAAATTTAGTGTAAGTCAAGACACAACAATTTTATACTGTACAACTGGTGTTTTAACAAGGACACTTATGGATCGGCATCAAAAAGATAATGAACCTAATAAAGGAATGTTGATGAATGTTTCTCATGTAATAGTAGATGAAGTTCATGAACGTGATAAGCATGTAGACTTTCTTCTTATAGCATTACGTATGATTTTACCAAAATATAAACATTTGAAACTCGTATTAATGTCAGCTACAGCAGATATACACTTATTTTCATCTTATTTTGATAACTGCCCTGTATTAAAAGGTGAAAATTAAATTACATATTTAAAATTTATATTAAATTAATAATGAAATATTGATTTTTAGTGGAAGGAAAAATTTTTCCTGTACAGGATTATTTTTTAGAAGACATTTTGGATATGTAAATATTATTATTATACTACCTATATTTAAATTACAATTTTGTTATTAAATAATAAATTTTATGATTTTATAGTATTAAATATGAATCTCCATCGATGGCAAGAATAAAAAATAAAACAAAAATTGGTTACTGGGATAATGACATTGTAGAAAAAACTACTGAAGCTGTTCAAAATATGAACTTTACAGAACAGGTACTTTGAAAAAAAAATTTATTAATTGTATTATTGTTAAATTATAATAATTATGTTATAAAGAATATTCTGAATTAATTAATTTTTATTAGATTACAACATTGAGATCTGATCAAGAATGGTTAAAAGCAGAGTTAGATGATTGTTTGCGTCAAATTTGGTTAAATGCAGAAATTGAGCAAATTGACAGAATGATTTACTATATTATGTCTGAAGAAATTTCAGTGGATTACCAAGTAATTTGGATGTCAATCTTGGTTATTGTAGTGTATTGTAATATATGTAGTAAATAGTTTGAATAGTTATAAATTACAATTAAAAATAAATTTCATATAAATCTTGCACTGCCAATGTTATAGTGTTATTTTAACACGCTCTGTATTCAGTGTAATTTGATCCGCAAAGAGGTGTTAATCTATGGAGCGACCACATTTTTCGTGTATGTATTTTTCAGTCGTATGCGCTATAATCATATTCTCTCAACAGACTATAGAACATTGTATAAAATATAAATTCTTATATGTAATTTCTTATAATTCATAACACTAAGGATATAGTAGATATAAAATGTAAAAGTTAATATTAAAAAAAATAACAGATACATTTGATAAAACAAATATTTATATTGATTCATTTTTAATCATTAATACAATTAATGGATATTTGGAATTATTACTAATTGACATGTAAGTATCTAAGAAACTATTCATTAAAATTTTGATTTTTATATAAATTGTACAAAAACTAATTGATAAAATAATAGGAAATATACTAAGTAGGTCTAATTTTGAAAAAAACAAGTTTGACTTAGAATATTGTAAATAACATAAATCATATAAGTATTGAAAACCCCTCTCGAAAATACTTATGAAAACAACAACAAAATATAAATAATTAAGACTAAAAATGTTTGGTGAATTATCCATGTACGATATATGAAAGATATAAGACTCATTTCACTTTTTGTATTTTTATAGCATTCAGATACTGGTCTAACATTATTAATGATAGTAGCCGTACATGGATTAAACGATTATGTTACTTCATTGTTAAATATGGGTGCTAATCCAAATATACGAGTATATAATATGGATGCAGCTACTTGGGCAACGGAATTTAAACAATTTGATACAAGAGATTTGATTATCAATAGTAAAGGTGTTCATGCATCATCAGGTGGTCAAAAAAATGAAATTTCTGATGAAATAGAAATTGTAGAAAGATTAGAATTATATAAAAAAAGCTTACCACCTAACATTGATTCTTATTTAATTAGTCATCTCATTAAATATATACTCCTGAAAAAAAAATCTGGTACTTAAAATAAATTTAAAACTAAAATAAAAATTTAACATAATATCATTTTTAGGTTCTATTTTAGTCTTTTTACCTGGATTTGAAGACATGTCGATGGTCAATAAGGTTATTGTTGAAGAACTTATTAATAAAGATAATTTAAAAATCACAATTTATATGTTGCATTCAATGATGCAGGTAATATAATATATATAAATATAAATATTCAAAAATAGTGTTTCTTAGTTATATTCAATTATTCTTTAAGACTTCTGATCAACGTAGAGTTTTTCAACCAGCACCTAAAGGTCACCAGAAAGTGATATTAGCAACCAATATTGTTGAAACTAGTGTTACAATTAATGATGTTGTTTATGTCATTGATTCTGGTAGAGTTAAACAGGTAAATTATTATTTGTATTTATAGTATTTAAAAATAAAATATATATCATGTTATAACAATTTTTTTAGAAAGGATATAATGCATTTAATGGTATCAGTTGTATGAATATAAATTGGATATCCCAAAGTTGTGCAAAACAGAGAGCTGGTCGTGCTGGAAGACTGTGTGCTGGTGAATGTTATCACATTTATACAAGAGAACATTATAATCATATGGCAACTCATGATGTACCTGAAATACTTAGAATGCCTTTACAAGTAATTATAATATACAGTGTAATTCTTTAATATAAAACGCCTTTATTTTCAACTTTTTCTTTTTATAATTTTAAAATATACTTAATTTTTCATTTTGGTTTACCAAAGTAAGTATTCATTTTCTATTTTGTTATTTAAAGAAATCTGTATCTCATTTAATTTTTATTGATTAATTTTAATCGGTGAAAATATATTATAATTATAATATAAAGAAAATGTTTGTAGCTATATGTTACGAACACATACACCTATGTTATAAGGCAATAAGTTCTATTTGTGCCAACTAGCTACCATTATGATCCAATTACTACTCAGTGTCGACTTAAGGGCTGTGCGAAGGGTGCGGTCGCACTGGGCCCTGCACAGTCAATTATCTTTTATTTAACTATATTATTTTAAAAATATAAGTAAAATATCTACATTTCAAACGCATATTTTTATATATACATTCCTAACTAATAGTATACTAAAAGTATAGAAGTGTTCAAATCTTAATAGATAAATACTATAACCTATATATATATATATCACTTATTATAACAATACACGATAACATTGTTGTGTATACATATTTTGTATTTAGTTTCATGCAATTAACTTTATGATTTAAGAAATATCGAAACAATTAACCTACCTCTTTCTAACCTTTTTATACTCATTTTCCATTTACTTACTGAATTTAGTAATCATTTCAAACAATCTTTTTAAAAATGAAATTAAAATTAACTACCTATAGAGTACAATGTCATAAGAAAGTTGGTTTATCAATTGAAATGGAATTACCTGAAACATTAAATTATGATTCAATTATTGACAAATTTTCATCAGGAAAAGCAAGAAAAAAAAAATGTTTAAACAAAAGTTTTATATATTTGCTATGAAAAATATATATTGTATTAACTTTTTTTGTATATATTTATTAATATAAAAAAAAAAAATATATGTTATTTTTAATTTTAGTTACCTATAAGTTACAATAATAATTATGTGTCTATAAAAAATTTTAAATTTTTGAATAATTTATTGGCAATTGTGTAGTTTTAATATTTCTGAATAATGGGAAACTGTCAACATTTTTTAACGTTCTTAATTAAGTTGGCCGATAGATATGTAGTATTAGGTACTAATAAAATTAGGTCATATAAAATATACAAAAAACTCGCACCAGGCTCTGCAAAACGTGTTAGTACTAAATTTACTATTATATATTTATAAGTGTATAAAGCACTTTTACATATGGTTGTATAAAGCAACTGCTACTATTTAAAATAAATATAGTATATCTTAAATACAACCATTTTATTTTACCACTCTAACCTAACCACTTTTAGATATTCGTATACCATATGAATATAAATTTTAAATGTTAAAACATATTATTTTAATATATAACTAAAATTTAAAATAAATAGTGTATCATTTAAATTATATATTATATTTTAATTATGAAAATTAATTTACAGGAACTTTGTATGTTAGCAAAAGTGATTTCAAACAATATGAGAGTATTAGACTTTTTAGCATTGGCTATAGAACCACCACCAACTCTATCAGTTACATCTGCTCTTGAATATTTAAAAACAATAGAAGCAATGGATCTAAACGAAGACTTAACAGATCTTGGATTTTTTATGTTGGATTTATCTATTGAGCCTCATTATGCTAAAACACTTGTATTTTCTATATTTTTAAAATGTCTTGATCCTGTATTAACTATAATTAGCTGTTTGGCTAATAGGTAAGGATTTGTCCTTTTAATATTAATATCATATATATAATAATACTTTTATAGGGAACCATTTAACTTGACTCTTAATGTAAATATGAAGACTTCATTAGGATCTATTCGTAAGAAACTTGCTGGTGATTCCTTAAGTGATCATATGGTCCTTTTGCGCTTGTATCAAGTATGAAACATTTATAAAAAATATAATTTTTTAATTTATTTAATAAATAATTATAAATAATTTCGATGCAATAATATGTATCTTAATATTTGATATACTGTAAAATCTTATTTAATTAATATTAATTAGTGATGTTATGAGCCCTCATTTTTGAGGTCGAATCATATAAAATACAAATTTTCCAAACCCAAATGTTCCAAACTGAACCAAGCATTTCAATTAATGTCCGAACTCGAAATGAACTATTAAAAAATTTAAAGTTAAATAATTAACTTTTAAAATAATTAAGTAATTTTTATAAATAAAATTATTAGTTATAGTGCATTTACTATAGTAGTATACTATACGATATAAATAATATCAGGTATAATAATAAAACATATTTTATATTTATAATCAATTTTGATCATTATTTATATTGCATAATATATCACACAGACTATTAAACATAAATAATAAAACCCAACTGAATATTAACAAATTAGAGTTTGGTTCAGTTTGATAATTAGTAATAACAGTTTGTAACGTCACTAATATTAATTTTTTTTTGTGTGTGTGTGTGTGTTTTTGTTATTTAGGCTTTTAATGAAGGAAATATGATTGATAATGAATTATTTAACCTTGTTTCACAATCAATTATGGGATTAATTACACAAACTAGAACCCAATTATTAGGTCAGTTAAGAGCATTAGAGTTGATTCAAATTCGTTCTGGGCCAAATGATATAAGAGATGTAAATGTTAACTCAAATAATTGGGCTGCTGTTAAAGTATGTTTGTTAGCAGGATTGTACCCAAATTTAGCTAAACTGGACAAATCAAATCCTAGACCAATTTTGAAAACTAAGTAATAATATATATTTAAATACTAAGTTATAGTTTTTAAATTGTTTAAAAATATAAATAGATTAATTATATTATATATTTATTTATTTATAAGTTTATAAATATATTATTTGTTTAGAACAGAAAAAAGCGTTATTTATCATGGATCAAGTGTTTTACGTGAGAATTATGTCAAAGATTTACCATCTGAATGGATAATATTTGAAGAAATTAGTTCTTTTAATACTAAAAAATTTATTAAAAATTGCACAGTAGTATCACCAATGTCAGTGGCTCTTTTCTCTAATGCTATGAGATTACCCCAAGATGCAGTTAACAAAACAGGAGGTAAATTTAGAAAACAAAATTTTTTTCCATAAGAAGTAATTACTATTTAATATTTATAAAACTAGTATTCTATTATCATAGGTGACAGTGACAGTGATAGTAATGAAGATGATACATTAGCAGAAGAAACATTGGCAACATTAAACTTGGATGGTTGGACAAGTTTTATTGGAAGTTCTGACGATATTTCAAAGATTTTTAATATGCGGTTATGTCTTACTTTGGCATACCGTGAATTTCTTAAAAACAAAATGATCTCCCAACACAGTGTAAATATTTGTTTAAAATGTTTTTTGATTATTTATCATTTATATTAAATGTTTTGTAATTTTATTTTTCTATAGTCCTATAGTAATGTTGTCCAGTCAGTAGTTAAAATATTGGCTGCAGAAGATCAAGTTCTTGGTTTAGAGGCCCCAGATGATGTTGGTAAACGCCCAAAAGAAAATAGTAATAAAGGTTAGCTTGAATTTTTATTAAAACTTACAAAACAAATATAATAAAATAATTATATAAAATAAGAACTTAATACATGTGATAATTATCTTATTTAATTCTAAAATGATAAAAACAAAATTCAACACAAGGTTCATCATCAGTCTTTATAAAAATATCCTTTTATCCTTTATCCTATTTTGATGTCGAATATTTTTTGGAATTTACTGACATATTGCCTGACATATAAAAACTTTAAAAATAATATTTAAATACATGTTTTTTTTGCATTGAACCTTGTAGGGAAAATAATTTTTATTGATATAATAAATTCATTAAATGAATAATTTAGTTTTAAAAACTATAATCAATAAAAATGTTCTTGGTATTAATATTATAATATTATTTTTTAAATAATATATGTGTATTATTATTTATTATTTTAATAATTCCTTCATAAAATTTGATACTCATCAAAATCTATATTCTGATAATTATGTCAAGTTTTTTTGTTATTTACTTTACATAAGTAAACATTAATGTCGGACAATTTAATAAGTTGTCTCATTGTGTCTTTAGTTTTATACATCAATTAAAATTAAAAGAGATATATACCGTAAGTATCCTTAATAAGTTAGGTCATGTATTAGCAAAATGCAAAATAGATTTTTGTTTCCACTCGCTAACACAAAACAATACTCAAAATTTAGCCAATAACCTTGAAATACCCTCAATATTATTATTAGGACTATTATTTATATTAAACTTGTTTATTAGGTCGCTATAATAAAAATAATGATAATTCTTCATTCACTTCTTTTCGTAAATATTCATATGGTCAATATCCACAGAATAAAAGTAAGTTGTTGATATTTTATCCATTATGTAATATATATCATAATATTTAATAAAAATAATGAAATTCAATAGATTATGGAGATAACAGTTCACATATGAGGATAAATAGAAACAGTTATAACATGCCTAGTAAGTAAAATGTTTTTATTTTATTATTATTTTAGATTCTGAGCGAAGCGAGAAATTTATTGGTTTTTCTATGGTGTTTTTTTTTTTTTATATCTCAAGACACTTTTGGGTAGAAATAATGGTCCTATTACCACAACCTGGGTATTCTTTAGGTAGTAAATTACATTATTTGGTATTTTATTTAGCTCATTTTTCGAATTTCTCAAAAGTTTTTCATTGAGAAAATAAAATTTAGCAAAAAATGACAGAAAAACATGAAAATTCACAGAAATCTTAATTTTGAAGAAAATAGTTTTAGATTTTTCATGATAACTAATGCGATTTTGAATGTAGGTACTTGATATTTATTTGATAGATAATTTTGTAATGTATTATCAGTATAATATATTGTATTATATTTTAGTTTTGCTCAGAATCATATTTTCAAATGCAATATCATTGCATTCAAATCTTAATTATAATAAACCACTAATTTCTCTAAGGACTGAAGAAGGAACATCCACAATCAAACTTGCCTTTTTTTCAAATATATATTTAATAAGGTGGGAATGTCAATTTAGGATGTTCCTCCTTCGTCCCTTCGGTCCATGGAGAAATTGGTGGTTTATTATAATTATTAAGATTTGAATGCAATATTATATTGCATTAAAAAATACGATTCTGAGCGAATCTCAATATGCGAATATTATAATGATAATCCATTGCAAGATTTTATAACAGGAAAATTCAAGAAGTTATCATTTTATGATAAAATTTATCAGTCACGATTTTCAAAATATTTTGTAAATAAATTAAATATGCATATGAATAGGTTTCTACAAAAATTTCAAACCGTTATACCAAAAATTGCAGGTAATATTAAACATTTTTAGAAAAATTCAAAGCTCTATATTTAGCCAAAAAATCAACCAATCCGTTCCAAAATATTTTACTAAACATCCCATGTGAGTACTCAAAAATATTTTTAATTCCTTACGATCAAAACTCAATTAGTAATCAAGAAATAAAAAAAATTTAAACAACGGAAACCGTAATTTTGCCAATTTTCTGCTTTTCAAGAAAAAACTTTTGGGAAATTCAAAAAATAAGCTAAATAAAGAACCAACTAGATGAAATTGGGTACGGAAAGAGTTACCCCTATTTGTGGTAATCGGACCATTATTTTTACCCGAAAAAATGTTTTCATACATCAGATAAAAAAAAAATAATAAAAAGCTTATAAAAAAATGTAGTCACGATTTTCAAAATATTTTGTAAAAAGATTAAGTAGTATATTATTAGGCTTTTATACAATTTTCAAACTGATAAACCCAAAATTGTAGATAATATTAATTTTTTTTTTAATAAATTTTATAGCTATATTTATAGCCAAATTATCAACTAATCTGTTCCAAAATTTTACCACACTTGTATATTACCATTTTTAGTACTCAAAAAAATTTTCATGTCTCTACGATCTAAACTCAATTAGTGACAAAATAAAAAATTACGGAAATCGTAGGGAAAAACTGGAGAAATTCGAAAAATGAGCTTAATAAAGTACCAAGATGATACGATTTGCTGCTGAAAGCATATACCCCATTTGTGGTAATCAGACAATTATTTCTACCCGAAAAAATGTTTTTATTCATAAAAAAAAAAAATAACATCTTCGTAGAAACAATAAATTTCTTGCTCCGCTCAAAATCTAATAGTAAAATAAAGTTTGGTTTTAAAAATATTTTATGGTTTTAGGTATAAGTAGAGGAAGTAATAGACATTATCAAAATAATTATTCATCTCCAAGTACATCTCAAATAAATAATAATTATAAGTGGCAATAATATAATTTTAAGTTTAACTTTATAAAAAAACAGTATTAAACTATTTACATATATTAAAGCAAACTTTTTTAATGAAAAAAAAAATACTATTGTTATTTAGTTCCTTAATTACAACCAAATATATAAGTTAATTAATTATATTGTTTTATTGTAATGTTCTTTATGTTCCATAAATATTAAATTGTTTATACTAGAATTACATAATTCAGTAAAAATGTAACTAATCCAGTTTTTTAATTATTTTTTTAGATTTTTATATTATATACATTTTTAAAATATGTAATAATGTAATATAAGTTACTTAATGTGTTAAAGTTTATAACAGATATTGTTATTATATTTAAACGGCTTATAATATGTTTTGTTGTACACAATTTTATTTATTGATTTATAAAAATTAGTTATTCATAATTTATTATATAAATACATTGGTAGTTTTTGTAAACATTTATCAATAGTAAATATGTGATATTGTTAATATGTTTTAACTATGACTATTATGTTAGTAACTTATAAATTAATAGTTCAAGTTGTTAAAACTATTAAATTCATATTTTTAAAAGAAGTATTTAAAAGATTTTAATTTATATTACTTGTTATTAAATGTGGTATTAATAATTTTGGGTTTTTGGTAAATTTTGTATTTTGTGATATGTAAAGTATTCATTTAAGTATTTTATATATTATGTAAAATATTATGATTATTATTTTGATAGCTATAATTATATAGTACACTAGTACCAAAGCAAAAGTGAATTAATAAAATATTTTTAATCTGTTAAAACATTCATTTGTTTTTATTAGTTACATAATATAATTTATAAGGATTAATATTACTAATTGATGATATAAGATATTTGTGAATTCTTTAGCCATTAACAGTATAGTGTTAATTAGCAAAATTATTACTATTATAAAAGTATAAATTACTAATTTTTAACAGTGATAAAATTCTTTTCAAAAAAGATCTAGTTGGAACATATTCAAGTTCATGTTCATGGTTTATCAAATTGAATTAAGAATAAATTATAGTAAATTTATTATTAAATACATACTCTGTGGGATTTAGTGGTTACAAATCAAGTTTTATAATGCTATGTGTCAAAACAATGAATTCTATAAAATAATTTTTTTTATAAACTAATTTGTTATAATGCCAAATATTATAAAAGTACCAGATAAGAAATAAATGTATGATTATGATTAAAATAGATATTTCCCAATTTGATGTATTAGATAAACATTTTATATAAATTTTGTATCATTATACAATTAGTGTTCGGTTCACATCCTTTTAACGGTTTAATACAGGGTAATGTTGTTTTTAATTGTTATAACTACTAATTATTAATTGGATTTAAAATCCAATCTTTTAATATTAAATATTATTGAATCCTATCACAGAAAACGTGATATGCTATAAATTGATGGACTTTTATACAGATAATATAGACAATACCAGCAGAAAATCGATGATAACATATTTTATTAGATATGCGAATGTGGTGTTAGATTGCAAACTTTATTATTGACAATCATCACATTAATTTTTATTTATAATAATTTAATTAATAAATAGATAATTAAAAATTATAAATTTCTTAAAAAAAAAAAATTATAAATTATGAATTTTATAAAAAAGTGCATTATAAAATAGGACTTAATAAAATTTAACCATAAATCCATTTAGTATTTACCATAGATCATAATGATTTTGTATAAATGTATAATCTCATAAATTGAGTAATTGTTAACACAACACGAGTAAGGACTTGGCTATTACATGCAAGTTATTGTATAAAACTAAATATTAACATAACTATCAAATGGTTTTCATTCAGATTTTTCTAACATAAAAATCTCTTCATTCATCAAAGATATATACCATATTACCATTGTTCAATTGTAATACACAGTGGCGCTGACCTGTTTTTAAAGTACTGGGGTAAAATCCATTTTCGATACCCATCCATCCCAAAATATGTTGTAGATTTGTGTAGATATTTATTTATAATTAATTATATTACTAATTTTGTATATGCCACTTATAACAAGTGGAGTTTACTAACTTCCCTCACTATAAACCCTTGAGCCAGGCGCCACTGGTAACACAGATTGTGGTAACGTATGATACTATTATATATATAGGATACTATTATACGATGTATGTAATATTGGAAATGTGTACTCAACTCTAAAATATAAACTAGTTACATCATAAATATAAAAACTGTAAATATATATATATATATATATTAATGTGTAGTAACAATATATATTAATTATATTATTATTATTATTATTATTTTAGGATAAAGTGTTGATGATGTTGATTGATGAAGTGAAGGGAAGCATCAGATGTTTTATGCGATAAAAGAATGCCGATAACATTGAAAGGTTTATTAAAAGGCAATATTGAGGCCAGCATTGTTGTATGGATCGGAGTGTTAGGTAGTGAATAAATAAATGGAACAGACGATAAGTGTAGCAGATGAGAATACTTACAATTAGATATGTAGAGTGACTAGAGCGGATAGAATAGAAATGAAAATTTAAGAGAAAGTGTAAGAGTTGCATCAATTTTGAAATATGTTAGGTTAGTTATTCGGCAAAATGTTCAGAATATAATATAAAGTTTAAAATATAAAAATTACTGAACTTCTTTATGAAGAAGATTTTCATAACTAGAAATGCTCATGATCATGACAAATAAGAACTTAGGTTACAAGTTCACTTCTTAGAAAATAGAACGTGATCGTGTCTAGTTCACACAAAATAAACCTTCCCATTGCTGGTTTTTAATAAATAAATAAAAAAGTATAATTATTAAACATGTTAAATTATTTTGTTACACTAAATATGTTAAAAATATGGTGATTCTGGGGATAGAGGTGAATGTGGAATTGTACTCATAGCTTGTTTTTTAATTTGATTAAATTTTTTCTTTATGTTCTCAATTGATTTTCGAGAAATAGACACACTGTTCACTTCATCTTCTTTAATTTGGATATGGAGACTTTTATTTAAATTGTCTGTTTCATCCGATTCTGTAAGATGAGTTGTTGATAGCAATTGATTTTTATGAGTACCAAATGTGTCTCCCTAAAAAAAAATTAAATATAATTCCAATATAGGTCATGTTTTACCGATATTATTTATTCAGGTTAGGTAGGTATATGTAATAGTTAGGTATACAAAACTAAATATTGTACATATTTATTTTAATTATTCTTTATATTATCGTAGCCATTTTGTGAAAACTTCCATTTCATGAAATTAAAACTTCTTTTTGCCGCTCCGTGAAATAATACTTCATAAAATAGACAATACATTTCCATTTTGTTTAATTAATATCACTATATGGTTGATCAGTTTGTGAAAAAAAATGTAATATATAAAAATAATTAAGTTATATGTCATAATAAATTTTTACTTTAATTATTAATAAAAATAAAAAATAAATATTCTGGAAAATTATATATCATTTATACGAGTTTATTGGAATTTTATATTATGTACTATTTTTGTAGAAACAAACATACATATACAATTTTATTAAAGGATTCAAATCAACATCTTTCAAATACAATAAATTAGTACCATTTTATATAATCTATGTTACTACTATCAAATCTATGTATTTTAGTTATCTATATTAAATTTATATGTTGTTAGTATGACCGAAAACTATTAGTTTCACATTTGCCTTTACGTTGTAATTTGTAAACACTAAATAATAAATATTATTAATTAACATTATAAGGTGAATTGGTGAATTGGTCTATAATGTTCTAACTATAACAATCTTTATAAAATTTGATGAAAGATGTGAATTTTAAAAAAAAAAACTTGATTTTTATTATATCAAGTGGTAGGAAAAAACCGCATAGTGAAAATTAAATTGAAAATATTTTAAAACCGGTAAAGCAAAAAATGTGCAAAGTGTAAGTTGGTAATTAAACCTTTAGTTATTGATATATTTCATAAATTGATATGAAAGAAGCTCTTTATGAAAAATTGATAATTTCATGAATTATTTTATCATTTCATGAAGTAGCAACAACGTACATATATAATAATAAAAAAATTAATTTTTCATAAAATATTCAAAAACAGTTAAAGATGTCAAATATATTATTTTGATTAGTTATTCTGTAATAACACTATATAATCAGTAGATTTGATAAATTAAGTCTTATTTTAATATTTTTAGGTAAACATAATCTATATGGTAAAACCATTAATTTAGTTTTTAGTAAAATGGCAAAAAACTATTTGTTGTTAAAAATTTGGTTGTAAATATTAGTTGTAATCACAGAATCTGATGTAACATATATTTTTAAGATACAATCCATATAAAAATTGTTTTGTTATATTCACTTGTCATTATGCTCATTATAAACTTGGTATATATATACAATATATACACACACATATTTATTATAATGTAAAAACTATGCTGACAAGTAGATAGTCCACCACAACTGTTGAACATTTTTATTGATTGCATTTCCCATCTTTGAATACATATGCCTAATTATAATACGATAAGTTTATAGTCTACAGAACCCTGTCGAACAATGTAGCAATAACATTGGATATAATACATGGATACGAGCAAAATAATATTTAAAATATTAATTATGCGGAACGCAATTTATCATTTAATTTTATATGAAATAACTCAATGTAATGTTTTAGAAAAATTATTATGTTTCAAATATAAAATATATGTATGATATAATTATATTATACATGAAAATATATACCTGTGAATTTCCATTATAATTATTTTTCAATAATATAACTTGAGTACTCTGAATTGATTCATTCAATTTGAATGAATACTCATTATTGGTTTTATTCATAACCTGAAAATGTTTTAAATGATTGATTTTTACATATTGATTAATCATAATTAATAAATATAAATTAATTATTAAAATTACATCTTGGTTAATAACTTCATTTTGATTTAGTAATGCTCTATATACTTCTTTAATTTTATCAAAAGATATTTCCTGATATTCATATGGTGCATGGCAGTGTAATAAAATTGATCTCCTTGCATTTTTGCTCTCTTCTGAAATTGTTGATTTTAGTTCGTCTGTAAAGTCAGTTTTTAAAACTATTGGAAGGATTCTTTGGTACACCAATTGTAACTTAGAATCATTATTTTTAATATTTTCACCTAAAAATAATCAAATCACAAAAAATGTCAAATCCTTGAAAATAAATTAAAGTTGAAATTTTATTTATCAACATAAATTAAAATCAAAATAAGACTATATTTTAGTTTTATACTACTTACTAGTAAATACTTCAAGTTCTAATTTTTCGTTTTTAACTTTTAATTCATCAATTAAATTACATTTAATTTTTATATTTTCCTCGTAACTTTGCATTTGTTTTGTCCTATCAATAACTAATTGTTCTGTTTTTAGTATCATATTATTTATTTCTCCTTCATTATTTAACTGTTCACAGTAATTTATAGAATCATTTAAAGTATTTTTTATAGTTGTTAGCAATTTCACAAGATCTACTTTTCCATCTTCTATTAATTCATATTTATTTATCTAAAAAGAAATAAAAATACATAATAATTATTCGTTACATACATTTATTTAAAAAACTTACATTATAAATTAATTGTATTTTATTGGCATCCCAATTTTCTTGAGCTTTTAATATTATATCAGCTAATCGAGCACACTTCATAGGAATTAATGTATTTTGTTCAAAATTTTCATACAAATTAATATATTTTTGTTTTAACTCTACAACTTCATTTTCTATATGTATAAATTAAATTAAAATAAAAAATAATATAATATGATATATTTATATGTATGAATTAAACAAATACATTTTTTAATAATTATAAAAAATTACATATCAATACTAAAAAAGTTTTTTTTATACCTGTCACTTCACAGTGCTCAATATTTAATAATTCAGATTTAAAATCTTTTATACACTGTTTACTATCTTGGATAATTTCTTTCCATTTTCTAAAATGTACCATATAATATAAAATAATTAAAATAATTATTACACTATTATTTACTATAATTTACTTACATAGCTGATTCTGTAGTATTTTCAAGATTATATTCAATTCGAGAAATTATTTCATTTACTTCATTAAAATTACTTTCTGATATTGCATTAAACATTGATATTTTTTTATCAATATACTCATCCACCATATACAATGGTCGATTTAAAACATCAATGCCTAAACATAATATAGTAAAAAGAACATATTATCTAATATAATATTTAATTAGTGTGATGCATCAGATAAAAAATTTGATCTAGTAAATAAATACATAATTTAAGTAACCCAATATTGTCGATTTAAGCATGTACACAAAATATATATACCTACCGAGTGTCTTACCAGGTTTATCCTCATCAATAACTATGATCTATTACATATTTAAATATGTATAAATCTTTTAAATAAACAAGTCACACTTTTCATTATACATTTTTTATTCATATTAATTAAAAATTTGATATAGCTAATTTAAAGTTTTTATTTTTCTGAAATTTTAATACTTGAATTATTAATTATTATTTTATAATAAATTCATATTCCACATAAACTGTGGCGTTTCACATTAGTTGAATGATTGTTATAAGTTACTTATAACTTTGGGGTCTTATATTCTTATCTCTTAGTATAATAAATCCTAATTATTCGAAAACGGTATTGCCACTAAACAGTTGTAGCACATTAAAACGTAATGTTTTATAATACACTATTTGACATTTAACTAATCAAAAATGCATTTTTACATTTAGTCATAAGTTTAGACTATAGTGTCTTTAAATTTTTTAGAAAAATCGAGACTAGATTAGGTTAGGTTAGTTAATAAGCTATTTCAACAAATTAATTTTAATTAATATGAAACAAACATTTTTTAAAATTAATTTTGATATTAAACTTAGAAAAAAAAATTATTACGATATTAAATATAATCTATTTATACATAAATTGCAAAAATCAGAATATAAAAATAATATGTAATAGATCAAAAGTTTTTGACAGGAACAATCCTGGTGAGACACTTGGTATATTTTTTGGGGGAGATGTAACAATTATATTCTATATTTTATAATATTCATTTTTATTACTATAGTTATATTTTATTATTTTCTTTGTAAATTTCAAGTTTATCGCAACTTTAAAAATAAAAAGGTGGGAAGGTCAATTGTGGTCGTCCCTTCAGTCCTCGGAGAAATGAGTGGTTAAGATTTGAACTTAATACTTAAGATTTGAATGCAATGATATTGCATTAGAAAATACGAATCTGAGCGAAACTCAATATATTACGACGTGTTATACTGAAAATCCATTACTAAATTTTACTGCATGTATAAATTATGAATATAAATATTTAAAATAAATTTCAAGTTCCTATGATCTAAATTTAATTATTTATCAAGAAATAAAATAATGAAACCGTAATTTTGTAGTTTTAAAATTATAAAAGCTCATAGAAAAAAATTGTCTGTCACGATTATCAAAATATTTTGTAAAAAGATTAAGTAGTATATGTCTAGACTTCGATAAAATTTTCTAACTAAAAAACCAAAATTTGCAGGAAATATTAAACATTTTTGTTAAAAAACCCAAAACTCTATAAATTAGTCAGAAAGTCAACCATTCATTTTTAAATTTTTTCTTGTAATGAAGTTCAACTAAGTAAATACTCAAAAAAAAGTCCCTACAATGAAATCATAATTAGTTATCATGAAATCAAGAAATTTAAAATAACAGAAATTGTAATTTTGCCGATTTTCCAACATTTTTTTGTAGTTTTTCTCCTCCCAAGGAAAAACTTTTGAGAAATTCGAAAAATGAGCTAATTAAAGTACCTATGCGATTTGCTACTAAAAGTATACCCTAATTATGGTAATCGGACCATTATTTCTACTCTAATATATATGTAATATTGAAAAAATCGTATTATCAAAAATATTGTAAAAAATAACAAAAATGTATGTTACTTTCAGCATTGATTATAGAAAAGACTATTCTATAATCAATGCTTTTAGTATACTGATTCATACACGGTTTAATATCATATCTCATATCAACTATAATCTTATGTCAACACCTTAACATAAAAAAAATCAACATCAGCCCTAGTTTATCTATCTACATCATCTATAAATTGGTTTATTTAAAGATTATAGTTTCAAAAATATTTAAGATAGGTAATGTTTTTTTACATCCTTCTTCCAAAACCACAATAACAATATCAACTTAAAAAAAAATTGCAAAAATAGAAATAAAAAAAGATTAACAAATGTTTAATATTTAAACTTTCATATTAAAGTTCTAATGATGATCATATTATTTATCATCTTAAGAAACTTTATCCAAAATCAGTTTCGGATTTAAGAGGGGGTCACAGGAGACTAGGCCTTGTCCCCAAAAATTTAAAATAAGTCTGAAAATATAGAATAATAAGTACTCAATTTTAGAAAATAATTACTACTGTAATCAGTTACTCTACATATATTAATAAATTAATTGTAATTTACCTTTTTTCTTAAGTTCACAACACATTATATATGAACATAGTTGGTACATAAAAGAAATAAATATTCGGCCACCAGGATTTGCTAATAATGAAGAGTTCACTTTAGAAATGACATTTGAAGATTTTTCATAAACAAATCCATTTAAATTCTAAAAAAATGTTTTTTAAATATTAATGTATTATAAAAATAAAAAAATTATAAAATTAGAGTTAATAGTTACAACCATTCATATGTTCTCAACAGTCATCATGACTAATTGTTATGTAGTACCCACTTATTATGCTATTATCTTATTCTTTTGGTTATTGTATTCATTGTTGATTATCTTAATATTATTTTTTTTAAATAAACTACCTACTTAATTTGTTGATATTAATGAAGACTTATGTATATATGTACTACCTACCTAAATGCAAAAAAAAAAAAAGCAGGAACGTCAATTTAGGATGTTAGTCATCCCTTCAGTTCTTGGAGAAATAAGTGGTTTGTTATAATTATTAAGATTTGAACACAATGATATTGCATTAGAGTAAAACGATTCTGAACGAATCTCAATATATTATAATGATAATCCATTTCAAAATTTTACCACGAGTATAATTTATATATGTAAATATTCAAAATAAATTTAAAATCCCTACGATCAAAATTCAAGGAGTTATCATTTTATGATAAAAATTGTCAGTCGCGATTTTCAAAATATTTTGTAAATAGATTGAATAGTATATGAGTATTCTTCTATAAAAAATTCATACCGTTAAACCAAAAATTGCAAGTAATATTAAACAATTTTTTGAGAAATTTATGATCAAAACTCAATTAGTTATCAAGAAATAAAAAAAAAATTAAAAACTACGAAAATTGTAATTTTGCCTATTTTTTCTTCTCCTAAGGAAAAACTTTTGAGAAATTCGAAAAAAAAATGAAACTTAATAACGTACCTATATGATACAATATGCTACAAATATGAAAGCATACCTTATTTATGGTAATCAGACCATTATTTCTACATGAAAAAATGTATTCATACATAAAAAAAAACATCTTTGTAAAAACAATACATTCCTCACTCCGTTCAAAATCTAAAATAGGAAAATAGGAAATTAATAAATTAAAAACATTAAATTATAATAATAATAATTACCAAGTAATGTATTATGAATATTATGTTCCAACATTTTTAGAAATGCTAAAATACATTTTGATATGACAATATTATAATTATATTATATATCAATATATTGGGATTACTGGATTGCGTTATTTTTAAGATTATAGTACTAAGATCTTATAACTAGTATAAGATTATTGTACTACAGTACAATTGTTGTTAAACATATAGGATGAGTAAGAACTAAATAATGCACATAATCAATGTGTAAAAAATGAAACAATTCAGAACTTATTACCCACAATATAATGAAATTGATGACTAGAATTTGTTATCGATTGATTACATTACTATTGTTATTGTCATTGACTTTAAATCTATTTTTATTCTTTCTTGTTACATTATTATTATAAATTGCATACTATGAGTCTACATTAGTATTCAGTATTGTCGGAATACTATTATGAAATTGTATTATATTTATTGACTTTTAAATATTATATTACTTATTATTTTATTCTTACTTTATAAGTATTTAATTTATAAAATTAAATGAGTACACAACAATAACTTTTATATATTTATGTAATATTTCTAATACATAAGATACATAAATTTGTAAATATTTCTCTAAGCAAATTAAGGAATGTATTGGTTTTACAATGTTTTTTTTGTCTCTTTTTGGGTATGTTCTAGTAATGGTCTTATTACAACAAAAGGGCTATACTTTCGGTAACAAATTGCAAATACTAGTTGATATTTTATTTAGCTCATTTTTTAAAGTTTCCAAAAGATTTTCCTTTGAAGAATCTAAAAACTACCAAAAAATAATGAAAAATTGGCTAAATTACGATTTCGTTTAATTTTAATTTTTATATTTCGTGGTAACTAATTCAGTTTCGATCATAGGTACTTGAAAATTTTTTCTGTTATCTCATAGGTAATTTACACACGTAAAATTCTGGAATAGATTTTTAGTATAATATATTGTAAATTTGACTGAGTTTCTCTTAATCGTATTTTCTAAAAAATATAATCTTAAATTTTAATATTAATAAACCATTAATTTCTCCAAAGATGAAGGAGGAATGTCCAGAATAGACCTTCTCACTTTTTTTTCTAATATGCATTACTCCTCTAAAACCCCTCGTGTAATCACTGATTGAGTTATCTATTATTTTATTAATACTTAATATTATATTTATACCTTTCTTCAACATCTAAAAATGTATTTAAATATAATTTATTTCTAATACGTATTATACATATATAATAGAAATACCTATAAAAAAAATAATTTAATTTGTTAAAATTATTAGACAATACCTACTTATATTACAGTTTACAAAACCAAATATATAATAACTGTAAATTTTTTATACAAAACCTATCTTTTATATAATACCTGTCAACTTACATTAATTATGCGTGTTGCTGCAGTACGGAATTCAGCAGCTTCTTTAAAAGTTGATATTGGCCAAGGTATAGTTTTTAAACAATTTGGATCTGTTAGCGGAAGTAAATGGTATAATACCTGCTCCATTGCTTCTTTATTTGGTTTAATAAATATGTTCTATAATAAATAAAAAAAAATATATTTGTATAATATATATAAAATATATATATTTATAATAATATAATAATAAATGAAAAAACTTACGTTTGTTAGATGTTTACTTAAAGTTGGTGGGATAGTTTTTTCATCTAGCATAAATATATCTCGAATACAGCAATTAATATTTTTTTCTTCCATTTTGTTAAATCTAATTTAAACATATTCTTATAATTATAAATAAGTAATAAAAATAAATACAACTAATTAAACCTACTAAACAAATATAAATAAAATTATTTTTTTAAAAAATGTACTATTACTAATTTAAAAATATTAAAAAGTTTTTCAATTTTAAATTAAAAAAAATAAAACTGAATTCATTTAATATTTGTTATTTTGTTTTTAACGAAATTATACTTAAGACTAAAAAGTAAAGAATAAACTTCAAATAGTATTGACAGTTAAATAATATATTTAAATTGGGTATTATATCTATAAACGTACTAATACTCTATATACCAATCATAGACATATAAAACAATGTATTGTATTGTCTGTGATAATATGGTAATAAATAATAAAATATTATATTATACTTATATATATATATATATATATATAGATTATGTAATATAGTAACAAAACATAGATATAATATATTATTTAATATTTTATAGTACTTTAAACTTTTATACATGACACTATGACAGTTAAGTTATTGTTACAATATGATCGTTCCCGGCAAAATGTATTTTGCACAGAACATATGATAATATGTGTCGTGTGATAATACCACAAAATTGATGAAAACAGAATGGACACTGATAATAAAATTACATGTATTCTTAAGGGGATCGGGGATGTATCATAGAATATAATAGAAACGACACTATCCCGATTTTCATTGTTCAACTCAAAATATATTACAATATATTATAAGTCTATGGTTCAACCATTGATTATAGAATAGTCTATTCTAAAATCAATGGTTCAACTAATAAATCGACTAATAACTTCATGTCGGGTCTTCGTTTCCGTATTCGTGGCTAACGAATATTATCATATTGAACCTCCAGAAAATGTAAACAAATTGATCAGCTGCTAAGTGAGCTTTGATAAGCCACCTTTCAAACTATCATTTCACATTGATGTCTCATTTGTTTGTTTGTAAAAGTCTGAAAACACTTTTTGGATTGGAAATAATGGTTCAATTATCATAAGTAGGCACTAAACTAAATACATTGTATTTAGTTCAGTGTAAATAGGGTATTGGTTTCAGTTGAAAATAGCATCCACTTAGTACTTTATTTAGCTCATTTAAAAAATGAAAAATGAAAAATAAAAACAGAAATTGTAAATTTGACAAAATTGATTTTATATATTTCATCATAACTAATGTCTAATGCAATTTTAAATGTAAGGACTTAAAAATATTTGAAATACTCACATAGGAAGTGTATACACGTGGTAAAATTTTGGAACGGATTAGCAGTTATTAGTATAATATATTGTATATCTCAGTATCTAATTAAGTTTCAGAATTGTATTTTCGAATGCAATAATGCATTCAAATATTAATAATTTATAATATACCTATTATTCCTAAATACAGTTATATAAATATATATCTAAATATATATGTCTAATTAATATTAATTATGGTTATTATAAGGGTCTAATTCCGGAAATTAGTATTTTGGTCGGGCAGTTGTAGCTGAGCGTCAAAAGCGATAACTGATTACACATACTACATACCAATATTGATTTACTATACACACACGGTCCAAATGTTCATGTCATATGAATTGCCTAATTATCACCCCTTAAAACGTGCTAAATAAAGTACCAAGTAGATGCAATTTGTTACCGAAAGCATACCAGCTTTGTGGTAATCAGACCATTATTTTTACCTGTAAAAATGTTTTCAGACAAAAAAAAAAATATTGTGAAATCAATATAGATTCGCTAGATACTAGCTTCGCTCAGAATCTAAATTTAAATTTAATATAAAAATAATCTTTGTATCCTACATTTTATATTTTTTTAAAAACAATTTTATTGTATAATGTATTATCATTCGAATTTAAATTTTCTAAATAAAATTTACTGAGTAATTAAAAATGTATAAATTAAGATATAATATAAAATATTTCATTATGCTTTATGAATTTAAATCTGTTTTAAAAAATAATATTTGATCATGGAATCGAGTGTATTGTTAGAATTCACATAGGGTGTTTGGATTAAAAAAATAGCTGGAGAAAGAGGTCACTTAAAATTATTATAAATAATTTACAATAATTTAGCGTGGGGGTTTTGTCTTCTTAAAATATCTAAAATTTAAAATGTTTCATGTACTTTATATTCTTTTAATTTTTTTTTCGGTTGGGGGCTGTAGCCCCTCCACAGATATTAATCACCTACGTTTATGAGTCCCTACTCCCTAGTAGAATTGTCATAAAAGTGTGTACTGTATAGCAGTGACGGATTTAGGGTAAGAATGGGCGAGTGGATATCCTTGCTCCCGGGCACTACTTGCATAGTTGCATGTAAAAGGGCGCCTAATACATTTTCAATGATATGAATGCACTATATAAAATATTAAAAATTTTCTTATCACACTTTTACTAAAGCCACTTGGTAACTACCTAGATATAACTATCTACAACCGTGGTAACTACTAACTTCATACACGTTGTTAACTTGTAAGTGTATGTTCAATACAGCAACTATCATAAATAGATCGTCTATACTCTAGTCTCTAATATATGCACAGAATATAACAAAAATACAATGGTACAATTACATGCATGTATGATTATTACTTATTAGTTATTAATTTTATATAATATTTTTATATTTTATTTTTATTGTCTTAACTTTTATGCCTCAAATTTTCCTCTTGAATCATCATGTCTCAGTGTCATAATATCATCTATATTATGTTCTAATACAAGCTATTCAAACTTACCACAGCAGTAATTACCAAACAGCAAATACTTCAGCCGAAATTTTCAAATTTATAAGTACTAACAATTTAATAATTTATATGTAACTTTGTGGAAACTTATTGATTAAGAGATAAAATATTGTAATTGTATATTTAAATTCTTAAATAATTAGTATTTTAATTTTTTTATGGCAATCTGAAAAATTCTAAACATAGGTAAATGGTACTATACAATTAATGAAATACCTAGATAAAAAAAAAGTAATATGTATATCTGTATACTTTATTTTAATAAATATTTTGTTAAATTAGTACAATTATAATTAATTTTTCCAAAAATAATAAATATATATTGCTATTAAATATCTATAAATTTGTTTTTATTATTATTTAAGATATTCAATAACATACCTATTTAATGGCATTAATCTTTGGTGATAATATACATACAAAAACTTTTACACCTCAAGAATACTTAGTTGAAGTACTGAATTCAGCTAAAAACAAAAATACAATTATATCTTTGAACGGTGTTACAAATAAAATATTTGTTATTTTAAAACTCATTCGGGAACTTGCTTTTACAATTAATAGGTCAGTATTAATAGGCCATAATAACATTGATTATTTTATATTAATACATTAAATTAGTCATTTAATGTATTTTTATTTTATACACAGATCATTTGAAAAAAGAAAATGGACTTTACTAGTTTTAGAAGATACAGAAATTGAGCGATTCATGTTTTGCATCAAACATCTAACAGATTTAAAACCATTTTATATTGATTCATTTCAACATTTAGATTTTAGTAATTATGAGGTTTGTATGTTTATTATAATATGGATAAGTTAGATTAGGTAGTGGAAATACATTCTCAAAATTCATGACTGGTGTAAATCTGTGTTTATAAAGTTATTTTTGATCTGTTATTAATTAATATAAAACGTACACAAGAATGTATAACTATCAAATATGCTAACTTCTTGTTATAAATTATTTATAAATTATTTATAAACTTTTACAATTGAAATATAGAATAAACTCTTAAATGTAGAAGTTCTTTTTAAAGTAGTAATTTAAAATAAAAATGTATTATCTTAATATATTGTCTAATCTATAGTTATTCCTAATACAGTATCACCTCATATTATATCGATACATCCAACAAAAAAGGTAGCAACTCAATTTTTTTCGTTTTTGAGTTACGACTACATTCCGATAAAGGATTTTTTCTTTATCGACCACAAAAATGATTGTATTTCCATCTATCTCACATCCAAGAGATAATTAAATAATATTAAAATTAAAAAAAAAAAAAATAGAACAAGAAATTTATTTTAAATTTTATTTTGCTCCTAAACAATTGACAAAATGGAGTTACTACCTTTTTCGTTGGATGTATCGATATCTTAGTCTGTTGTTTTTATGTTAATTTTTAAATATTATACAATTTAATCATAACTGATGTGAATGTTAGAATGTAATTTATAATGTTGATACATTTTTTAATTAATTATTTATTTATTTATTTATATTTTATTCCTTTAGGTTATTATTACTACTGAACATACGTGCTTACAAATGTTTGAAAACAAATATTTACATATTGATCAGCTTAACTTGGCCATATTTAATAATTGCCATAAAATAATCAATAATAATAGTACTTATTCTAAGGTATTTATATTTTAACTAAAAAATAGTAAACTAAATTAGGTACGGAAGAAGGGAAAGCTGAAAACAATTTTCAGTATAAAAATAAAATAAGATATATTTTTAATATAGTGAAATTTCTATATTTAATGAATTTAATTAAATACATATTCATTAACTGGTTAATATGGACTTAAAACACATTTGTTTTGTATACTATATCAGTTTAATAGTAATTAATATGAAATAGAGATGTTACTGTGAAATACTATTAATTATGACATATTTATACTAATTATTTAAAACTATTTTTTGTTTTTTTTTAGATTTGTAATTTTCTTAAATCAGATAGCAGCTGTAGAATTTTAGGTATTGTTTATCCGTTATTTGAGACTGATTGTGATTCTATATTTATTGAAAATAAATTAAAATTAATATCAAACAAATTGTTTGCAACTATTGAAACTGCCAGTGATATTGTATCTATATTACGACATTGCTGTAAACCTAAGGAAGTTCTTGTTGAATGTGCATTACAAAAAGAAAATGATACTAACATTAAGATAAAAGCTCTAGTAAAAAATTTAACTGAATTTTTAAGTGACCATAAATATGAACCTGCATCTATATATGGAGATGATGAAGAATTTGGTGAAGAATTAAAACAAATTCCGAATCCTGTAAATGAACCCTTACAAGTGATAGCTGAATTTTTAGATGTTTTAAAAACAATGGGTCCATATTGTGCAGATAAAGCTGCATTGTCACTTCTATATACGGTAGAAAAATTAAAAGTAAAAACACCATATGAAAGACATTATGTTTTGCTTTGCATTGTTTCTACATTATTGATTCAAATAAGAGCTACATTTGATAATATTTTTTATAATTATAATAATGAAGATAAAATCTTTAAATTCAGTTCTCCTCGTATTTTACGAATTATTAATATACTAAAACAATTTAAACCAAAATCGTTTAAAGCTAACTATAATACAGAATTGTGTAATGACCAAAGAGAAAAAAAAGATGGAATTACTTTTAAATCTAAATCTGTTAGACGTAATTGGAAATTAGCCAGAAGATATGGAACTCATAGGAAACAAGGACGATTGAGAGATCCATATGAAGAAACAGTTTGTGCAATAATTCTTGTGAACAATAAAATTACTGCATCTATTTTATATTATTTATTTTCAGTAAGTATTAATATTTTTTATAATTAAAAATATAATCAAACAATTTGATCACTGTAATTTAAATGTTTGTATTATTCAGGATTTGAAAAATACTAATAAAGAAGATTTTGGTTGGATTCAACCTCAATATACAGTAGACAAAGAAGCAAATCCAATTACAGATTCAAAAGAATATGAAATGGAACACAAGAAACAAGAAGAAACTTTAAGGAGGTTTGTATAACTTATCATTAAAATTAAATAAAACATATGCAGTATTACAACTCAACTTGTACTTATATTGCCTATGTGAGTATTCAAAAAAATCTTCAAGTCCGTACAATCAAAACTCAATTAGTTATCACGAAATTAAAAAATTTTAAATAACATTAACCATAATTTTGCGAATTCTCCGCCATCTTTTTGTAGTTTTTCTCCTCCCAAAGAAAAACTTTTGAGAAATTCAAAAAATGAGCTAAATAAAGTACTAACTAGATGCAATTTGGTATGGAAAGCATCCCTTACTTATGATAATCGGACCATTATTTCTACCCAAATTTGTGTTTTCAGAAATGAAAAAAAACATCATTGTAAAACCAATATATTCTTCGCTTTGCTCAGAATCTAAAATTATAATGATTCCTTATGTTTATTCTATCAATACCTAGTACAGATAAATTTATAGAATTTTCTGATTCAAAGACAATATTAGTTATCAAAATTCAATATCTTGAGATATAATTTATATCTTTTTCTACCACCTCTTAATAACAATCAAGTTTTGCCCGTCTTTCGATTCATTTTCTTTTTATATCTCTTATCAACTATCTTATATCTTATATTACATTTGTTATGTAGTTTTTAATTTTTTTTTCCTTTTACTCTGTTCTTACTATTTATTCTTTCCTATTATAAATTCTCATTTCCATATAAATTTAAATTTTTTCTATCGTATATCTCTCTTCAATTTTATAGTTTTATTGTATTTAAAAAAACAAAAATATAGATAAGTTAGTATCATGTTTAGTATTAATTTAATAAAATAATTATTATTTTAGGTTTAGACAAAGAGAATGTAATGTGCTTATTGGAACAAAAGTATTAGAAGAAGGAATTGACTTACCTCGATGTAATTTGGTAATAAATTATAATATACCACTTTCATACAAATCATATCTTAGGTCAAAAAGTAGAGCAAAAACATTAGATGCTTACTATGTTTTAATGTTCGATGAAGAATCAACTTCAAATATTTTATCTCGTTTAAAATTATATAAAGAAATAAGTCATGTAAGAATAAACTTTCAGTGATACTAATCTATTTAGTATATAATTTATTACAAAATAATTCACTTTAAATTTTATTTTTAAGATGTTGTTAAGTCATTGTACCTTAAAAGATATTGATATTGAAAAAGAAAAACATGCTGATAGATTTAATTCATATGTTATGCCTTTTAAACCTGGAAACAAAGAAGATGCAGCATTTGTAGATTTGGGAACAGCAATTGGTCTTGTAAACAGGTTATAAATTAATTTTTTGATATTAATTATTAACATGTTATATAGTATTTGATTAATTTATAATTGTAGTCACATTGTCATTAACTGATGCAATATATAATTTTTTGAGTATGATTTTATATTTAAATTGACAAATAGTATACTGTTTTAATTAGTACAGTGATATGTTTAAAAGAAAATATATAAAGAGGTAAAAACGGTTGTAGGGAAATCAAATATTTTAGAGTTGGTGTGTACCAAGATTCAACATTCAAGCTAAGGTTCTTAATGTTTCAGATGATGTAGTGCAAGTGGGAAAGAATTCGGAAAATGTAAATGAGAAGCTTGAATAGTAGAGAGTATGGGTTGAAGGCAAATATTGAATTGAATTGAGATGGTTTAGATATGGTAGGAGGAGACTTGATTCAAAGGCAGTGAGAATTGTTATGGAATTAAATGTAAAAAGTATGTTGGGGGAGGAAGACCAAAGAATAGATGAATAGATTAAATAGATAATATAGCTGGTGTTAATGGATGAGAGGGAGCAGATCTTATATGAAGGTATGAAGGATTTTAGGTAGGACTAGGGCAGAAGTCCAAAATATTTTCTTATAAGTGAGCCATTTTTTCAAAAGTTACAATATTTTGATTTTCAAAGAGCTGCAATTAAGATAAAAAAATATGCCATAGTATAACGTTGACAGAAAAATAACAATTTACCAGTTATATGCAGTCATTATAGATAAAATATTATTTTATTTTTATCAGAAATAAACATTGTGAAACCCTCTCATTTTACAGGAATATAAAATATCAATTTTTAATTTATATTCAACGGATTTTAATATTGATGCATATTATAAAGAGCCGCATGCATCTCTGAAGCCGAGGGTTCCCAACCCTTGGACTTAGGGTGACTAAACCCATCTAGTTGAGAGTGTAAGGCGTGGTAAAAGAAAATATGTTTATAAGAAATTAATAACTTAATAGTAGTTTGAGATTTTTACAATTTACGAAAACTTCTTTAAATCAATATTGGGTTTTTTTTATTCCAAATCACACTAATTACTTATTGTTTATATTGTGTACTATTCAAAATAGAATAAACAATCACAAATTCAGAAATATATCAAAGGCTAGATTTCAGATAAGGGTGCTGAACAGGTTAACTTTTATCTCTCTATAAAAAATATTAATTTGTTACTCATTTTTAAAATTGTATAGGGAGATCCTGTATAACACCATTTTATTAAATAAGAACCATTTTTAAAAAAGTGAGAAGGTTGATTAAGGGCGTTCCTCCTTCGTCCCTTTGGTTCTCGAAGAAATTAGTGGATTATTATACTTAAGATTTGAATGCAATGATATTGCGTTAGAAATATGATTCTGAGCATAACTCAATATATTACAATATACTAATAATTCATTTCAAAATTTTACTACGTGTGTAAATTACCAATGTAAATATTTAAAAAAAATTCAAGTTCCTACGATCAAATTTCAAGGAGTTAAACCGTTAAACCCAAAATTTTAGGTAATATTAAATATTTTTCGAAAAAATTCTAGAGCCCTAATCTAGAAACCATAATTTTTCCAATTTTCAGAAATTTAACTTTAAAAAAAATTTGTCTTGATTTTCAAAATATTTTGTGAAAAGATTAAGTAGTATATGATTAGGCTTCGATAAAATTTTCAGACCAATAAACCTAAAATTGCAGGAAATATTAAATATTTTTGGAAAAAAGTTCAAAACTCTATACTTGGCCAAAAAATCAACAAATCCGTTCCAATTTTACCTCACTTATATACTAATTATGTTAATACTAAGAAAAAAAAACCAAGTACCTTCTCCCACGGAAAAACTTTTTAGAAATTTGAAAAATGAGCTAAATGAAATACCAACTAGATGTGATTTGATACCGAATGCATACCCTATTCGTAGTAATCGGACCATTATTTTTACCCAAAAAAATGTTTTCATACATAAAAAAAAAAACATCTTTGTAAAAGGTTCTCATACATTTTTCGCTTTGCTCAGAATCTAAAACAAATAAGCCTTATCAAATAACCTTTGATGAACCTATTCATTATTGTGGTTGTACTTTTTATAATTTAGTAATATTATACCAAAATTATAAGAAAAAGAAATAAAGTATGTTTAATTTTTGAAGAAATTAAAAATACCAAACCAATTATTCATTAAAATATGTTTTTTTCTTTCATTAAACCTTAAGTCTCATTGTTGTTTATATCATTATTTAAATATATTGTTTATACTTAGTCTATACTTATAACTTATTAGTTTACAATATTGACTGCTTTTTATTATTTTAGATACTGTGCAAAATTACCTAGTGATACTTTTACAAAATTATGTCCAATTTGGAAGATACAATCAGTCAAATATGAAAATCAATCAATGTTTGTTTGTAGTATTCGCCTTCCAATAAATTCGCCTATTAAACACGATATTCATGTAAGTTAAACAATTGCAAAACTATATTCTAGGTTTGTAAGTGTTTTAGGAAATTTTAATCGAATGCAAAATATACAGTATTATTGATTAAATATGTGTAAATATAAAATTATACAGTTTCCAAGCTAGTTGAGTTGCAGTCCTAATTGTTTCAGATAATCGAGGTTCTACTATTAAAATATAAATATTAATACTATTTTTTTAAAGAAAAATAATATAAATTTTAAATTTAAAAACTGTGTAGTGTTTTGATGAAGTAAGTTTTGGTAAAAGCAATTTAATTCAATTTTGTGTACTAAAATCTTTTAATCTGATACTGGCATGTCCAATAATATCTTATTTTGTTGAATACTTATTTTCAATTTTTGTTGAAAGGGTCATCCAATGCCAAGTGAAATATTAGCTAAACGAATAGCTGCTTTAGAAGTTTGTCGACAACTTCATTTTCAAGGTGAAATAGATGACACTCTTCAACCTATCACAAAAGAGTCATTCCATGCTTTGTTTAATGCTGATGAAATACCTCCTGATGCTGAAGATGCTTTAATACCATGGGACACTGAAGAACCTAGACCTGGGACAAATAAACGTCGCCAGTATTATTATAAAAGAGTATGATAAATATTGTTTTAATTAATATTATTTAATAAATAAATATTTATATTAGCTAATACTTCAATGTGTATATAGTATATATTATTTTCAAATGATGTAATTTATTAGATAGCTGAAGCATTGAACAATTGTAGACCAGTCGAAGGCAAAGCTTGTAACTTTTATGCTATACTATTAAATATGAATTGTCCTGTACCTGAAGAACAAAATACAAGAGGTAGAAGAATTCATCCACCTGAAGAGTCTAAACATGGATTTGGTATACTTACAACAAAGCAAATTCCAAGTGTAAGTATATATTTATATATATTTTATATTTGTAAAATACTAACATAAATTTTATAACTTAACAAATTGATTACTATTTAGATTCCACCATTTCCCATATATACTCGATGTGGTGAAGTGTATGTGAGCCTGAAACCAATTAAATCAAACTTATTTTTAACAGAACAACAATTGGATAATATAGCTACATTTTTAAATTATACATTCACCAATGTACTACGTTTACAGAAATGCCATGTTGCATTTGATCCAACTACTACTCACAATTGTTATTATATTGTTCCCACTCTTAGAGGTTGTATAAATTATTAATATATACATTTGAAATCAATACAATTTATATATTTTATAGATGAAAATGGATTAGTAGATATCGATTGGAATTTCCTTGACAATATGCATAATTGTAAAGATAAAAAACTTAGCATTATATCTAATGAAGATAGAAAACATTTTCAACCTAATATTGAAGTTTTAAAAGATTCTGTTGTTTCACCATGGTATCGAAATCAAGAACAACCTCAAGTAATGTTATCAAAACAATTTTAATTAATGGTTATTAATTTATATACTTTATTTTAGTACTTTTATGTAGCTGAGATATGTACTCATCTAAATCCAAAATCGCCTTTTCCTGGTTCTATAGAGAACTATAAAACATTTGAAGATTATTATTATTTGAAATATAATTTAAAAATTCAAAATCTTGAACAACCTCTTTTAGATGTGGATCATACGTCAGCTAGGCTAAATTTCCTTACACCAAGGTTTGTTGTTAGAATAAAAAATGTGTTATTATTTAATATTGTTTTAATAAATTATTTTCAGGTACATGAACCGCAAAGGTGTAATTTTACCAACAAGTAGCGATGCAACTAAAAGAGCCAAACGTGATAATTTAAGTCAAAAACAAATTCTTGTTCCAGAACTTTGTAATGTACATTTATTTCCAGCATCAATGTGGCGTAAAGCTGTTTCCTTACCATGCATATTATATCGCATTAATGCTTTATTGTTAGCTGATGAAATACGTACTATTGTTGCTAAAGATATATCATTAGGATCACTTAACTTAAGTTATGGTAAGAACAGTATAAATATTAAATATTATATATTTTTATTCTTGTTTAATTCCTATAAATGAATAGATTATAGTTGGGAACCTTTAGATTTTGGTTGGACTATGAAAGAAGTATTGACAAAACGAAAAGAACAAAAAGAAAATACCGCATCAAAAATTATTCAACCAATTGAAACTGTTGATCAATTTGACAGTAATGAAATAGAAGAAGAAAAGATAGATAAGTCAGACGACCCGAATTGGATGGATATTGGTACATGGTCTAATGATATGGCTGATTTTGCAATGAATAATACTGCCAATAACATGACTAAAGTAAGATATTCATCTCCAACTAGTTGGATGGTACAAAGTGATAATGAATCGAGCACATTTAGTGATGTTGATTCTGATGATGGAGTTCAAGAGAATTCAATGCTCAATGGCGTACGAATAGAGTTTAGAAATACTTATTTAGCTGAAGCTGTTGAAGAGAATTATTCAAAACCAAATAAATTATCATTATATAAAAATAATAAAACTGTACCATGGTCATGGAATAATAATAATTGTAATACTGTAGTGGAATATAATTCAAATCAGTTAGATGAAAAATTAACAAACTTATTTTATAAAAAAGATGATGAGGTTATTATTAATCGAGAGACTAAAGACAATACTAATATTGATAAATCATCTTTATTAAAATTACCTTGGGTATTAAATTCACATACTGGTTATAATCTCCCATGTATCAATATTTTACAAAATGATGTTTCATTGGAATCCACAAATGAAACAATAACATATAATAAAACAAATTATAATATGGATGAAATTCATGAAATTAATGATACACAAACTAATATATTTAGTTTTGATTTTCAACCAGATTTAAATAACCATCCAGGACCAAGTCCTAGTGTTTTACTTCAAGCATTAACTATGTCAAATGCAAATGACGGTATAAATTTGGAACGATTAGAAACAATAGGAGATTCATTTTTAAAATATGCTATTACTGCCTACTTATACTGTACACATGAAAATGTACATGAAGGAAAATTGAGCCACCTTAGGTCAAAACAAGTTAGCAATTTGAATTTATATCGTTTGGGAAAATTAAAAATGTTTGGTGAACGTATGATATCTACTAAATTTGAACCTCATGATAATTGGTTACCACCTTGTTATTTTGTCCCACATAAATTAGAGAAAGCTCTTATTGATGCTAGTATACCTACAACCTTGTGGAATATGATCACACTACCAACTTTTAAGGATCCTTCCGATGAAGAAATTGAAAAAGCTATAGAACAATTTAAAGTTGGGTTTACGAATGATAACATAGAAAATGCTCCTCTATTTGTACCTTACAATCTTGTTACTCAACATAGTATTCCTGATAAAAGTATTGCTGACTGCGTAGAAGCTTTAATTGGTATAGTCATTTTAATTATAAAATTTTTCTTTAAAGTAAATTGTTATTATTTATAGGTGCATATTTGATATCTTGTGGTGCTCGCGGAGCATTATTATTTATGTCATGGCTAGGAATTAGAGTGTTACCTACACTTGATAATTCTAAATTGGGTTATCTAAAACCACCAGCTTCTCCTCTATTACGTAACATACCTAATCCTGAAGTTGAATTAATAAAACTAATGGATGGATTTGAATTTTTCGAAGAACATTTAGGATACCGTTTTCAAGATCGTAGTTATCTACTACAAGCAATGACTCATGCTTCTTATTATCCCAATCGTTTGACTGATTGTTACCAACGATTAGAATTTTTGGGTGATGCAGTCTTAGGTAATTTATTAATATATAATTGAATTGTAATAATTATTTTGAATTTAAAGTAATATTTTAAATTTTAGACTATTTAATTACTAGACACCTGTATGAAGACAAAAGACAACATTCTCCGGGGGCTTTAACAGATCTTCGTTCAGCACTTGTGAATAATACAATTTTTGCATCATTAGCAGTTAGAAATGGTTTTCATAAGTATTTCAAACATCTATCTCCTGGTTTGTCTGAAGTGGTTTGTAGATTTGTAACCATACAAGAAGAAAATGGTCATACTATTGATGAAGAGGTCGTATAAACAATTTAATAGCATTTTTTCATTTAATATTTATTATTTCTTTAAAGTTTATTAATTTTATTTTAGTTTTATTTTATGGGAGAAGATGAATGTGAAGAAGCAGAAGACGTGGAGGTACCAAAAGCCCTTGGTGATGTTTTTGAATCAGTTGCTGGGGCAATTTATTTGGACAGTAATATGTCATTGGATACAGTATGGAAAGTGTATCATAAATTAATGGAAAAGGAAATGGGTGTGTATTATTAAAAAATGTGTACATTATACATATTTACATTTTTATATTTTAATATTTACTGTGTTATTTATATGGGAGTAGAATTTTTGTAGTACTTGGTTTTTGCTAGTAGGATCGTGTAGCGGTATTTTAATACTTTTCATCATATGCCAATTGCTGTCACTCTAGAAGGTTGCGTTTTGTTTTTGTAATTTTTTTGTGATTGTTATTTTGCGTTCCACCCGATCTAGCCCCCTATGACTTATTTTTATTCTCCCGAATGAAAAGGGAAATAAATAACAATGTTTTGCTGAAATAAAGAAAAAACAATAGAGACACTTAGGTATCACAAAAGAGACATTTCAAAAATGTTTTGAACAGTGGAATAAAAGATTGGACAAAGTGTATTAACTCCAATGAAGAGTACTTTGAAAAATATTGAACTTTTGTAGAAAATTAAATAAATAACCTTGTATAAAAATAGTTTGGTTTCTTTTGGGTACACTCTTTTACTGTATTAGTATCAATATTGTTATCTGAAAATTAAACGTTTTGATGTTTTTTGAGTTAGAAATCAAAAATTATTTTTAACAATTATAATATTTGAGTATAACATATACTATTAGTCTATTACTATAAACTTTTTATACTTTTTAGTAATTACCTATTCAAAACATTAGTTTAGTTTAAATCTATATTCTATTGTTATTGTAACCATGCATGTAAACAGGGTTTAAAAAATTACAAATTTGGGTGACTTGGTTTAAAACCAGTGCTTTAATTGTGATGTGGCAGAACCTCCTCTTTTTAACATATATATATTTTTCATGGCTGAGTAATCTTAACACATGTTTCAGTGCATGAAATTTGCATTTAGCTCCCGAGTACAGGGCCGCATTGGGTAAATTTAGCCCATTGAGATATCAATATTTTACCGGCTCATATTTATAATTTTATCTTTTAAACGTATATATAGCTAAATTCTTTATAGTATTTCTAGCAAATTTTATTTTGAAATACAATACAATTGGCATGTCACATTAATATCTTATTTTTCTATTATTTTTCAACATATTTACTATGTATTTTTCTACCGGCTCACCAAGATTTTCTCGTCAGGCCAATCCGGGCCTGCCTAGGTAGCCACTGTTTTTTTACATGGTTATCAGAACTATGAAGAAAAACAGCTACTTGAAATTCGAATAATTTGGTTAAATGAAAATTAATTTAAGTCATCATAGAATAGGAATAACCCCAGTATTAGTTGAGTAACGTATGTAAAAGTTGTTAATAAATCTATAATCGTTTAATATAAATTAAAATATAAAAATAAATATAAATTGCTTTTGTGTATAAAAATTTTGTATAAGGTTAAGAAAATGTAAAACTTATGTTAATTTGTTATTTCTTATACTTATTACTTAGTACTCATATCATTAAACAGTTAAAATTTATTTTATAGAACAATTTAGTACAAATGTACCAAAATCTCCAATCAGAGAGCTTTTAGAATTAGAGCCAGAAACTGCTAAATTTAGGTGAGTAAAGTTAAAATTACATTATACAATAGTTCATATTTTATTTTATTTTTCACTTTTTATTTATTTCTGATTATTAACCTTTTTCAGTAAGCCTGAAAAACTTGCAGATGGTAGACGAGTACGTGTTGTGGTCGAAATATTTGGTAAAGGGGAATTTAAAGGTATTGGACGCAATTACAGAATTGCTAAATGTACAGCAGCTAAATGTGCATTGAAACATCTAAAGAAAAAGATGAAAAAATAAATTATTTAGTATTAATTAAAGTACATTAATGTACTTGTTAAAAATCAATAGGTATAATAAAATAATATTAAGGAATTTAATTATAAATGTTTTACACAATCATTGTTTTAAAATAAAATGTTTTTACTTTTATATAATACAAGTATCTGTTAATTAATAATTATGTTTACTAATTTATTGTTATCTATTTTATAAAGGCTGTCTCACTGTAATTAATATAATAACTTGATTATGTTTATTACTTATTTAATATTTTTAATGTATTTAAAAAAAATTCTTCACAATATAAAGCACATTAGTAAATATAGTATAAAAATGTTATCTACATTGTGGATGTATCTTAAAGAGCTTAATTGGAAAAACTATTTAAACAGTACCTCAAATTATAATTTTTATTTTTTTTAAAACACCACACTCATACAATATTTGTTGTGTCTGTTATAGGGTGAAATATAGCAAAATGACAGATACATAGAATTTAAATTATGGTATTTGATTTAAACAGTACATCACATTAATTTATTAAATTTAAAGATATACTAAAGGATGATGCAGTGTCTGGATATACTTACTTTCTCATATGTTTTAGTATATCAAATATTTAAAAATTCTAAATTCATTATAAACATTACCCACTGAAAATGATTTAAAATTGTAATTTTATTAAAAGCCTATAAAGAACATTTTAATTTAGGTTCTAAAAGACACAAATTAAAATATATTTAAAACAAAATTATCTAATAAATACAAGTTATTAATTGGTACAAACACAATGAGTTAATCGCTTTTTAAATATATATTGAAAAGTGAAAGTATGTCCTTCAGAGAATAGAATTGTTTACATTCACTTGTACCAATGATCTACATTTTACAGTATAGAGTATGTAAATTATAGGTTTCGTTCAGGCATTTAAATTAATCACATAATCTTAACATGCATAACTTAAATTTTATAATATATAATATTAAATATATTTATCTTTAAACAAACCCTTTAATAAACCCTGATATAACTTATATTACTAATTATTTTTTGTTTATTTTTTTATTAATTAAATATTAAATTAGTTCCATAAAAAACAATAAAAATTATTATTTATTTTGGAACTAAACAATTAATAATAGTGTTAAAATTGTATGTTAAATAAATATAATTATAATAAATTGGGTGTAAATAATTTATTTTGAATATGGTTAAAATGATAACTAAATATTGGTTCTTGTAAAACTCCCCATACAAGTTTTTGTATACCAAATTAATTTAATATATTATATACCTATTATTCCTAATTAGTAATTAATACATGTAGGTAGTATACAGGCAGACATTTTATAAACAATATCTTAATTTTATATGAAATTTAAATTATATCCTATCTCTAATTTTTATTAATTATTTAGAATTAAACAAAATAATTAAAACTATTAACAAACAAATAACCATAATAATATAATTTACAAATTATATATTTACATAGCACAACACACAGACATAGGTACATAAATAGTGTAAAATGTTAAGTACAATAAAATATTACTAAATATTAATATTCAATAAGAAATGCAGTTGTTAATATATGTATATATATATTAATATAATTGGCAATTGTAATAAACAGTCAAAATAATATATTACTGAAATAACTATACAATATACAAAAATCACAAATACTTTAATAAATATACTGGTAATCTTTATTATATAAATAATATTTATTAAATTGTTCCAAATTATCAATTAAAACAATTCCAATAGCGCCAATTACTACAAATTAAATTTTTTTTAAAATCAATTACAAATAAAAAAAAATTAAAATTATGAACAATTTCTATTATAATTAGTATTAGGTATTTCTTCATCAGACTTTAATTCTAATATGGAATTAAATATTTTACCGCGAACCAAATGTTCTAAATCTTCACCAGCATAAGATAATAAAGGAGAGATTTCACATTCAATATTATCTCTTACAAATTTCCCTCCAGCTTTTTCAACAAATTTTCGGTGAAGAGAAAATACATCTGAGAGTGCTGTTTTAGGATTATCTTTCCCACCAGATACATTCGCATTTTTTAAAGCACTGAATTCTTCATCTCTTTGTACTTCCCAAACAGCTAGACGATTACAAAATTCAAATACATCAAATATAAATTTCTCCATTTTTATTCCATTTGGAATCTCTGGTTTGCATACATTGCCATCATCATCTACATATGATATTTTCTTTTTAGCTACGTGCAATTTTAATTTATTATTATACTGATACGCAATATCATTTAAAAAATCTGCAGTAAAAAAATGATTGCAAATATTACCAGCACTAAAAGTTAAACGACCATCAGAATTTCGCTTTTCAGCAGTATTTTCTGTGATTTCACTGTATTCAACAACTTGAAACTTTCCATCAACTTCACATATAACACCTAATGGCTCAGACGGATATGCCTTTTCAACAACTTTTGCTCCACATTCAGCATTTTTTGTTATGCAATAACCAATAAATATTGGATCAGCAACTTTAACCAGTATATTATCTACACTATGAGCATGTAAATATTGAACCCCTAGTCTTTTCATTTCAAGCAGAATATTACGATCACGCAAAGCTTTATATATACCACCATTACCATCTGGGGATTTAGAGATTTTATATGTACTTTCCATTATGATTTTTCCATCAAATGTAAATGCTGGTAACATATATTGTTCAAAAAATATTATGTTATCTTCATCTAAGCCAAAATTGTTATGTTCTTTGAAATACTTACGGGTAGGTTCCATAGTATGTTCACTAGTCATAATAAACCAAGGTAAACCTTTACAACTTCCATATTTTTTTTCAGCTAGACTAATCAACCGGAAAATACGTTCACCTTGTAAATGGTATAATGATTTATGAGAAGGTAAACCGATGTCATACATACCTTTAGGATAATTAACTCCAAGTCTTGTACCTTGTCCTCCTGCCATTAATAAAATTCCAACTTTACCTAGAGAAATCTGTTCAAGTCCAATCTGTTCGTAATTTTTCAAAAGTTCTTTTGGACTTCGACTCACAGCCCCATATAGTTCAGTAGGTATTGGATTCATTCTATTATCCAATTTTTGTTGATCAGTACTCATGTTTTTAATAGTTTTGTTAAACATTTCAATAACTTCTGGAATATTCACTTCAAAAATATCTTTCAACAATATTTCTTTTTCTTTTTCATTAAGTTTATCCCAAAACTTAATAATATGTTCTTGATCATATTTTTTAAGAAAATCAATCACAGATTCAAAATTAGACATTATTAATGATGTTGAACTACCTAATAAAAATTAATTAACAAAAATAGAAATATTATGTGGAGAAACTTTCTCTATTAACACATACAAAATATTAAAGTAATAAGTACAAGACAACTATCAGTACCGAACAAGACACCAAGACCAAAAAATAAGTAAAATGAATAACATAGTGTATTGTAGACATACACTATACAGTGAAATGTGTATACTGAATTACTGTGTAGTGTGTGTTGTGTGTATGTGTAAGTGTCTACACGACATACGTTTAGTTTTTAAGAGGCATATATTTTACTACTCAAAGACTAGAGTAGTGGAGTAGTATAATATGTTATTAATACAGAGTTAAATTTTCTACTTTCTACATTTCAGCATGCTATTAACCTACAGCGTATTAGTGAACTGAACAGTGAATGTGAGTGTATGACACTAATTTGGTGTATAGCGTATACCACATTTCTGCACATTCAATATTGCATAACGATTAATGAATAATGAATAATTGTGATTTGTATGGCGGTTAACTGTTAAGTGATAACAAATATTATCAAGAAATAATTTTATCACACTTCAAAAAGATTGTACACAAGCGAAGGCACCGAACTACCGAAAGCAAACTGTTTACTAAAAATCGTTTTAGCGATTGTTTTTAACTGAAAACTGTTTACTAAAACGTTTGCTCTTATCACTAAACACCTTTATAAACAGTTTTGTATTTCTGTTACCTATTATTATAAAATGATAATACAAATACATCATTTTATTATTTATTATTAATTTAATATTTATGTCACTAATATAATTATATAAAGTATTGGTGTATTTCTGTACTGTTCTACACTATTTATTTATACAAGAAATGTTTAGTATATTTTCTAGTAGAAAAAACTAAAAAAAAAAAATCATAGATTAGATTCTTATTAATTAAACACAGGACATCTTGTACTATTATAATGAAAAAAAAATTATAATGATTTCTAAGTCAAGAAGAATTATGGTATATGTATTATTTGTTTTTATAATTAATTTATAACTCTTCGAGAAGCAATCCTAAACAAGAAACATTTATCGCATCCATATTTGCGTGTTGTTAAATAAAATATATATTTTTACAAGTCATTAGGATTTAAAACTTTATTATCAATTTTCCGTTTTTCACTCGTTTGAGCGATGCATTGTTATCTAAAATTGTAAACTAATATATTATGTATTATATATTATATATTATGTATTAACATATTATATATTATTATTAAGTCTATGGAATTATCAGTAAACAGCATAGAGTAATATTACTCTATGGTAAACAGTTAGCAAACACTTTGCTTTCGGTACTTGTCGCGAAAACACGCCTAATTATTACCACAGATATTTTAATGAAAATGAAAATGACTTGTTATCTATATATAATAAAAATAATTATCAGTAGAGTTAAAAGGACCTAGCAATTTATTTGAATAACAAGTTTAGATAATACAATACATATGCAACAATTGTAACAAAAATTAACACCAGTGAACAACATTAGGTTCTCGTACTGTTTTCGTAGAGTTTACTCTGTTTTCTCAAACGACTATAATTATAACCAGAGCTGAGTTTTTGAACGCGCCCCTAATTTGTTAACGCTTAACAGCTATAGTGAATCCGTTGTAAATCCGCCTATAAGAATTTACTTATATAGTGTATTAAGTACTTATTACGGTTATCTATGGTCTATTACTATTATTTATTATTAGTCTTTACTCTTCAACTCTTAATGTTCCATTGTCTATGGAAATCATGGATCATGTCATCATGAGCACAATAAAAAACAATAAAACTTTTTTCATGTAGCCATGTCATGCGTATGAAGTTAGCACTAGTAGAATAAAATAAGGTTACCATAAACCCGTACTATAAGTTGCATACACAATCAAATTATAAGGTGTAGGTAATTATAAGGTAACTATATATTATTATTATACAAATATAATTTATAATTATTACAGTTTTAACCATAGAATGAAGAAATCAATATCAACGCAAAACAACAAAAACAAAGAAAACAAAAATGTTTTTTTATTATAATTATTAAAATATAAACTTCCACTTATAGTTATAATAATAAATATACATACTTAAGTATAGTTATAAGTAAAAAGTATATCGTTTTTAATAAATGCCTGTTTGCCTGTATGACGTTATGCAGTCGGTAGTTATACAGTTCTAGGTGAAATTTGACCATGAACACCCCTTTCGATTTTTTCCGGAGGGGTCTTAAATCAAAGATAATTAAACGCCCTATAACATATCAAAATTTTGATAAGGGCAAACCTACATTTTGGCTTTAATGGTATAAAACCTGGTAAAAAATGTTCGTTGTATGTTACACTACCATGTTCTAGTTGTACTGATGCATGCAATTAGTCGCACATCATATATAAATAATAAGTAGGGCAGAGGACTTGTAGCATTTGCATATTTATTTTACACAGTCAAAAAAATAGCAGAGTAAGATACAAATACGTTTTATGCCAAGACAAAGCTAGATTTGTAATTTTATTTTGTATATAAATGCATATTTTGAGTTTTTTTGTTTTTAGGGCATATTTCTCCCATTTTATAGTTTTTGAGACATATTTTAATTGAATTAATAAATTATAATTTTATCAATATTTTTCTATCGACGTATTTATTTATATTTATTTAAAATTTATGAATTTAAACGTATTTTTAATTTTTGTCATATTATATGGTTGTTGACTGCCCACGGACGTACGTTTTTCCTAGAACCACCCGAGGATTGCCGATAAGATTAGTTTTTATGTTAACTGTATTTATAGATAGATAAATGTTTACATAATAATATACATGTTTACTTTAATATTAATTTAAAGATAAAGTAACAAAGTAAAATAAATAATACATATTAAATAAAATATAAAAATATTCTTGTTTTTAATTTTAAAATGCATATTTTTGGTAAAAATGTATTTTTTTAATGCATATTTTAGGTGTATTTTATTTTGCATATCTATCCATATTTTGGGGTATTGAAGTGCATATTTGGTGACTTTTTATGGCTACAAGTCCTCTGTCCTAATAATAAGCAATAATTGCTTCTATATTATATTGTAGACTCAAATTTGTTATAAGTGACATTTATTATAATATTTGTAACCCATACGCTTTGCAACGTATTTAAAAATATATACGATTTCTTCTCCGCGATATCGGCCATCTGTAACGCCACCCCCACCCACTACCCCTACCATCCACCACCCATTCTCCTCATCAGCCGCCGTAGAGGCGGTACTTCACCCATTCCTCTCATCACCACATACAAAATATAAAATTTATAACATGAAATATATCCTAACCCTACCAACCGCCACCCAAATCACCTACCCGCCACCCCCTCACCCATTCCTCCGTTACACTAGTCACTCCCCCACCCTTTGTCGCATCTGCCAACTCCTACCTACTCCCCTCTACCATCCGCCAACCCACTACCCACTTCCCCAGTCCACCGCCAAACAAACCGCCACCCCCTCACCCGTCACCCATTCATCCCTCCCCCCTCACTTCCCCTACAATCCGCCACCCCTCACCCACTCCCCTCATCAGCAACCTTAGAGGTGGTACTTCACCCACTCCCCTTATCGCCCGCCATACAAAATACAAAATAAATAACATGAATGTAAATAATTAATACACACACTATATCCTATTAGGTATATTTTATAAAAATACATCGATATAATATTATTGATATTTTACAACACATTTTTAAAATTATAAATATAAATACATAATTGTATTCAATGTATATTGTATTATTAACATTATGTTTTAAAGAAACAAATTAATTGTAAGTATATAAACAATTTTTTACAATAGAATCAATGAAATGACTGCCGCTTCGCGTTCCATTGCGGAGTGTAAACAGTACTGTAATCTCGCGGTGTTTGTGATTCAATGTACTTTAAAGTGCAAGGTTCGGGACCATCGTTTTCGTCAACAGCCTGAAAATTAATGATTATATATTAAAATATAATAAAATAATAATATAAAAACAAAAATAATAATAAATAAATAAACAAAATGATTAAATTACCGTCTGCGATGTAGTCGTTTATTTAGCTTCGGTGTTTCGAGTTGTGAAAAAGTCAGCGGCGATACAGGACTCGACAGGCTGTTACGTAAAATCATTGGCGTTGGTATGCACTGTATCGAGGATAGAGACTTAATAAATTTGGCTGCTCCGGTGTTCTCATAGAATTTCTACAACAAAACAATAATGAAAACAATTTATAATTTTTCATTTTATATTATTAACGTTTTTACCCTTGGTAGTGAATTTTCTTCGGGAATCGTATATAAACATGGAAGATTTAGTATTCTAAATATAAAGTAAATTTTTTGTCTCCACAAAAATCATAAAAACTTATTTACATACTGCTCCCCTTGCAAACTATATATATTTAAAATTGAGTACTACATATTAATAAATAATATATCACTGTTTTTCCTTAATTTATCCATACAAAATATTAGTACACGGAAAAAAATAGTTTGGTAATAGTACTTAGTTAAACATATTATAGTTAAAACTACTAAAATTTAGTAACATTTACTAAAAAAATTTAGTCAAAAATACTAAAAATATTTAGTTGTTAATTTTTAGTTAGAATACTAAAATTTAGTAACATTCACTAAAAAAATTTAGTCAAAAGTACTAAAAATATTAATTTATATATATTTACTAAAAGTGATATACCTATATTTCGATTTGTCTCTACCTGCTTTGAGTTATTGTGTAAAATATTAATATGGACGCTATTAACGTCTCATTGTTTCCTTTTTTGTTTTATGTTTTTACAATATATTTATATTAATTATTAATATATTAATATAATGTAAAAAGTATCAATTTATTATCTTCAATTAATTCATAAACGCCATAGGGTGGCATCTCCAAGTTATAAATTAAGCATTCCTTGGCAGTATATTGGGGGAGATCGGGGGCTAACGAATGCTTAGCCCTCTTAATTATTAATTCGTCACTGAAGACTATTTTTAACAAATATATTATGGGTATAAACTTGTATCGTATATAGTACTTCTTACTTTCTTAAAGTACCTTGGTATGTAAAAAAAATTGTAGTTATATTATTATATACAATTATTATCCTAGCCTCGCTAAATTCACATCCAATGTGCGCTTATGTCAATTATACAATGAAGTGCTAATTATCTTATTTCTTGTGGGCGCACGTGTCATCTGAATTTCCTAGAAATCTGAAATTATTGTATCTATAGGTATAAAACATAAAAGTATATAGAAAAGAACGTTGGTTCCGCGAAAAGCTTAATCGCCGAGTTGATGGTACTGTTTTCTGAAGAAATATTTTGCTTTGTGATATTTTTATACTCGCGTACGTCGCGACAGTATGCTAACGACAGAACTGCTTTATTACAACCGCTATCGTTGAAGCAAACGGATATAGACGATATAAGTAAGGTAAGTAAGAAAATAATTGTATTTTCCCTATGTATTAATATTATGAATTATGATATTATACATATTTTACTAAATTAGTAAGTATGTCTTTGGCTTTGTAATATTTATTTCCTTAAGTAGTTAGTTAATATATAAATTTGTTAGGTATCTGTGCTGATGACCTGATGTATTAAAATATTAAATATATAATTAAGTTTTAATAACTGTAAATCATTGAAATTTAAATTAGGTATTTTTATCAAATTAATTTGTGTATTATATTAAAGTATATTATGTGAATATTGACTATTGTAGGATAGTGTATAACGTAAATTATATTAAAATTTGAAATTACAATAATTGTAATTAATACGGATACATGGACCAGGTTTAAATTAGAAGAGTGGGATATGCCTGAACGTATTATTACTATTTTTGAAGGTAAATCATAATTCCATACTTATAAATTTATAATATTTTAATAGTATAACCCAATAAGTTTTGTTTTATTATATAAAATTACTAAATATTAAATAATAAGTATTCTTTAAAGAATTTCTTTCTTAAGTAATTATTTTTGTGTAACATAATAATTTATTATACAATGAAGGAAATGTATATATGTAATACAGAGACAAAATTCTGAATTGTCATAATCCACGCATATCTTAATATCCTATTTTTAACAAATTTTATATAGGCTAAATTTTATATTATTTATATATCTTTCAGTTAATTATTTTCAGATAAAACTATTTTTTAATTAGTTATAATTATTAATTTGGATTTTATAAATTTTAGCCTGCTTAAAATAAAAAAAATTATAAAATACATATTTACCTAAAATTTTTATCATGAATATTTAAATAATATTTTTATAATTAAATAATCCATTAGATTGATTAAAAAATTATGTAAGAACACAAATTAAAATCACAAATCTATTTAAACTAGGAGTACCTATTACAACTAATTTTAATTCTTGAGACAATAATTATTAAATACTTAGGTACTTATTTCTGTATTACATTAAATTAATTTATTTTAAATTCTAATAATAATATATGTAATTATTATAATATACAATATGTCATAATATAATGTAATATAATTAGATTATGTATTAGGTACTTAATTAGCTGCATAATAGAATTTGAATATATTATTATATAGGTATAAAGTAATTTTATTGTATCCAACAAATTCATATACACGTCATAATCATAGTACTTACTACTCCCCTCGTAATTTTTTTTCAAAATTTGAAGGACCTAAATATTAAAATAATGTAGAACATTTTAAATATAAAATATTTTTTATATCCACCCAAATCATTAACACCTATATTTATTTATTATAACTCTCCACACAATTTTTTTTTTTGAATTTCTTGGTCCTAAATATTAAAATATTAATATTTCACTTCCCCCTTAATTTTGATATTTAGTATAGACAGTGGCGTATTTTCAATTTTTTTCTGGAGGGGGGGTCCTATAATACCGACATGATATAGATAAACTGACATATAAAGAAACATTTTTTAATAAGTTATAGGAATAGAAAATAGTTATTTTAATTGTATTTTAAATTTCATGGACTGATTTTAATGAATACTTATATTTAATTTAAATTAATATTTCCACATTTTTAAAGTACAAAATCTAATCTTCTTTTTTCTTTACAAAGTTCATCCAAAATTTCTTGTGGTGAGAAACAATCTTTTCTATAAATGGACAGCATAGCTAATCCATTAAGTCTATTCTAGAAAAAAAAAACATAACTTTTACACAAATAAAAATATTAATATTTTACTGAATAAAACACTCACTTCAGAAATAGTATTACATAAGTACGTTTTTATTAACTTCAATTTCGAAAATGTTCTTTCATTTGACGTAGTAGATACAGGGAGTGTTGCTAGAATTTGTAGTAATTTAAATATACCAGGATACATGTCTTTATTGCATATATTCAATGCAACAATCGCATTATTTGGCTTGTCACTCATGTTATTTAATTTTCTTTGCTATAACTTGAACTCTCCAATTACAACTGATTTAGGTGAATTAAATTCTTCTTTGTATGTATCAATTAGTTTTATAAAATCATCTTCTTATGTTTTTGCATCGAAAAGAGATTGAAAACCATTTAAAATAGTTTCATGATCAATAAATCTAGTTTTAAGCTTATTAATAAATGAGTCGAGATATGGAATAAATATGGATATGCGATAGTATTTTTCGGGGTCATCAGTTTTAATGTTCACCCTATTTTTTTGGAGATTAGATATTCTTGGTACCTTTAAAGGCGATTCAAATTTGTTGGCCATATTTTTTGCTCTTAAAAAAATTTCATGAAACTCACTATCAGCATTTTCCCTCAGTAAATTTAGTTCGTCCGATGTATCTTGAGCCAAATTCAAGGCCATCTTCAGATCAATATCGTTCTTTTGAAATTGTTTCGAAAGTGGTAGCCCAAATCCAAATACTTTTGATGTTACATGCAATGCTACAAACATTTTTTGAAATTTAATAATTAAATTATACCAGAATTTTTTGTTGGACTTAACGGCTGATCAGGCGAAGAAAAAAAAGCTATATAGTGTACTTCTATCTTAACTCACAGTAGGTAAAGTTACGTCGGGAATGTCTTGGTTTTGAAAAAATGATCCCTAAATTTATTAAACTTATTAAAAATAAATGTCAAAATCAAATTCATATATGCTTAAAAATATTTTGAATAATAAAAATAAATAAATATTAGGTTTTGGAGAACACTCAGGTATATTAGTCCCATAGATATTAAAATAAAACATTTATATAATTTAATTAACTTACTCTTCTAAAAGTAGACATGGTTGCAAACAAATTAATTAAATTTTAATAGATAACAATGAAAATAAATAAATAAGACAATAAGTAATTATGAAAATAAAATACAAATTTGCGACGAATTAATATTAAACCGCGACAACATAAAAACGGTATTAAGTATCAACAGACCAGTATAAGTCTCGACGACAAACTAAATACTAAGTGCAATTCTTCGTCGATTGAGGACTACTCGAACTCAGATTTTCTGCGCATCAATTCTGCTCATTTTCATTGTCATCCGTTTTGGTTGGTCAATGTAATCGCGTAAACACCAATCAAATGACATTATAGAATAGAACAATCCCACCTAATTATTACATAATTTAATTTATGTTCATTTAATACTTTAATTGTCTAAAAAAAATCGTACTATCAACTTTAGTATTTTTCTATAACTCTATACCTAAATGTTGGGTTTTCCCATTATAGTTATTTATAAATTGAATTATTGAATAATTATTTTACCTTTTACTACTGTTGTTTTAATAACTATACCTTTATGCTTCATTGCATATATATATACAACATATAAATTACATAGATTTAAATACAAATAATACCTAATAATTATTAGCAGTTACATCAATATAGGCTACTAAAAAATAAAATATTAAAAATATTAAAAACGTGATTAAATATATATAAATAGTTAGGTACCAAATATAATATTATGCAGCAACGCATGTATTTCGATTAGGTACCTCTATAATATTTTTAATAGATATAGACACCTACCCAGCAGTGCGATGATACGGTTTTTGAGGGATGTTCGCCATGTGTGAACACAGTGACATATATCTACAGCTAGGGTTCATGAGATCCGGATACCCTCGACATTTTTTAACTGTCTGTTAACTTTATTAACCGATATTATTTTTTAAAAAAACATTAGTTATAAAGTACGCATTAGTCGAAATATATTGTGTGACTACATGTTTTCTGAGTGCCTGTCTGGACATCCACCGAATTGAAAAAAATTGATATTTTTAACCTATAATATTATTATTCAGATTCTTAGTAACATCTACAGACATCATATACGAAATAAACTGCAAAGTGCAAGTGTTTGGAAAAATAATATTATTATTCTTGAAAATATATGAAGATTTTATTAAATCAATTAACCTTGGCCGAGAGTGGTTGAAATACGTATTTTAATGCACGGGTTTCCAGGTTCGACTTCTGAAAGAGGGATAAAGAGTCACGAAGTTTTTGCGTTTCTGGACTTTGGAATAAGCCGGCCACAATTCCAGCAAAGCCCAAGTATTTATTGTTGTTCCGTCATGTTCTTAAACCAATTATAGTTTCCAAATTGGTAGAGAATGGATTTTTTGTCGAACTAAACTATTTTATGTATCAAAAATTTTTTTATCTAGGTACCTATCAAGAATCAAGCGATAAAAAGTTAATGATGCGGTATTTGGTTAAAATATTGTTTTATCGTAAATATGTTTTTGTTATTTAATATGCCTTGTAACACACGGAATGTATATAAGAAATACGCTGCTATGCTGGACTATATAATAGAGATAAAAGATTTTTATAATATTTATAGTTATATAATCTTTATAAAATAATATTAAATACATATTTGAATTTTTTTTTATCGTTTTATTGAAATGGAAGTTTGTTTTTATTGTATATCAGTATATTTTATAACTGTTTTTAATTTATGTACTTATCTACTTATATTTTATAGAAGTAGCAAAAAACTTTATAATTTTTTAAAATTAAATTTACAATTTTATATAATATATATACAGAGACGTATTTAAGAATTTTGGGCCCCAGTTAAGAAAAAAAAAAACACCCCCTTCCCAACCTAAATTTCTTCAACAATAGGTGTATTTGTAAAAAAAAAAACATGATAGTGAAATCAATGCAAAAAAAAAAAATTCATTTATTGAATCACATATTACATAATTATATACCTACTATTACCCACTGTGCAAAAGTACGTTGCCAATATTGACGTTATGTTGAATTTGTGTTTCATGAAAAATATAACTAAATTACAACAATGCAATATTCCAAGACTGTTTTATAGAAACAATGTTTTAAATGTTAACAAATTACATTGTAACATCCATGCGATATTGGGCATTATATATAATACCATATGTATATGGTTATAATATGGTATGGTATATTATTATTAGGTCTATGGTTGGCTACCATAGGCTAGTCCTACCCTGACGCTGTCAGTAATGTTAAAACAGAATCATACTATAGAGATAGTAAAAAGATAACTTAGAAGCAAATATTGCTTATTATTATATTTGTAATTTTTTCCCTAAAAATCAGTATTGGTGCTCAATAAAATATTTCATAATATTATACTTATTTAAATAAATATAAAACCACCACAGTTATTATGTTATTGTGTTCTAAATAATTTATAATAATATTATATAAATTAAATGTACGAACGCAATTTATTGACATAATGTGCTACTAATTGCATACTTCTGTATTATACGACTATAACATAATAGCATTGATTATAGAATAGACTCAATTATATTTTAAAATTATATTATAATTGATTATAGAATCAATGATAGTAGTGTAATAACCAACGAAACTTTTTTACCAGATTTTATGCCATTAAAACCAAAACGTATATTTGCTCCTCCCAAAATTTTAATATGTTATAGTGTGTTTATTATCTTTGATTTTAGACTCTTACGGAAAAAATCGAGAGGGGTTCATAGTCAAATTTCACCTAGAACTGTGTAAATACCAACCGCATATACGTCACACCCAGTAATATAATAGCAATCGGCAAATTTTTTCGTCGTTTTTCTCTCATTGTGACTAATCTTATGGTTTGCCCTTCTTAAAATTTTGTTATGTTATAGTGCGTTTATTATCTTTGATTAGTAACTATTGACCGCATATTTGTCTTACAGGCAAACAGGTATTAACAAATAATAAATAACAAATATATATATATATTTTTTTTTCATTAAAAATGTATATTTTAATAATTAAAATATAAAACATTTTGGAATTCTTTTGTTGCTGTTGTGTTGATATTGATATTGATTTCTTCATTATATGAACACAAATGTTATAAATTATAGTTGCATAACAATAATAATAATATATAGATAATATATAATATACATAAGAACAATATATTTATGGTAGTTAATCATGCCCCTTAAAATTATTAGTTTACGCAATATAACATACGAGGTATTAACCATTTTCGTATAGTGGTAAGGTGCTAAGTTTTTAGGGTGCTATCTTTACACGCATTTCCATGAACTATTGAATTCATGAGTGATTACTGATTAGTATAGATAAGTCGATTGTTGAGTTGATATGTTGATTGGTTATTGTATATTAATTAATTATAAAATATTTAAATAAAAATTCTAATAATTATAGAAAAGTTTTATTATTACTTATGTCAAAAAATTATTAACCAAAGATGGAACATAAGTCAGATCAAGCTATTGAGTTGGAAAGTGAAGTTATTTTAAGAGTCCCAACGGTAATTCATATTGAATGTTAATTTATAAAAATTAAATAAATAATTGGATTGTCTTTACTTAACAATTTTAAATAATACGAGCATCTATCACCTATAGTACAAATTACATCAATATCCACTTGCTTTAAATGTTTTATTATACTTATTAAAAATGAAATATACAATTTTAATAGAAAAAATAATGTGAGTATAAGTATTAGTAGTAAGAAAATTGTCAGCTTTGTTACTGGTAATGCCCACACATTTTTTTAATTAAAATTCTTTTCTCTAATTTTTGCCTTCTTATATATTTTAATATTCTATGATTTTCTTTGATGACTAAAATTGAATTGTTAAAAAATCCATTTGCCGCCTTTTTTCATTCTAATCTCACAGTATTTCATTTAACTTACTATAACATATATTTACCTACTTAAAAATTTGGAATTCACTTAATTTTACTCTTAAAATGTGATTATTCTCACCTTCCTGTTTGTTAGATAAAAATAATGTTTCAGTTGTATTTATTACAATATTCAATATATATTATTTATATATTGCTTGATATATTTTAATTTGTATTATTTTTTTTTAGGAAGCTGCTGCCACTTTAAGAGAATTAATAAAAAAAGATGCTAAAGAACAATTAAGTATTAAATTGGAAAATGATATTCGTAGGGGTGAAGTTATCGTTGGCAATTATCATTTATTTGCAAAGGTTAAATATTATAATTTACTTGTCAATTACAACAACAATAATACGAAAGTACTAAAAACTTGTGAGCTTTTTTGGAAATTCTAAAGTTAATATTTAAAAGATGCTCATCATTTGTCATCTTTTAATTTCATAGTTAGTGTAAGATTTACACAACTGAAAATATTTAGTAATTTCCATGTTTGCTTTTAATAACTAACATTTAAATATATTTCAGTTTTCATCTTCATAATATTATATTAAAAATAATGCTAAACAGTGTCTATTTTTTTAAATAAACATGGATATTACCAAAACTTTTCACAGTAATATAATAATCTTCAAAAGCTTTAACAATTTTGTAATATATTTAAATTTATACTGGTTATGTAATAGTAGTTTATATTGTGTGAATCCTTACACAAATATTAGTTGCATCTAATTAATACTTCAATTATAGGTTGTTGATTTACCAACTATTATTGAAGGACAAAAAACAATTGACAACAAGACTGTCTATAAAACAGCAGATATATGTCAGGTAAAATATAAATATAATATTTATTATGTTCCATATTATTTTTTAAATTTAATTAACTTTTAGATTCTTAGCAAAACGAGGAATGTATTGGTTTTATTGGTTAAAGGTGTTCTTTTTTATGTCTGGAAACATTTTTTGGGTAAAAATAATGGTTTGGTTATCATGAATATGTAGATAATTGCCTCAAGTTGGTACTTTACTTAGCTAATTTCTCAAAAGTTTTTCAAATTTTTTTTAATAAAATTTTGAAATTAGTATTTTGAGTAAAATTGAAGAAATATAATATAATTATGTCTGCAGACAGACTTTTTGGAGCGGAAATAATGGTCTATTATTACAAAACAAGGTATTCTTTTTGTCGTTAATTTTGTTTAGCTGATAGGTACTTTATTCAGGTCATTTTTTAAAATTTTCAATATTATTCTAATGAAACAGGAAAAACTAATTATAACAGCAGAAAACTGCAAAATTCATAGACCTACATTTTTTCAAACTTGAATTTCATTATTATTTTTTATGATAACTAATGTTTCTGTAGCACTATTTGATAAATAAAAAAACTTTGTAAAAATAAATAATATCAGTGTATTATATATCTGATTGAGTTTTCGTTCAAAATTGTTTTTACAAATGCATTATTGTTGCACAAATCTTAATTATAATATAATACAAACTCATTCCACCACTGTTTTCTCCAAGGACCAATGGGAAGGAGGAATACCCATAATCGGCTTAACGCCTTTTTTTTTATAATTGTTTAATTATTTTAATTCTTTTTTAATTGTAAATCAGTCATTTTCTATTTATAATGTACTAAAATTTTTACCTTTAATAATAATGTAGTTTATATTCAGATGATCATATGCAAAGAAAATGAAGAATTTTTATTGTCTGATGATGATGATAAAACAAAATTATTTAAGAAAAAAGAACCAAATAAAGTTGATAAAAAATATTTGTGGCCACATGGTGTAACACCTCCATTAAAAAATGTACGGAAACGAAGATTTCGTAAAACTTTAAGGAAGAAATATGTTGAAGCTCCAGAAATTGAAAAAGAGGTTTTACTTTAGAAATTAGTTTAATTATTATCTATACATATATAAACAAATTTATAAATATTAGGTTAAATATCTATTAAAAAGTGATAGTGAAGCTCTCAGTGTCAAATGGGAAGTGGTATCTGAAACAGAAGTTCAAAACAATAGAAAAATTAAAGAAGAACCTTTCATGCAAGGTTTTATGCAAATGCATAATGATTTAAAGCAGGACATAGGTATGATTTATTTATCTTATGTAGACCACGCTATTTTTTAATATTACAATTAAACATAGACAGGCTCCATAAATGAACATTGTAGACCAAGATAGAAATGTAAATTTTTATCCTAGTGAAGTTTGTTTTATCTAGGTATATCAACTAAGTGAGTTTAGTTTATAAGCCTAGAACAGACGAGAGATAGGAAATCAAAATCTATCAAGGTGTTTGATAAGGGTAGCTAACCCATCTAGCATGGAGTATAATCCAAGTTAGAAGAAGCGTATAAGCATTTGAAATATGAAGAGGATATTGAAAATAAGCTAGATAGACAGAATAACTAATAAAGAAATTCTTGAAAGATAGTCAGAAGGAAAGCTACTGTGGAAAAGTGTAGCAAAAATACTAATTGAATGGATAGATCGTATAATTTGACATAAAATTAATTATAGAAGGAAGTGAGGAATGCCAAGACTAGAATACATTCAACAGATATTTAGGGACCAAGGAAAAATTTATATGTACAAGAAAGGAAAAAAAGAGTAGAAGAGTGGAAAGTGGCACAAACTTTGGATTGAAACTATAGGAAGAGAATGTTTTTATACATTATTGAATCATAATTTTTATTTTTGTTTCTTCTAAAAGTTATGAACAATAAATAAAATATGCTATGACTGTACCAAATATGATCTTAAAATCATAATATACATTATAAAGACTGTAAAATATAAATTATAATATAATATTATATATAGTATATATTATAAGTTCAAATATTTTTATTTTAAATCACATCTTCGTGAAAATATTAAGCATATTTTACATATAGTATGTACCATCATCCAGTTATAATCAGAGGTATTCTTATTAATTTTTATGAGGGTATACTAGTTGATACCCGAGAAAATTATTTTTTTAACAAATATTTAATCTATATTTTTCTATAATATTTCTTATTTCCTATTATCCACCGTGTTTTTAGATTAGTAAGGGCAATAATATTATCGCTATAGTGATGGCACCAGAACTTATTGTCCGGGTAGGACAGATTAGGGCCACTGATTTGAAGGGAGGGCCAGTGGCATAACAAAAATTGCTAATGATACTTTGAAATCATACAGGGTGGGCCAGCCAGGGGCCGAGAAGATTTCAGGGTGTGTCGTGGTCCATTCTGTACTATTCTTGGCGGTTCAATGGGCCATATTATGTATAATATAAAATATATTTCATTCTGTGACAGGCGGTGGTTGTAGCCAACCAAAGTAAAAAATAATTGTTATTCGATTGAATGTTATAACCACACTTAATATTTATTATATTTACGTAATTCTTATTAATTATGTAATTGAATATCGGCCCAAAATTATAACACATTATTCGGCCCACCGGGAATTCTCCCAGTGTAAATCTGCTACTGCATGAATGTTTAATGAAAGCTTGAGAGTATATGGAGTATACCCTGTGAGAATACTATTGGTTAAAATATGCAAATGCATATAAATCTAATCCCTAGTAATTAACTAACAAGTACTTAATTATTATTAAAATATTAACCATTAAAATTAATTTTATATTACATAAATTACATGAGTATTCTTATATACAACTAATAAATATAGTTTTTAAGTATATTTTATAAAAAAAATGTACATCTTTATCATATATTGATTTTTTATATTGTTTATTAATTTAATTAATAGTCATAACCATGAAAAAACAAAAAACACTGTTCTTAATTATATATATTTTACTAAATGTATTAACTTTTTCCTATTAGCTGAAAGAGATATATTTGGTGAGGCACTTAGTGATTCTGATGAAGAAGCTGGTAATATCAATATAATGGATATGGACGAAGATATAAGCCATTTAAGTGCCGATAGCCGTTTATCTGATACAAATTCATTAATGGTAAAATTTTCTAGAAAACTGCTGATAAATAAATCATAATTAATTTTTTGTGTAGGAAGAAAAACCTTCAATTTCAGGGACTCAAAAGCTTGTTACAGAATTTACTAAAGAAATGTTTATATCCAATAATTCTTCCCATGATATAAAAAAAGAGCATGGTGTGGATTCTACTTTAGACGAAAGTATAGGTTATAGAGACGATATTGGTGAAGATCTCAAGTCTGAATTAGAACTTAGTGATGATAGCAAACTTGGTGATACACCAGTTTTATCTACATTGGTACCATTAGAAGCCGGAAATATATCTTCTGGTAAGTTATGAAAATTTGTTTTATTTATGTACACTAAAGACTTAAATTTATTTTAGATGATATCAAACTTAAAATTGATCAGCTACAACAAGAGATTGAAGAACTTAAAGAACGCAAAAAATTACAAGATATGGAAATTGAAAATATCGAAAATATTAGTTTAAGAGAACGCTTTCTTAATATATCTAATAATTTGCTTACTCAGCAATTAGAAAAAGAACAACAGGTATATTTTTTTTTTATAATTTTTTAAAAACCATATACTATACTCTGTTAACCGAGACAATGTAAGTCAGCCGCGCTCCAAATGATAACACTATAGTTTCAAGATCTAATTTCTCTCACCTAGCAGATTATTGTTTATGAGCACATAACCATCAACAAACAATTTGATTCACGATCACTGACTAACAGGCAATGTCTTGTTAGTGGGAGATGCACAGATGAATTTTGGTTTCTGCTGACTTGCTTATCTCTCAGTGAATGGGGTATAGTTATGTTATGAAATTCAAATTAAAGTAATGTTGATTATAATGTGTATTATGATTAATAATATATTTATAATTTTTACATAACTTTTAAATTTATTAATTTATTTAAAAAAATAAATTATTGTTTACAGATTCAAGAACTCCAATCATTCCTTCTTTAATTTATAATGTCAAAACTAAATTCTAATGATAACTTTTAGTTTTTAAAATTTTATAAATCATTTATAACAAGTAATTATTGCAGCTTTGAATGTTTGAATATATTTATCATATGTATCATAATGTATAAATTATTATTTTAATTAAAATTGAAAATTGATAAAAATGTATGTCATAGTTTATTAAACAATAAACAATATAGTTTATATAATCAATGTTATTTACACATATTATATAATGTCTCTTCTCTACTAAGGATAATGTGTCTTGGCATTACAAATTGGATGTCCAAATTTTCTGTTCAAAGCTAGTCTTGTCATTTTGTACCGGCTAGTCAGTTTATCTTATTATGTCTTTCTCTTCCATTTATCCGTCCTTCAAATATGTTAGTCATGAACTAATTGAACTTCAACTGGTGATCTAATATTTTCTGCTCTATTCATTTTAGTACTAAACAGAGTTATTTTGTATCTAATCTTGAATTGTAAAATTTGTTCGATTGAATAATTAACTATTTACAGCATCACTAAGGGTATTTATTTTATTTTAATTTTTGTTTTTCTCGTATATTTTTCATACAATAGCTTTGTAGTAACCTAGTAAAGGTAAAGTTAGTTTTGTATGTCTTTTTCAAATTCAGATCATCCACAAATCGTTTACAGTAGATCATTTTTCCATTACAATATCAACTATAATATAGTAATATTGTTGTAAACTTGTATACTTATTAGTATGTTCATGGAAGTAACTAGGGGAGATGAGACCTTGGGAGGGCTTAGCCCTACCTAAATCATTTTTTGTTTTCCCTAAAATATTTTGCTGTTTTTAGTTTTTATGTGATTATAATTACAAAACCATTTCTGGACTTATTAGTTATTACATTTATTACAATAAATACATAAATATATATTGTTTTCATAAGCAAATTTACACAATTGTTATGGAAATGCTTGAAAAATAAATAAATATTAATTAATAGTTATTTCAGTAAGATTAAGGAAGAATTGAATGAATGAGAAAATAAGAAAAAATAATATTTCTATGGTGTTATATTATATTTACAAAATCTAAATTATACAATTTTTAATCTACAATATATTTTCATTATAAATTCGGTTCTGTTAATTGTTGTTCAACTATTTCTTTATTTTCTATATCAGTAATGTTTGAGTCTACAACAGCTTCTTGTTCAGTCTGCTTTTGAGCAGCTTCTTCCATAAATTTTTGCATAGATTGTTGCTGATGTTCAATAAAAGCTTGCATACATTTTTGCTCTACAAACTTTGCTTTTTGTACACAGTTTCTTGCACATAATGCCTAAAAATATGTGTTAATATAAATTTAATTTTTAAGAAGAACTTTTTAAAAGAAGAAATTATTATTTTTATTCATTAATAATATTATTATTATTCATTGTGCATGTACATTTGTTGTTTAGTTTACATAACAGTTGCAAAGTTACTTGTGGCAAAATCATACTACACAGAATTTAAATTCAAGATAATATAAACCAGTACACCTATTATTAAATTTAAAGATAACAATATTTTTAAGTTAATGCCTTATATTTTTAGTAAAATAATGTAATACAAATATATTTTAGGTTAGGGTGTATTTAAAGTTGTATATATTTTTTTTTCAAATAAAATTTGACACTATCAAATTTTAAATTTAATTTAAATACTATATATTTTTATAGAAATAATTTTTGTATAACATGAAATTGACTTAGACATAATTTTAAATTAAAATATTGAAATAAATAGAATTGATACCAAATTGGAACCCATAAAAATTGACGAAAAATAATCCAAATGAGAACATCTTCCTTTACTTCCCATATATATTGGGGATTAGTCAAATTTGATTATCACACACAAGGATTAATTGTTTATTCTCACCAGCTACCTTCATATCACTCTCAATTCCATCTATTCACTTCTAATTTGGTTTTCTTCTCCCCTCTTACCTTCTACATTAATTTATATAACAACTCTGCCTCTGAATCATCATGCCCATACTATATCAGCATATTCTCTGTCATTTTTACCACATCCATCTAAGCATTTTTCTCTCCACTACACTCATCCGCCATTACATTTTTTTGTTTATTGCACAACAGTTAGATCCATACAACATTGATGGATTCACTACTATCTTATAATACTCACCTTTCAATCTTATCGCCTACCCCCCTGGTATATGCCCCTGCTTACTTACCAGAATCTCATTTCTATACTTTATGATAAAATTTTAAAACTTATAATATACAAATATTTTTATCATTGTTTTGTAATTTCTATAATAAAAATTATTACTTTCAATAAAATATCGATTTTAATATAATGTTAAAGAGAGATACATTATTATGGGTATAATAAATGGAGGGATAGGGCTAATTAAACATTTAGTAGGATGAAATCCCCTATTTCTAACGCAATTGTAATATTATTTGGAATAATGCACTAAATAATGAGAAAATAATTTTTGGTTTTTTAAGTGCATGTTTCCTGTTTGGGTTTTTATCTGCAATTCAAAAAAATGTATACCTCATCGTCTGTTAATCTGCTATGTGATAATGTGTAAACACATTGTGAAAAACAATCATCTGTTATTTTATTGTAATTTTGTAAAAATTCTTTAATCTGAAAACCAATTCAAGAATTATTATATACTTTATTTATAATGTAATGTATAAATAAATTTAATTCCATACATTTTTTAATTGAATTTCTTCATCCATATTTATTTGGTTATTGATATTATTAAAAGGTGCAAAATTTAAATTTAATAAGCTCTTAATGCATGCAACTTTTAAAAGATTATAAAACTTGGAAATTACAATATCATTTTATTACCAATTTGAATATTGTTTTAATAAAATGTCTTATTTACTGTGACAGAAAATTTGAAAGTTGGAACTCAAAACTACAACCAGTAGTATACTGATCTGTGACTACAAGTCTACAACTTCATGTTTGAAAATTAAAACAACTTTTTATCAATAAACTAAAGTATCTATGTGTAGTACCACAGATTATATGAAATTATTTATTTTATTAATGATAATAGTAGACTTTTTTTAACCTAACCTTTTCTATTGATATAGAATCATAATCTGTGTAGATATATTCTATGATAGTGTATAGACCACGATTAGGACTATTCTATAATCAATGGTTATATCTTAAATCGTGGTATAGAGCATATAGTACTCTATGGTATTGACACAGATTATATGAAACATATATTGTGATAACGAATAAAACATATTTGCCAACATGACTATAAAACATGTTTTAAGATATCAATGTTGGTATCGTACTTTCAAATAATCCAACATTTTTAATCATTTATTTTTATCAGTTTTGTAAGTATTGTATACTTCCCCTTAGATTTTAAACTTATTAAACGTATCCCATACACAGATATAGATAATAAACTTTATAAACTTTATTATTATTATGTTTATTATCAAATTTATTCCTATTGAAAGTACGACACCAACGTTGATATCTTAAAACATGTTTTATAGTCATGTTGGCAAATATGTATTATTCGTTATCACAATTTAAAATAAATCGATAACAGTTTGTTTCTAATATCATAATTATTATGCAATTTTTATCTTATAAAAATTAATTATTTTTCCAAAATCTAATCTCAAACTTTAACCACAGAACTACTTTAACCACTCTAGCTTTCTGTCACGTCAAGCTTTATTTAAGTTAAATTTTAATGTTTTCTATTTACATTTTTTAAAATAAATACTATATTTTATACTACTGTATGCTTTTGCATAGATATAAGTTTTTATTATTTAATTTATTGTCCTCAGTAGATATAAAAGAAAATATAGATTTATTAATATTTTTCTTAACTGAAATATTTCATTTTCATTTTTTTTTCTAATAAGTTTAAAATTGTCTTAATCAGATGAATTGACTTCAATAAAGTTATAAATAAACAATATAATACTATATATTTTTGATAATAAAAAAATGTAAGTATGTTTTAAAAAATATTAGTAATTTAATACTAAATATATAAGTATATCTACTAATATTAATAAAATAATTATACATAATAATTGTATATATAATCTGTGGTAGTAGTAGTAAATGTAGTAGATGAATAAAATATATTAATAAATTACGATATATTTAGAAAATAGTCTTAAATTTTTATAGTACAATTTTCAGTAAAATGTATATGTATGTACATGAACTATAATAAAAAAACTTTAGTTCATGATGTACCAGATATATTAAACTTGTTGTAGTATAATTCCATATATGTTTTGGTGTATGCATGGCTAAATATATATTTAGCCATGGGTATACATATACCTGTATTTTTAATATAATTAGTGTTAATACAACAGCTCAGCCAAATTTTATCCTAAATTATTTTTAATTCCATGTAAATGATCAGTATGTACCTATTTACCTATGTAATACTAAAACAGTTTGTTTTTGTGCTTTCATTACTAATTTATTGATAACATATTTTTTATTATAATTATACCTAAATAGAAAATAATAATTATAGGCTGTAATTAAATTTGATTTAAGAATTCAATAAATAAAATGTCACGAATTGCAAATTCCGGTGATCATACAGTGCATGAATATATAAATAGAAATGCAGAAACAGATAACATGCATCCTGCAATATTAAGATCAGAAATAGAAACTAGACCTATGAGACCAAGAACATATGTTCCTAATTCACTGCCTCTAACCAATACAGCTGGTAAGTTAAATGTGAAATTTAATATTAATTTGTTAATTTATATTTTTTAAAAAGCTCCTAGAGGTTATACCCCAAGCCCAATACAAAATGGTGAAATTTCGAATTCAAAATTTCCCACATCTAAAATTGATATTATTAAAAATTGGAGTGTATCAACATATAAATGTACTAAACAATTAATCAATGAAAAACTTGGAAAATCATCAAAAACAGTTGATATCGGTAAAAAATTAGAATAGTCAAATTATTTAAATAATGTTAATATTAATAATAAACCTTATTCCATAATTTTAGAATTGGAGACTGAGATTGATCAATTAAGAGAAACACAAAAAAAATATGCAAATATTTTGAAATTAGCTAAAAGTATGGCAACACAATTCCAATGTTTTATTCTAACGCAAGTAAGATTTAGTTAATATTTTTTTTTATCTATACAGATGATTTCATCATAATTTATTAATATTTTAAATGTTTAAATAATTTTATATTAAATTTATTAAATATATTTAAAATTAAAATAGACATTTATACAGTATTTGAGTGTAATGATATATAAATATTACTCCTTATAGATGAACACGACAATACACAGTGCGTCCCATATATTTTAAAACTATGGCAGTATAACATACAATAAAGTTATATTGTCATAAACTCAAATTTCTTCAATCGAAGCAAAGTGGTCTTCATTTAGCTCTATAAGAATAGAAATGGAAAACTGAGAGAATGTTCTAATAGTTGTATACATTGTAATGAGAGCTCTTAAAACTTTGAATAAATAATGTTTGCAATTTTTTTGTATGTTCTGCAGCCATTGTTTTAAAACTTATGAGACACACTGCTTTCTATATTTAATTAATGATAAGTATATTTATTTTAAAGCAATCACTTGGGGAAGCATTTGCTGAATTAGGTCAAAAATCTCCAGAACTACAACAAGAATTTGTACAGAATTCAGAAACACAAAAATGTTTATCAAAAAATGGTGAAAGTCTTTTAAATGCTCTCAACTTCTTTGTTTCTTCAGTCAATACTTTATGTAATAAAACAATTGAAGATACATTAATTACCATTAAACAATATGAATGTGCAAGGTAACCACTAACCATCACTAAATAAATATGTTACTAATACAGTTATTACTCATAAAAAAGGATTCATTTGCATTTTTCATCTCCTCAATTTCTGATCATATGTATAACTATAGTACTAACTACTAATAGTTACATTAATATAAAGTATAATTATAAATTATAAATGATAATTTTTAATGAATATTCTTTAAGCTATTAATTAACTTCAGATGTTTGTGTATTATTTGTATATATAAGTAGAAGTCACATTTATTTAAAAAACAAATTTTTAGTGTACTTTAATTCAAATTTTTTTACTATAATTATTTTTAAATATTTAAAACTATTTTTATAATTTATAAATTAAATTTTGATGATAATTTACCTAAACTACTATTGTTAATTTCGAAATTTTATACTATTAAACCTGTTTATTGATCCTTTTCCTCATTAAATTTTCTGTGAAATTTACCAAATATTAGTCTTATACACGTACAAATTTCCACGTTTTCTTTATACTTATTATGGAATCTTCAATAAGGTTTATTTATACTCTTACTTATTAATTATTTTATTTCTTACTATACTGATTATAAATAACCTATTATAACTGAGTATTACTTTTCATCTTAGATTTGTATTAAAATATACCACATTATGAATATACACTTATCTGACTAAAGCTAATGTCAGTGTAATTCATAGGGGTGTTAAACATTCTTAAATTCTAAACAAAGACTGTTAGTATTAGTAGTGATTGGGGCTAATAGAAGCTTAGCCTTCTAAATTATCAATACATCACTGAAGATTCTTAAAAAAATATGGTTATAATTTTGTACCATATAGTACTTCATTGAGTACCTATCTAAAAAAAATTGCAGTTATAATATATTACATACAATTATAATTCTAGCACCCCCTAAATTCACACCCAATGTGTACCTATGTAGCGTATTCTCTCCTTTATATAGTCTCATCTCCCATAGCCATTCTATGTGTTAGCTCTCATTATTAGTGTCTCATACCACCAATGAAAATTCAAATACATTAACTCAATTCCAATGGTTTTTGTAGCTCCGTGTGCATTTGCAAGTATGGTATAATTCTTAACTTGAATAAAACATAATTATGTGGTGTATGGCTAAAATTCAGGGAAGGATATTTTGTAGATGAATACTGCTTTTGAATGTTAACTAGTACCAATAAATTGACATTTTTATTTATAACTTAAAAAATTTAATTTTCAGAATTGAATATGATGCCTATCGTTCAGACCTTGAAATGTTAGCACAAATGCCAAGAACAGATTCTAACACAGTACGTGTTGATGATGCTCAGCAAAATTATCAACAGCACAAAGAAGAATTTGAAAAATTACGATCAGATGTTATTGTTAAGTTAAAATTTCTTGATGAGAATAGAGTAAGCATTTTGTTGAAATGAAATTATGAATATATATGTATATATACTATATAATATTTTATTGAATATAATAAGAGATTTCAAAAGTTAACTTTCATTAAAAAAAATTTGGTATTTTCTGTATGAAATATTATAAACTGTTTTATTTTACTAATATATACACAGATTCTTTTTGTAAATTATATTACAATATATATTTACTGTGTAATATTTAATAATTCTACACTAATTAGTTTATTATGTTATCATTTTTTTTTTCAGCTATATAAATTATAAATTTTTGTTCAATATATTACTTTAATTTATATAAGTCAAGTTCAAAAATACACAAGTTGTGAATATTGACAAAACAATATAAACAAAAGTGAAACTATACACTTATTAAGACAGACTAAACATTTTTAAATTCATAGCCATTACAAAAACAAAATTCTATAAGTTGCCTAGTAGATATTTGTGATATTACCTACTCATAGACAAAATATTGTCTGTATTTCCCAAGTAGACATTAAAATTTTTATTTTAAATAAAAATGATGTTAAAAATAAATAAATTAAAATTATTATTTAATCCTCATCCTTACATTGTCATTAGGTCAGGCCATAATCTGACTATCCTGACCTGTAGTTTCACCTATAATTATAAATATACTTTAAAAACATTAATAATTAATTAATATGAAAAGGTGGGTTCATTTTCATAAGATAGATAAAATAGATAATACGGATTATTAAAAAACAAGTATACATTTGTTTCTTAACTAAATATTTAACTTGTAAATTCACTGTTAATTACTGGCTTTATATGTTTAATATTATTCATCTATTTTAGGTTAAAGTGATGCACAAACAGCTTTTGATGTTTCATAATGCAACATTGGCATATTTTGCAAATAATCATAAAGCACTTGAAACTACCTTAAAGCAATTTAATGTCAAACCTAAATCACCCACAGCTCCTTCAGTTGCTGCATCATGGTTGGAAAAATAACTAACCAGAATAATGATGATTCCTAAATGTCCTTGTTTTCTAAATTTTAAATTATGAATTCAGTTACTTTAAATATATTTATTTTACACTGTGATAGATTTTATTTATTATTGTTTGTTATTACATATATTATTATTTGGCTTATCATAATTACATTTCGCCAAAAGAATGTATATTATTTGACTTAAAATAAATTGTGTAAAATTATTAACTATTTAATTTTATATTCACCATTTTGTTTTTTGTTTGTTTAGCATTTAGATTAATATATTTTAGTTTTAAAATATGTATAAGTATGTTTTTTTATAGTTATTTAATTATTAATTTTTAGTCTTTTAGGCTAAAAGTTAATTATAACTATTTAATTTATATATGTATCACAAATTCACAATATAATATATTTTAGAAAATAAGTTACAAGTCATATAAAATTAATCAGCATATTAATCATATATAAAACTACTATTTCATTATTTGAATTACAAACTTTATTTGGTTAATTTGTAAAACAATAAATCATTTAAAAAGGGTTGAATTATTAAAATTTATTAAATTAATTCATTGATTAAGGTTAGATAATATAGAATTTAATATTTGTATACGTAATTATTCAGTGACCAATTGGAATTAGTTGTTATTCTTACTTAATATTTTATCATGAATAAATATTTTGAAAAATCTTAATAACAAATACATTGTGTTATAAACATAATATTTTTTAGATATGTATTATCCATAACTTATACAAAAATTTAATGTTGCAAAACATGTGGTATTAGCATACACAAGAGGCTAAGACAATGATGCATACCTTTTTATTCTCAAGCGAGATTAGTAAAAATAAGTCTTCTTATGCTACCAATAATTAAAATATAAAATAATATATTTAAACACATTATTTGTTCATTGTTGTTTATTAATATACAAATTTGTTGCATGCCATGAGCTCATCACCATATTAGTTATAGGCTTAGCAGTGAGCATTACTGTTTTGTATTGTTGCCCAAATATGGTCCACGATAATTGCAATTGGTTTAATTAATTTATAATAATTTAAACAGCAAATAAATACCTATATAATATATGTAAACACACACTGAAGAGAAGTTTACGAATAAAAATCTATAATCAATAATAATGGGCTTTATCCCTTTCTTTCGTGTTTTTACTGTTATACCATAGAATATTCTTTCTTTTAAATATCAATGACATTAGAATAATTTGATGATTTTAAAAACACAAAATAATATGTTATAAAACTATTAAACAATTTTGATTATTGATTAGGTAATAAATTATAATAATGCTTATTTGAAATATAGTGATGTATTACTACATTATATATAAGTGTATTGGAGCGTATACGGTGTATACTCATAACAATATTTGTATAAGTGTGTATATGCAATATAAATAATAATTTTATATGTAGTTGGCCATATTTTATAATATATAAATTTGTGGTACATTTAATGACAATAAATGTATAAGGTATTTTGTTTCTATTAGTAAATTCATGTATGTATATTATATTATATAACTCTACAATTTAAAATTTTTAAAACAAAATAAATTCTCATTTAATAAAGTGAAGAGTTCTAGTTATAATTTATTTATAGTTATTATTAACGAATAACGATAAAAACTAATTATTTCAATAAAATATAAAAAAAAAATTAGTATCATAATAATCATTTCAAGTAATTTTGAGATAAATATGGTGTATACTCCAAACATAATTTACCAATACATCCCTGCATATTTCTAAATATAAAATTTATATAAGATGCATTTATTTTCTTTTATTCACTTAAGTTCGTCTTCATATAATATATAATTTCAAAAGGTTATTCTTTGGCATGGATATTACTATCTTAGACGCGCACGATCATATAAAAAGTATTAAATGCATAATCTGTGAATCTTTTAAGACCGTGTTTTCTACAGTTATACCATAGAATATTCTATGCTTATATACTATAGTGATGAGTTGCATAAACCTTCGGTCTGTTAGTAATTTTAATGGTGCATTAGAAAAACGTTATACAAAACGTTTATCAGTCTAGGTACTAAATAATAATTAATAAATATTAAGATGAAAGCCGTTGGACGTTAATTAACTACCGGATTTCTGCCCTGTTATAGAATATAAATATACAATATATTCTATAGTAATGGTGTTTCATTTAATCTGTGGTAATGGCATTGATTATAGAATAGTCTTTTCGATAATCCATGGTAATGGTTATGGTTTTATATCTTCTAAGACTATCGTAGTGTGGTTATACTGTTATCGTTGCTTTCATTATCACAAAAAAAAAACATTGTTTTTGTTTACTATTTAGACACAGATTATATGATTTAGATAACAGTTACTAATTTGTATAAATTAGATAATAAATATTAAATTATTTATTATATATTTCATATTTGTAAATTTATAATTTGTATAGGTTTTAAGTTTTAATACTTTATAATTTTAAGTTAACTCATCAGTATTTTTATACTTTATAAAATTCAATATTCATTGTATGTGACACATACATGTTTATCAACATTTAGATATAATATTGTGGTTAAGCTACTTATTAAAATTTTGAAACTTTATTATTTTACATTTATAGTGTAATAAAATGAGTTTTACACATACTCGTAGTATATTTCAGGTAAAATATTACTAAAAAATGCCTTCTCTACTACTCAGTTTGCCATTAATTAATTACATTATAATTGTATTTTATAGAAACTTTTTTCTTTGCAGTTCAAAAACTTGTATTTAGATACCTATATACTTAATGAAATTCAGTAGTCACGAAAATCAATTAAATAATATCTTATTCTTTTTCTAAATAATATCATAATGCATATTATATGTTGTGATCAAAATTTAATGTTATAAAAATTTTATTTTATTGTGATAAAGTAGTGCTTTCCATTTTATTTTGAAATTTGTCATGAAAACCTCTGAGAATTTTAAATTATTAAATGGCCAAATAATTTTAAACTTTATTGGATTATAATTTTTTCTTACATCTTATTATGCACTTTTTATATTACGAGAAAATGACTCGATCATATATTTGTGAAGACACTAATTTTTGAAAGACTACATGTTTGTCCACTCTTTATTTTTCATTAGTCCATCCAATTGTGGAATACAGTGTTATATGTATTATTTGATATCTATCTTTAGCCAAAGGTCAATTAATAATTGACAGAGTAATAAAATTTGTTACTATTCACGCTATTATTATGCTTTGTTATAATTTTTTTTAAATATTCCCATTATTTCCACCTACCATCATGACATTGACGCTTGCTTATAATCTCCATTTTTAATAGCTTCATTGACACACCGATTCTTCTTGTCCACATATCCTTTCATATTCCATATCGCCTTCCACATCTTATGGTTATAATAATCCCTTACACAGAATGCTTTGATTAATTATTACATCTAATATTTCTTTTTTTTACTTTCATTGGTTTTAATGTTATATAACTAATTTATGTTTCTTTTTCAAGTTTTACATAGTGAATATTGTTAATATTTTTTTATCATTTTTACTGTATATGTATTTGCGGAATTATAGTAAATAAATAATAAGGTGAAAATATTCATTTATTTTTAGTACACCAACAAAATATCACCAGCTAGTTTAATGTTCAATAGTATTCGTGGTTTGACCATACCAATTGTAGTAGAACAAACTGGTCGTGGAGAGCGTTCTTACGATATTTTCTCCAGACTTCTTAAAGAGCGTATTGTTTGTGTTATGGGAGAGGCAAGTATTTTTAAATACTGTTTACTTATTTTTGTGTTACGTATTATCATTCAAGTATTTTGTATTTTTAGATTAATGATCATGTTGCGTCATTAGTTATTGCTCAATTATTGTTTTTACAATTTGAAAATCAAAAAGCGACAATCAACATGTATATAAATAGGTAAAACATTATGCAGTATTATTTTAAAATCAATATTATATATATTATGTACATATGGTAAGTATTCCCTCTAAAATTCTAAGTGAGTAAAAATTTATCATTTTGAAAATTTATTTCTCTGCTCAACCTGTAACAGAATATATTCATCAAATAGTAAAAACATGTGTATTCAGTGACAGTATAAAAAAATTAATTGTATTTTTTATAGTTACATACTAAAGACCATAAAGTTAATTAATTGGTAGAAAAATGTCAGATCAGAAATATAATGTTAACTTATTATTATTAAATAATAAAAAATATTTTATTTATTTTTTATTTTAGTCCTGGTGGTAGTGTTACAGCAGGTTTAGGTATCTATGACACGATGATGTATATCAAACCAGATGTATCAACTTGGTGCATAGGACAAGCTTGTAGCATGGGAAGTGTTTTACTTGCTGCTGGAGCAAAAGGTAAAAGACATGCTTTACCACATTCAAGAATTATGATTCATCAACCATCTGGTGGAATGCAGGTAGAATAGATATTAAATTTAGTTCATTTGGAATTTTAAAAGTAATAAGTTTTTTTTTATTTCAGGGAAAAGCTTCAGATATGAAAATTATAACTGATGAAATTTTAAGGTTAAAATCTTCATTGATTGATATTTATGGTAAACACACAGGAATGCCAGCGGAAAAAATTGGTAAATGTTATTATTATAATATTTGTTTGTTTAAATATAGTACAGTGGTGTGAATTATCACTCAAGTAATAAACAAACTAATAATCTTAATAATGTAATGTAGTATACAAATTAACATAGTTATTACTAGAGGTCGGAATAATATTCTCTTAAAATAGCCAAAATAAGATGCTAATATTCCCCTAAAAATTTGATAATATTATTCCAATATTCTTTAAGAATTGTAGTTAAATATGCAAAAAATATGCTTTTAAAGTAATATATTCTCCTAAATTCAAAATATGCTTTATATTTAAAAAAAAAAAAATACAACTTAATTGATACTTAAAGGTAATTTATGGTATTTTTTTAATTAAATAAACAATACATTATAATTTAGGTTTAAAAAATACTTTAACTTAACATTTTTATTTACATGATAAAATTATGTAAATTATATATTTTATTTAAGACAATTCTCCTTTTTGGAAACAGTTAACAACTATGTTTTGTTCCATGTGTTCTGGCGTCATTTTCGTACTGTTAAAATGTTTTTATATGTACTGAATGAACGTTCAACATCGACTGAAGTCACAGGAGTATACTGCAAATCAGTTACCATAGTAGGTGAAAAATTATCTACAAGTTGTATTTCATTATTTTCTTTCAAAATTTTTGCTACATTCTTTAAAATTGTGAGCCCTTGATTTTTTTGTTGAAGTTGATCAATTTTTATTTTTATTTTTTCTCCATTTTCTCAGGTATTTGTTGAAGTTTAACAATTGTACTTTCAATGAGATTTATCGAATCAACAATAGTCACATTTGACTTTTCTAAATTTTTTATGGCTGTTCTAAGCATAAAAAAATGGGTCTTAATAAATATTTATCCATTTTCTACAGTTTTTAATTCATGAACTTTGTACATCTATGAACTCGATACATGTATGTCATAAATAAACGTTTGGAGCTATTTTTGAAGTATTTTTCCAATTCATATTTAGCCTACTTGTTGAGCGTCAAAATCATTATTCCATTTATAGTTATTTCAATAACAACAGGCTAAACACTTATTTAATATTATATATAATTTTCGTCCATACAACTAAAATTATCCAAATTCCATAAGAATAATCGATATAATCTCTAATATTCAAAATATGAAATATTCTTTCATCTTAAAATATTCTCAAATATGCATAAATAATAATTTATTACTTATTTAAATTAATATCGAATTATATTATGCATTTTGCTTATCTTGGAAAAATGTGTACTTTTTAATAAAGTGTACTCTATAATCTATATTATAGTTTATAATGGTGTTTTAAATAGTTTACTGGCCAATTCTTATATAAATATATAAAATATTAAAAGTATAAAATTATAAAATTATTATAAAACTCAGTGTAATAACCACTTAAGTGATTAAATTATAATTTTAATTTATGGACATTAGTTAAAAACATAAATCAATAATAATGAAGCTTGAAAGTACCACATATAAAATGCTGTTTGCTTTAGCAGTTATTAGTTACTTTACAAATCAAAATTGTTTATTTAAAGTTAAAATTCAAATGCTTTAAAAATGAATTCAATTATATTAAACATTTATTAAAGTAAAATTATTTTTCATTATTTTTAGATGCTAGCATGGAATCTGATCACTTCATGAGTGCTGATGAAGCAGTTACTTTTGGATTAATTGACAAAGTTGAACAACCATCAATAAATTGATTTAATGGAATTAAGTTTTTTTCTGTATATTTTATGATTGTTAATTTTTTGTACCAATTAATTAAATAGAAATATTAAAGTAGTGTGATTATACTCTAGTAATTTTACCTTAAGATAATTTTTTATGTCATTTACTCCTATTACCAAAAATTCAATATATTAGGGTAAGCAAATTTAATTTAATTCATTGGTGCTAGTTGCAAAGTACTAAAGTGCTTCATTCTTTCTCTTTTAGGGTTTTTTTTGACTGAATAAGATCCAATCTCATAATCAATTCGCAAACTCTTTTCATTGCTAAATGCTTGCAGTTTAATCCACCTCATTAAAAAGCATTAACTTCTACATTCTTAACTGTATCATTCCATCTCAATATTAGTCTTTTTAAAGGTCTGTTTCTACAGTGATCTTAATAGAGAATTCTAGTTCCTCATTGAATGATCTGCTCATTCCATTTTTGATAGTCTATACCATGTTCTTTTCATAAGGCAGAAAAACATATTTTGAAAAATACTTCGATCAAGACCTAGAACAAGAAATATTATGATTTTTACAGAATTAAAATCAGAACAGTCAAAAGTTCAAAACCTCACAATTTTGTCACAGTGAAAGCATTTCTCAATGGAAAAAATAATTTAGTAAACAGTCGTATTTTTATAATATTTACATGTGCATGTGTGTGCGAGAATGCTGTCTGTGGCACACTAAAATTTATAATCATCTGTCATGCGACGGACAGACTAAAATATCTAAAATTAAATTACCCGTATAAAAATATTCAATTACTAATATAAAGTTGACTTATATATTTATAAATTATATTATTGTATTGCCCACATCGATGTAAATATATTTCATTTTATGTCCTACTTATAAAGTATTTTACAATAGTTTATTTATTTTATAATTTAAAAAAAAAAGTGAGAACGTCGATTTTGGATGTTCCTTCAGTCCTCTGAGAAATTGGTGATTTATTATAATTAAGATATGAATGCAATCATCATGCATTAGAAAAAACGATTCTAAGCGAAACTCAATATAATACAATATATTGTACTGATAAGTCGTTCCATAAGTTTACCATGTGTGTAAACTACATATGAGAATACTCAAAAAAAAAATTAAAGTACCTACGTTTTAAATAGCATTATTTATCATGAAAAACCTAAAATCAATTTCATCAAAATTTTGACGTTTTCCCCTCAGTTTTTTGGTAGTTTTTCCTTTCAAAGAAAAACTTTTAAAAAATTCAAAAAATTATCTAAATAAATTTCCAACTATACGCAATTTTCTACTGAAAGCATACTCTAATTGTGGTAATCGGACCATTATTTCTACCCGCAAAAGTGTCTTCAGACATTAAAAAAATATATTTAATATTCAAATCTAATATTGAAATTTTAAAACCTTATAAAAAAAATTGACGGTTTTAAAAATATTTTGGAGATTGATCAAATAAAATTTGAGTAAGCTTCTTTAAAATTTTCAAACCAAAAATTCCAGGAAATATTAAACATTTTTGGAAAAAAGTTCAAAGCTCTATACTTGGTCAAACAATTAATCAAAATTTACCACACTTGTATATTGCCTATGTGAGTACTTCAAAAAAAATTAAGTCCCTTTGATCAAAACTCAATTAGTTATCACGAAATAAAAAAAATTTTAAATAACAGAAACCGTAATTTTGCCGATTTTCCGCCATTTCTTGGTAGTTTTTCTTCTCCTAAGGAAAAACTTTTGAGAAATTCAAAAAATTAGCTAAATATGGTACCAATTAGACGCATACCTTATTTGTAGTAATCGAACCCTTATTTATACCCGAAAAAATGTTTTCATACATAATAAAAATAACATTTTCGTAAACCCAATGCATTCCTTGCCTCGTTCAGAATCTAAAATGAACAGCAAATGCATGCAATTGGCGAAAATGCCAATTTTGGATAATAAAATGTTAAAACAATTGTATTTTAATTGGTCATTACCTGAAATGGTTGATTCTCAGTTAGACCGAATTTACCTTTGCGGGACGGATTTGCATTAAAAAGTAATTCTCAATTTATTTATAATTTTAATAAAATAACTACATCAAACTTCAATGCGAACACAAATATCTACTATACTCTACACGTATTGAAATACATTTTCTAATTTGTTTTGATTTGATTTGATTAAGTAATAGATTGGGTCTTAGGTGCGTATGTAAAGTAAGGTAAATCAAAGCATTTGTTGTACGATAAATATATATAGTATATACCTATAATCCTATTCCTATTTTTGGCGTATTTACGAGAAGGGTGAAAGGTATATAGGATAGAAATAGATTCCCCATGACCTTTGTAGTGATATTTATCGAAATCTAATATAAAATGACCTATTTTTGTATAATATTAGTAGTGAAATGTTGCCATTGCATATCCTCTCTTTTGACAAAATCCCAAATACTCCACTAATTTCTATATGAAATAAGAAAACCAAAAAAAAGCAATAAAGTCGATTCCGGATGTTACTCATTCGTCGTCGGAGATATTAGGAATTTATTATAAATAAGATTTGAATGCAATAATATTGCATTCGAAAATACGATTCTGAGTGTAACTCATTAAACAATATATTATACTGATAATCCGTTCCAAAATTTTACCACGTGTATAGACTACCTATGAGAATACTCAAAAAAAAATTACAAGTCCTTACGTTCAAAACTGCATTAGTTATCCAAAAAAAATAATTTAAATCAAATTCACTGCAACTGCGATTTGCCGGTTTTCCGTAATTTGTTAGTACTTTTTCATATCCTAAGGGGGACACTTGAAAAATTCGAAAAATTCGCTAAATAAAGTACCATGTTTGGGATTTAAATGTTTTCTAGTTGTGTCTGTTCCATAATAATAAGCTATAAAAAAAACTGATCAGACTTATTCTATTTCTTAAACATATAATTTTGTCTATATTATCTAATAAATAAAAGTTTAGTTAAATCTTAAGTTAGTTGGCAACCATCCAAGAGTGGGAATGCATATGTTACTATATTTAGATCATGCTAGAAAAATGGATTCCTAAAGGTTATAAAATTCAGCTGAAACTAAAGTTATTTAAGTGTATAACATTCAAGTTTTTTAGTGGAGAAAGTGAATACCACTGTAATATAGGTACCTATTTAAAAAGTATGAATATTTGTATAAATTTAATAACATTCCTTGTTGGAGTTTTATTTATTATATATGCTATAGATGTTCAAGATGATAAAAAGAATAGTTTGGAAGAACTTTTGTAAGTACAAATTGATTCTTGAGTTTATTACTTCATCAAAAACTATATAGTTGATAAATTTATATGTATTTTATTTTAATTTAGAGTAGAAAATTGGGCTGAGACATTTGGCAAAGAACTGTGGTATATGGGACAAAATATAACAAAATCTGATGATATTCGATTGGTATATATTATATACCTAATTATATTTATTAAATAAATCATATACCTATAAGATACAATACATAACTTCTTTTATATGTTTAGCGTTACAATAAATTGAATGAAACTCACGTATTTAGAACAAATGCCAGTCAGCTACTACAAAATATTTCAACAGCAATGAATCGTATGATAAGATTGAAAATGACTGCTGTATCAGTAAATAAATTTAATATTATACACTTGTTTAATGTTTTAATTGCCTATCTATGTTATAATTTATTAGATTTATATTTTAGTGTCTTATGGATGCAGCAGAACGGTTATCTGAAGAATTTGAATACAAATTTTATGGAGATAATGGAATTTCTAACTATACTTATTATAATGCTAAATATTCACCGGTTGAAGGCATTGATAATTCTGAAGATCCAGATCGAACTGCACCAAATATCTCATTAGATTTAGGGAAAATAATTCAACAATTAAAATTCAAAACAATGAATTTGACAAAAAGTGATCATTTTTATGGATTACCTGTTAATACTGATTATAGTGCTGTTTATTTACCAACAATTTTATTTGAAAAACGTTTGTGCATTTTTATTAATAATAAATTATATATTATTTATATTTTTTACCTATATAATATTTTTAGTTGAATATGTCCAAATACCATTGCAATGGTCTGAAAAATTGGATGAAGTGTTTTTACAAAATTATCGTAGTGATCCATCACTTTCTTGGCAATATTTTGGCAGTACAGCTGGATTTATGCGACACTATCCAGGTATCTATACTTTAAAGAATTTATGCAATAGTTCTAATTTCAAATTAATTATTCTAAATTATAAACAAAAGAAATAAAAGTTTAATAAATACTCATACAAATTTTTTTTAGCTATACAGTGGTCAGCTAAACCTAATGTGTTTGACACTCGTCTTCGACCTTGGTATATACAAGCTGCAACTTGTTCAAAGGATGTAGTTATTTTATTAGATACTTCTGGTTCCATGAATGGAATGCATCAATCAATTTCTCAACTTGTAATTAAATCTCTTTTGAAGACATTTAATAATGATGATTCCATTAATATTATTTTTTTTAATACTACTTTTACTTATTTGGTACCTTGTTTTAAAGACATATTAGTTCAGGTAGGTAATATAAATATATATTACATAAATATTAGTTTTATTATAATTTATGAATTATATTATATTCAACTATTTTTTTTAATTTGAACTAATAATTTTTAAATTTTAGGCAACACCTCAAAACTTAGGTACATTTTATAGAGCTATAATTGAAGATGCAAGGTTGTCACCTTCTTTTACAGCAAACTATAGCAAAGCATTTATTGAAGCTTTTCAACTTTTAGCTAATGTATGTATAATATAAATATTTTAAAATAAATATTGTATTTTTATCGGTATTACAAATTTTTACTACCAGAAAAATACTAGTGGAATTAATACTATTATCTCTTGGAATTTTAAATTCCAGGCGAAACAAAGAATGTATTGGTTTTATAATGAAATGTGCTTTTTTTATGTATGAAGACACTTTTTTGGGTAGAAATAATAATCTGATTATCACAAATAGAGTAAATTTTTAGTAGAGAATTTTATTTAAGTCATTTTTTGAAATTGTCAATATTTTTCTAATGAACCAGAAAAAACAGTAAAATTTGTCGAATCTACATTTTTGACAAACTTAAATTTTATCATTTTCTGTTGCACTTTATTTGATATTTCAATATTATTGCATTTAAACCTTAATTATAATATAACACAATAACATCCCCCACTAATTTCTTTGAGTACAGAAAGGACGAAAGAAGATAGCCAGGCATTTGTATGTTTAAATGATATAATCCAACATTGCTAAGAATATCTTTAATTATATTATTATATATATTTAATATAAATAAATTCAAACATGTGTTTAGTTATTATTTTTATGTTTATGTTTAATAAATAATAATTTATTTTTAAACACCAGTTTTCGATTAGTTATCAAACTATTTATGTTTAGGTATATAGGACAATAATGAAATAATTTAATTTTCAATGTGCAAGATATAAATATATTAATATATATTACCATTTATCAGCATGATTTATTAAAATGTATAATTTTGTATTTCAATCTATATAAAATATTTAAACTTATAATTATGGTAAATTTGTGATGATATCAAGCTTATAAGCCCTCATTTAAGCAAAATGAAAAAAAGTTATTACAGGGTAATTTTCGCAATGGATATTTTTTTATCTATTAGTAGAAAGATCATTTTTTTTTATAGAAAACTTTTTGTTATAAGACATAAAAATACTAAGAAAGGAAAATTATGTATCTATGTACTTTAATCCTTAATGTGTGCATTTATTCTAATGTTTCGAGTTCAAATATGTTATATGTAATAAAATATTATACATATTACAATATATACTAACACACATTATATATTCATATTAATATATTTAAGTATCCAGAACTCTACATAATATATAAATTATTAGTGTACAATAATAATTTTAAATACGAAAACAAATATTTTTCTGCAGTATGTAAACATTTTATTATTATATTTTACTTTAGAACCGAATCAATAACAAATGTACTGAGGAAACATGTAATCAAATGATTATGCTAATAACGGATGATGATCCTAATGAAGAACTATTTGAAATTGTTCAAAAATACAATCGAATTGATAACAATAAATTTACAAACATACCAGTTCGAATATTTACTTACATGATGGGTCGTGATATAACTACGACTCCTGAACTTGAGCGACTTGCTTGTGAAAATAGAGGTTAATAATATTTTTTTTAAAAATAATTTAGTTTTAATTATGTAAATACATATATGAAAAATATTAATATAATATTTACTATATTGTTTAACTACTTAGGTAGCTTTGCACACGTGCATTCAAAGGATGAAGTCTTAGAAAGTGTTTTGAAGTACATAGCAGTTTTGGCAAGGCCACTTGTGTTACAAGCTGAAAAACATCCTGTTACGTGGTCCCATACATTTATGGATATATCTGTAAGTGTCAATATTTGTATATTATATAATATAACTATATAAGTTATAAGTGAAATTAATAAAGTATCAGTTTAACAGTTCACCACTATAATTAATGTTAAGAGCATTTTGTTAGGATCCATATGTAACGAGTGCATTGAAAAATGCAATGGATTTTGATAAGCAGAAGAATGATCTTGCTGCTAATTTGAATGAACAAAAACAATTCCCTAATCAACATAAAATGGATTCTAAGTATTTGATATTGAGATCTGATGAGGTATTGGTTGTGTGTACCTGTATTTATCCAATCTAAAATTCAAATTATTAGATTAACTATTTTTTTTAATAGTTCCAACTCAAGATAGACAAAATACCTTTTGCTAGTATATAAACCAAACCAAAATAATTATTACTTTTACCTTGCACGAAATCTTAGTTTTGGTTATAGACTTATAGTATAGAAACAATAAATTTATGAAAATATATTTATTTTATTAAGTAATAAATAATATTGTTATTATAGAGTATAACTGAAGAAGGAATTTATCAAGAATACAGGCCAATGACTGCAATTTCCATACCAATATTTAATAAAAAAAGAGATGAATTTAATAAGGTTAAATTTCTTTTATTAATTTATAAAATTTTATTGAAATTTTAGACCTACTTATTAATATATTCTTTTATTATTATATTCATTAAATTTTAATTGTTTGTGAAAATATGGTTAGACCAAAGTTAAAGGTGATTTGCTTGGTGTTGCTGGAACTGATGTGCCAATTGCCGAATTTGAAAAACTTACTCTTCCTTATAAAGTAATTACAAAATATAAGTTATTTATAAGTTATTATTTAATTTTCCAGTTAAATTAATGACTTATAACTTATAGATTCTACATTGATCAAATAAATGTATTTATTTTTTTTAAAATTATTCAGATTGGTGTAAATGGCTATGCTTTTGTTGTTACAAATAATGGATATGTGCTCTTTCATCCTAAGTTGAGACCTGTTGTAAGTAAACATATACATTTTATAAATAAATTACAATTTATTTATTAAATTTATTTTATACTTGAATTCTACAAAAAAATTAAACTATAAGGAAGATGGTCACCTCAAACAAAACCATAACAGCATCGATCTAACCGAATTAGAAATGTTAGACGATAATATTAGTGAAGAAATGCCAAGACAACCACATAAAGATATAGTTAAAGTAATATTTTATTATTTATTTAAATAATTATTACTTAAATTTTTTATTATTTAAGTAGTTACGAGAAGCAATTGTTCAACACAATCGTGGTTCAATGGAAAATTTAAGCATTAAGTTTCATTATGATAATATGGTAGTAATTTTAAATAAACAGTTATAAATTAGCGATATTAAATTGGTAAATTTATTAATTTAGAGAAGAGTTGGTTCTGAAGTTCGTAATTATCATTATACTGCGTTAGATCCAAAAATTGAAGGCCCATTTACTCTTGGTTTAGTTTTACCAGCTTCTTATGGTAACAATTGGATTAAAGCTGGTGATGAGATAAACAAATCAATAGAAAATGGTAAATATAATGAACTAATAAAAAATACGATGATATTTATTTATGTGTTTATGTTGAGTAGTGATGTATATATTGTATTACTTAATACTTCCATAACTTAAATAAAGCATAGTGGATATAAACCTGTATATTAAAAATTGACAAATGTTTTTTAGATGAATCATTTGACAAATATTTTCAAGATAAATGGAAAATTCACCCTAATTGGTATATAATTTTATTTTATAGAAGTACAATTTCTTAATATAGTGTAATTTAGGGTGTATTGTGATTATTTTCATTCATCTGAGCGAAAATTTGAGAATCCAGAAGAAAAATTACTTCATTTTATGAAAAAAATATTTTCTCCGGATTGGGAATGGAAAGAACAGTATCCAGCCTCAAATTTTGAAAATATTTCAATGGATGAATTTGATAGACGTAAGTACAAATTAAAACTGATATAAATTAAATTATATAAATTTGATTTATTTTCATTTTGTGGTAAACAGGTGAATGTGATAGGAAACCAATAGACATAGATGAATTCTACTGTAAGCTAATCATTCAGATTACAATAGATAATATAATATCTAATTAGATAGATAATATATTACCTAATATCTTTAACTTTTTTCCCCAAATTTGTTAAAAATTTCAGGTGATAAAGAATTAATGCAATTATTATTTTTTGATGCAAAAATAACCCATGCATTATATAATTCAACTTGGATACCAACTTCAGAATATGAGTAAATTTTAATCAATAATTTTTTAAAAAAATTTAAATTTATGTTTATATTATCTATGATAAAGATTTTTAATTTTAGGAAACATTATGTAAATCAATATAATGTAAGCGTTAGATTTTTAGCAACTCAAGGAGGGTTAAGTAGATGGCAACATATATTTGATTTGGCCAAAGGTGAATTGTATGTAATGTAAAATATACAAATTATGTAAATATTTTTAAAAAAGAAAATATTTTTTATTATGTCCTTTAGACAATTTGGAGATGTTCATAATCGTTCGGTAGAAGAAGTTTGGTATAAACGCCCAGTACTATATCGGAATCTAAATCCACAAGCATATGTGTTTTCAGTGCCATTTAATTCTGGTACTTATCTTTGAAACTATTAAATATTATTTCTCTAAATATAATTTGTTATACAGGAGATAACAATAAATTAAAAATCACAGCTAGTCATGCTATATTTGTTGAAGATGAAAATAATGAAGCACCAGGATCAGTAGTTGGATATGAAATGTCACATAAACAATTTTATGATCGTTTTATGGAAATTACACAAACAAATGAAAATGTAAATAATTAATTTTGTTATAATTATTTATTAATAATTCATGTTTTATAGTGTTCTAGTTGTCAACCTTGCACATCTGATCATCTTGATTGTTACATAATTGATGAAAATGGGTATGTTGTTCTATCAGAAATTCCAAAAGATACTGGTAGATTTTTTGCACAAACTGAGTTAAAAAGTACGGGAGTTATAATGGAAACGATGATTTCAAAGAAAATATTCAGGAGCATACCTATGTTTGATTACCAAGCTTTATGCAAAGAAATCATACCTGCTAAAAGTGAATCATCCTACTTATTGACAGTAATTGAAATTTATTTTTATTTTATCTTTTACTGACTAAAAATAAGTCATATTTCATATATTTAAAAGAATACAAATTAATATTATACAAAAATATTTGTTTTTTCCTTACAATAGGAGATACATATTAATTATAATTAGTTCTTTCTTATATTAAAGGACCACAAAAACAAAATTATTTTTAAATTAATATTAAACAATAAATAAATTGTAACAATAATCTGGTAACAGAATTATTAAAACTAAATGTAAAAACAAATTATTATTTTAGGAGATTTTAAGAAATTTGAATAACTGTGTGAAGTCATTGAGATGGCTTCAAAGCGATCTCTTATTTTTTATGTTTAAATGTTACATTCTTCTCGCAATGATTTACATGTCTTAAAATATATATTTTTTTTTAATATAAAAATATTAAGAGTTAATTTTGTTTAACACGAAACATTAGCAATAGTGGGAATTTTTTTTAACAGATACAATGGAGAGTGATTATCTTATCTACTCTATTTATTTATTTAAATGTCTATATATATAATTATAATTTTGTACAATATGGTTGAAAAGATACTTATTAAATAATATACATTAAATGTATAATTTAGTAGTTAGTAGTTACTATGATCTTTAGTGCAAAATAACACATTAAATACGTAAAATAGAAATTCAAAAATACAGTTTAAACGCAGGTAAATTATCATATGAAATGAGTAACTTTTACATGTGTAAGATAGTTAATTATGGAGAGTCTGACCAAATGATGTCATGCAGTATTTTTCAATTACTAATAACTACTTGTGTATTTTGAATAGAAATTACATGATATATATAGCACTTTTCTTAGAATTAAACATATTTTCAAATTTAAAAAACTTATTTTTTATTATGTTTTGTGCTCCTTTAAAGTAAATTGAGTCACCACATAATATAATGATAATTATTTCATGTTTGTTATCTATCATTGGCTTTTTTTAAATATTTTAATTTTATGAAAATTAAAATTTTAAAACACTAATATGTATCATTTTTTTTCAAAAAAAAATATAAAAAAACACCAACATATAATGATAATAGATTTTCTTTAAATTATATTATAGCTCAATTTACGATGTATTGTTAAAAATAACTAAATTGTCGAAATTAAATTAAATTTAAATGTCTTATTTTGTACATAATGTTAGATAGAGAAAGCAAATCAGGGTGTTGTCTTCTTAATAATAATTTTAATTATTAGGACAATATAATATTTTATAAACTCATTTATAATAAAAATTATATATATTTTAATCTGAAAGAAATACAATATTTTTTATCACACAATTTTTTGGATAAATTTATAGAATATAAATTCAAAAGTAAAATATAATTTCTGAATCAAATATAATTTAATAAACTACTATTTAATACTTATTATTATTATTTCAGCCATTTTATACAGTGTATGCCAGTCTAAAATTTTTCATTATGAATTTAATATGGCTATTAATCGAGGGGAATTTTGTTCATGTATGGTCAATTAATGAAGGTAGTAAATAATAATTAATAGTGACAACAATTTATAAATATTAAATTTAATAATATAATTTTAGGTAATATAAATGATATGGAAACCAACAAAAATACAGACAAATTTAAGGTTATCAATGAAGCTTGCGATAAGAGAGCCAATTTATTTATGTTACAACATGAACAACTAAGTGCAGAAGGATTTGATGCTCCACCACCAACTGGATCAACTATAAGGTATGACTCAATTAAACTATTAAGTTCAACAGAGTATATAATATTGGCATACAAATTATAAATATAACCCATTTAAAATTTGATAATTAAATTGGTGTTAAATATATGTTTATGTTTATATAAATATAATATTGTTTTAGGCCATTTTTTGTAAAACGAATAGCTCATTCAAATTTACTACTCGTCGTTGTGAAAAATGCACAAAGTAGTGAAGTTCACTTGAGTGTTAATCCAGTTAAAGTGGAATATAATGACACATTAGGTATAAACACAAATCATAGTTGCAACAAATTAAATATCAACTTTTTTTATAGACGCAAATTAGGTGGTTGTTATAATAGCCATCCTGAGGTAATAGTTATAAAAGTACTATATCTTATAACATTTATTTATGAAGATTTTTCACAATATTTTTATAGGAGCCAAACACTAAAGTGTGTTCAAAATGCAATCATAACAAGTCAAAAGTAGTGTTTGTATTATTAATGAGCATTTTATGTATACAAAATTAAAATAAAATATTGTGTACCAATTAATTCTTAATTTTTAATTTAAATTTTAAAAAGAATATAAATACATGAATTAATTAATGTAATTACAATTATAATATTATGATTTAATATATTAACTATATAGTATATACATATATTGTTAAATAAAAAGATTCCTCATTAAAGAATTTCAGCAGATAAAAAACTATCCAAAGTTTTATTACCATTTGATGGTGGAGGTTTTTTCTTAAAATTAGAGACTAACTTCCGCTTTTTAGTAAAAGGTTTCAGACGATTCGGATACACATCTGGTTTCGATCGACCACCAAGACCATCGTACATTTCTTCATCTGAACTACTGGATAAGGCCATTGATTTTGATACATAATTAGCACTAAATGACTTTGTAGTTAAAGGTGGTCTCATAAATCCAATTGGTCGCCGAGGGCTTTTAGGCACAAATGTGTTCATCTGGTTAAAATAGTAAATTAATATAAATTAAGATGTATAATTTTTTATAAATTTATTTACACATTGTGATGATGATTGTTCAATTTTGTTGTTTAAATTATATGGCTTTAATTGCCCTTTTGATTGTATTAAACTGGAAGCTGAGTTTTCTGGAGAGTATACGGTTGTTTTTAAACCCTTAAAAATTATAACATTAATATATGATAAATAATTTTATTTAAAAAAAAAAATTTTAATTAAGTATTATAATAATTCTTTGTTTTCATATTTACAAATAAAACAAATAAGTGTTACTAATGGGTGGCTTTTTAAGCAAAATTAAAAAGCTTTTTAATTTCTATACTCGTACTTATAGCTTATTTTACGATTTTTGTATAAATATTTCATGATAACTAACTCTGTTATGATCGTAGGGACTTTTTTGAATAATCTCATGGGTAATTTACACACATGATAAAATTTTGGAACAGATCATCAGTATATTGTATATCTGACTGAGTTTCGTTACTATTTTTTAATGCAATATTATTGAAATCAAATCTTAATTATAATAAACCAATAATTTCTCCGAAGACCGAAGGGACGAAGGAGAAATGTTTAGAATCGACCTTCACACTTTTTGTTTCTTTTCCATTATATTTTAACTGTTGAGCTATAATATTTAGAATTATATAAAACAAATTAAATATACACAATTAAATTTGATGTTTAATGTTAGAAAATTTAATAATACTTTTTTTTTAATGATATTAAATCAACAAATTTTAAATCATTGTTGTTGCCAGAAATTTGTAAGTTTTGTGTGTTTGGTTAGCTAATTCTACTTTGATATCAAAATTTTTAAAAAATAAACAATATTAAAATTGTTAGCCGACATTATTAATTAATTATTACTAATATAAAAATACCATAATATTGTAATTTAAATTCTAATATATTAGTAGTTTTTAATATGTTACTTTTACCATAATTGTATGTACTTCTTCTGAAATTGGAGTACCTGCCATCTCAGGTGCTGGACTTTCATGAATTATTCTTTTACGTAGTTCAGCTCTTCTTGGAGTATTATCATTTGCTTGAACCATTGAACTTAAATGTTCACATTTCTTCTGAAGTCTTATAATTTCTGCTTCAAGATCAGTAATTTCTGATTTTAATTTTCTACAATTAATCTATTATTAATGTTGTATTTATATGTTTATATATTCATTCTTTTAAACTAACTTTTCCAAACTGAATATGTACTTAAAAGTAATGGATAGATTACGTAAAATTTGTTATTTAGATCCAAAGTTAATATAATATAAAATAACTAAAACATATCAGTAATAAAATGTTCTAAATTTATTACATTAAATTATAAATTATAATTTAAAGTATAAATAGAACATATATTTTTCTATTTCTTAATTATAATTATAAATGGTTATTATATATAAAACAAATATACTACTAATTTGATATAATATATTAAAAATGTATAAAATTTAATTTCATAAGCATCTATAATTTTTAAACATTTTAAAAACTTAACACCAAATATTTATTTATAATTAATATAAAATTAATTACATACTCCATTACTCGAGCATTCACAGAGTCTTTTGAATTTAAATCGTTCAAATGTCTTTTTAGTTCCATATATTTAGTGACACGTTGTGAAAATCTATTTTCCAAATCTCTATTACTATCTTTTAAAGTTTTAATTTCTCTAAAACAAAATTGATAAAATTAAAAATATTATTTTATTATAATTTTATTATATAGTAATATACCTTTTAAAAGAGGTTATAAGTAAACATAATGTTTGAATATCAGTCTTTTTTTTCAACAAACATACTGCTTCTTGAGAATCTGCAGGTGTCCCGTATAATATATTGTTAATTCTTGAATTTAAATTAAACATATACACATTTTTATAGTATTTTATAAACAAAGGATAAAATTAAAAATAATCAATAATTACAAAGTATGATTTTATTTTTGTTAACAATTTATACTTACGATTGGTATTTTTCCAATTCTTTTTTTAATTCATCAGCTTCAAGCTTATAGCAAGTAGATTTTTTGCATTCAGATTTTAAAAAACGAATATTTTCTTGCAAACTAGATACTATTGTTTGATGACTCCGTATCTTATCTTCTACATCTTTAACATGCTTTCTGTAAATATTAATAAATATTTTATTATATACATTATATATATATATATATATATATATCTATTTATGTTCACTTTAATGAAGTCAATTGTTCTTTATCTTTTTTGGTTTCTTTTAGCAAATTTTTTATTTCTTGATCCTTGAGAGTAATTTGAAATGTAAGTGATTGCACTTGGTGTGTTAATGAAGATATATCTTCCTTTACACTTAAATTTGAATTGTTATGAAAAAACAATTTAATAATTTGCTTTTCTGTTACTTTTGATCGACAGTGGGGGCACGTTTGTGATCTTAAAAATATAAAGTAATATATGAAATAATTATAAATTCTATTTAGGAAATATATTATAAATAATTTTGTAATTTTTTCTTTAAAAATTTTGTTTAACAGGTTTTTTTAAATTTGGTTTAATGTATTAAATATATTATATGTGCTAGAGAGATGAACAACTTTAATAATAACAAATACACTTGTAAGAACCAAACGAAATATATTTCTAGAAAATTAATTTCTGCATTAATCTTAATTTTACCTTTGAATCCATGTTATTAGACACTCATAGTGGAAAACATGACCACAAGGTGTTGAATGGACAGATTCAGGGTGAATTCCAGTGAAAACATCACCACATATTGAGCAAGATGCTAACATTTTAACCTGTAAATTAATTTTCAATTAATAATTTAATTGTTTTTTACAGAACTAAACATTAGACTTTTAATTTACTTTTTTAATAAGTAGCAAACAACAAACAATATATTTTATATGGCACATGTACTACAATTTAAAGGTATAAGAAATGGTCAATTTTTGGTTAAATGTATTACATTATTATGTATATTTGAAATTAAGTAGTTTTGTAGAATTGAAGACAAAAAAATAACAAAGTTTACTTATAATTAAGTCTAAATAAAACTGGGAGCTTTAAAATAATTACCTATAAAAAAATATTAATCAATAATTTTAAGAAACTCTAAACTTTATACTTATAATACAAACATTTCTGTTTTATATAATACAAAAAATAAGTATATTAGTTAAGTTGGATCTAGTCCAAAATTCCTGTTAGCTACTAAAAAGATTTTTAAATCATTGTAGCTCTTTAATGTCATCAAGGCTTTACTCATAAGAAGTTATTTGTTGGGTTATGCAAAAAAATGTTAGTATATCGTATACTTTGAGCCATATTAGGGATATATAATTAAAATTATGATTTTACATTCAACAATTATCAGCTTCTGTTTTGAATATATAAAATATAATAAATTGTATTTATTAGTTTTAGACTCAAAAATGAGCTTGGCCATTATTTAAAGTTATATAAATAAATAATACAAAATTAATATATTTTGTTCTATTTATATATTGATGATAATTATTATTAATGTTAATACTCATATTTTGGGTTTCTACTATAGTACAAAAATACATCAGTAAAATGGTTAATTTACTAACAAGTAACAAACAAAATTATAAAGATTAATGAATTAACAGTACTCGCTAATAAGTAGTTATAGGTGCACCTATTTTTAGAATATATTTACAATATTTATAATTAATTAAATAAGTCTAAAATATGTTTAATTTTATATAATGTAGCCTATATGTATATGTAAAAAAAAATATATGATTTAAGTATAAAATAAATAAAACAAGATATTGTTTTTACATTAAAAAAAAAACGTAATTATGTAATAATGTATTTGATATTAATATTAGGTTTTACAGTTATAATATTTAAAAAGTGCATACCTTCTTTACAAACTATTGGTTTAAAGCTCTTGAGTATCTAATGAAAGTCATCATGGTAGCCAATGAATATTGTTTCAATATGGTCCCAGATCCAAATTGCAGCAATTAATACACTAAACTTACTTAATTTAACCTAATATATTATTAATTACAGGAAATCAATTAACATGATTTTTTTCAATTTTAAGGGGAAAGGAACTTAAAAGTTACAAAATACAATTAGAATAAAAATTCAAATTAAAAATAAATAAATACCGGGGTAATTACTATTTACTAGTACTAAACGACTAATTGGACAAGTGGTCACTGGCCATTGATTAAGATACTAATTACTAACAATCATAACTAAAATGCTAGACTTATAACTTTATAAGTACTAAGATGTAAAATAATATTCATTTCGTATGTTTGTATTTACTATTTTCGAGTTCCGGATTTTGGAAGGAATGAAAAAGATAACCAAATATCAACTACTATGATAATACACACAGTGTAGCTGTTTATGAAACGATGTTAAATATACGATAAGTGTTCATATGTTTGCAATTTGTATTTTGGAAAACAAATTAGAGGATAATTAAATTTGACTAGTTTTCTGTTTAATTTTAGGGTAGTCTGTGATAATTTATCGCAGGACAAAATACATTTTATTATATTGTTTAAACTTTATTAGTTAATTCTTATTAGTCGTTAATTAAAAAGAAATATGTATACAAATTTACATAATTATATGGCCACTTTTTGTTCCATACTACTTCTACTTTACCTTATACGGTGTAGGGGAAAGTGAGAGGATGGGGTAAGGGAGCTAGAACTCAACTCCGGAGCACATCCTAATGTAGCGTAATATAAAAAAATTAATTAATTTTAAATTAAATTTATGATACAGAGGCAGTGAGAGTTGTTATATGGAAATTAATTTGGGAAGTAGGTGACTAGGAGGAGAGGAAGACCAGTGAAGAGGTGGTTGATAGAATTGAGAGTGGTATGAAGATAGCTGGTGTGGATGGACGAGATTATCGAAATCTATGGAAGTATAGGACTACTAATTACTAGGAGTCTAGTCCGATCTAGGACTAGGATGGCAGACCCCATAATGGTTGGGAGGTAAAGCGAAAAAGAAGAATTAATTGATATGTCGATTTTTTGTCGCTCTCGAGACTTGTCGAGATCGGCTCTGCATCAGAAGACAACAGTCCAGTCAGATATTTCTAAGGTCGTATATATGGGGAAAAAAAACTTCAAACCCATGAAACCTCCCCCCCTCCCCCGTGAGCACGCCATGCATGCAAAGCTGTAATTGTAAAACTGTTTAGATTGCATTAATTAAATTGGTTTAGAAAATACAAATTATATTTAGATAAAGGAACAATATGTATACAGTTAAAAAAAAAAAAAGTTAAGATAAGTGGGGATGTTGGTTGTGAACGTTCCTCCTTCGTCCCTTCGGTCCTCGAAGAAATTAGTGGTTTATTATACTTAAGATTTGAATGCAATAATATTGCATTAGAAAATACGATTCTGAGCAAAACTCAATATATTACAATATGCTATACTAATAATCCATTCCAAAATTTTACCACGTGTGTAAATTACGAATGTAAATATTTAAAATAAATTTCAATTTCCTTATAAAAAACTTATTTAGTTATTAAGAAATAAAATAATGAAACCGTAATATTGCCAATTTTCAAAAATTCTTACTTTATAAAGTTATGAAAAAAAATTGTCTGTCACGATTATCAAAATATTTTGTAAAAAGATTAAGTAGTATTTGTCTAGACTTCGATAAAATTTTCAAACCAATAAACCAAAAATTGTAAAAAATATGAAACATTTCTAGAAGAAAGCCAAAACTCTATACTTAGTCAGAAAATCAACCATTTGTTTCTAAATTTTTTCTTGTAATGAAATTTACCTAAGTTAATACTCATAAAAATGTTCAAGACACTATGATTAAAACTCAATTAGTTATCACGAAATTAAAAAATTGAAAAAGTGTCTTCATACATAAAAAAAAAAAACATCTTTGTAAAACCAATACATTCTTAGCTTCGCTCAGAATCTAATATAATATGTACAACCACAGGTGTCTTTTGATGTAGATACCATGTAAAATTTTAATGATATTATAATATGCAATATAATATTACAGATATAACATCAATAGTGAAATTAAAAAAAAAAAAACATTTTTTTTTTACCTCTTCTGAATTTTTACTTATTAAATTGTTCAAGTCCCTACGTTTAAAACTGAATTAGTTATCACAAATTAAATAAAATCAAATTAACAGAAACTGTAATTTTGCCTATTTTTCGTCATTTTTTGGTAGTTTTTCTTCTCCCAATGAAAAACTTTTGAAAAATTCGAAAAATGTGCTAAATAAAGTACTAACTAGATGAAATTTGGTAAGGAAAGTGTACCCTATTTGTGGTAATCGCCAATAAGATCATTATTTTTATCCTAAAGCATTTTTTTCAGACTTAAAAAAAAAACTTTGTAAAACTAATACATTCCTCGATTCGCAAAGAATCTAATATTATATAGAAATCGAATATCCCAATATAGTAAAATACATTATTTGTTGTCGGTGGTACTTACAGTAGTTACTGATTATAGAACTAATTATTTTTTAGTATTGTTATATTTGTTTATTTCTTTTAAATAATACCTCAATGCTGACCAAGGGCGCCATAAGTAAAAATTCAGGGGGGAACAAAAAAAATTATTTTTTAATTTTTATTTCGTTATTTATTGACGGTTTGAACATTTTATATAGAAGCCTACTCATATACTCCTTAATTAATTTACAAAATATATTGAAAATTATAAGTCATAATTTTTTTTTACAAGGTTTTAAACTTATAATCTTAAATAGAATTGAATGTTATGATACTTTTTGTGTTTTTTAAAGTCTGAAAATACTTTTTCGGGTAAAATTATGGTCCGATTAGCACAAATAGGATATGCTTTTGGTTGCAAATTACATTTACTTGGAACTTTAATTATCTCATTTTTCGAATTTTTCAAAAATTTTTCCTCGGGAGAAAAAAAAATGAATTATAAAATAAAATAGAAATTTATTGAATTTGTGCAAACAGCCACCTCCGAAATGTCCAAGATTGCACATTATATTATGCCATTATGGTAATAAATAGAAATGATTAATCTCGCCCGAATATCGTAATCATCGGTCATCTTCGAATGTGTGTGCCGGTTAGTGATATTTATTTATTGCATTTGATTGTTTCGTGAAATATTTTGTACCCCACAATATTTTGTGATCATTCTACCTTATTACGAGACCGCGGACTGATGTATAGTTTTTAAAATTCTATTTTTCCCTCGAAATCAAATCAGTTTTCAAAAACATAATTTAATAATTGTCTAAACTTGACTTTGCACAATATAACTAGTATAAATTATATTATTTTCGCATAATAACATTAACATACTATATCTAAAACATGGCCATGATAAATTATGGGATATGATCAGGGGTGCCATTTCAGTATTTTAATAAGGGGAGCGAAAATTGAAGCAGGCTAAGTTTTATACCGATCATGACAATTTTATTTGTTATTTTAGTTGGTAACTTACAAATTCATTTTCGATGCATTTTTGAGGAATATACAAAGTTTTTTAGTCCTAATTTTATTTTATTCACTGTTAAACAGTCGGTTTAGTTGCACTAGTATATATAATCAATGGTAATAGCATTGATTAATTAATAAATTAATCTAAAAATATAAAATTGATGAATTTAAGATCAGTAAATTCAAACGAATCAATCAGAGAATAGCATATTCATGTGCATGTGTTTAATTGAGCAGGCATAGCTTAACATGTTTTTAAATTTCGCACCCCATCCTGCTCTATCCATTTCATTTCTAACGCATGCATAATAAACACTTTAGAGGCCGATCAGATCTGCTCACGCACCGACTACGCGTTATAAAGGCAATATCTCTATTATTATTATGGATAAATAATTGTATTTAGTCCAGTATGTATTATCATAGACTATGATATTGAGTATATCATAGACTTATAATATATTATAGGATTGTATATACTATATATCATAAGTAACACACCGCTCTACAAATTACGCTGCTCAATTAATGGCGGATACTGCTTTAAACTTTTAAAGCGCTGCATTAGTTAGGTTAGTTATGGCGGGTACCGTAAAAAGCGCTAGTAATTTAGTCTTCACTCTTTAGAAGAGTGGGAATTGAACATATTCGTCCCGACTCTCGAGAAGGCGAGAGTAGACCATAGACTTATAATATATTTTTATATTATAATATTATAAGTCTATGGAATAAGACTAAACGATTATCACATTATTATTGTGGATATTCGAAATTCGAATTTATTATTCGGTTAGCATTCGTTTGCATATGAACGCATATTAGAGTAGTTGAAGACTTATGAATATTTTTCTCATTTTACTACAATAATATATTTTTTAAAATGAATTGTATGTCATTTTCAATATTTTACCATGTTTAATATTGTTTTAGGCGGTAAATTGTTTAATATACAATTTATAAACAACAACATAAAAATAATGTTTAGGTATTTTATACATTATATTATACATGCATGATCATTTGTTGTGATATTGTTTTTTTTTAAATGTATATGAATATGTATTATTCTTATCATTTATTATTAAAATGGTATATATATAATCAATGGTATTATCTAAGCCATGTACTATATGAACATAATCTGAATTATCTAAGTTTTCTAGGTTCTCTCATAGACATGATATAATATATTTATATGTCTGGGTGTTCGAGGTCGGCACATAGATAAAAAGAGATAATTTTTAGGTCGGCTACTCTAGTCTTACCATATATAATAAAGAATTTTATTATCCATGAGTCTCACTTCTCTGCAGATTTCCATCTCTATCTTCTCGTCCATTCTTATAGCTATCTTCATAATTTCATATTACTTTCTATTCCATTTGTTTTATATCCACCATACACCTTTTCTTCGATTCTCCTTTTCCTACTATCATCTATCTTAATTTCCATAACAACCATAGAAAACGTATTAAACATATAACAACTCTCACTAATACTGAATCTTCTTTCTGCCAAACATGCTGAACTATTTCGGTATATTCTCTCATTTCGCCCACGATTGATGTTAGTTGTATTTATTCCATACTTCAATTATGTATAATATCTTATAGATGATATTATTTAAGTACAATATTATGTATTATGTTCTAAATTCGAAATTTAAAACTATAATAGTATAAAACAAAATTATAACATTATGCAATGTACTAATGTAGCATCCGTTCAGCATCGTAACCGTAAGTTTTGTAAATTGTTGACACGATATAGGTAATAAATTTATTTTGTTGGGGCTTCAAGGGTATGCGTGTAAAATTATGGATATTTTAATATATTATACTTTTATCCATGAAAAAGTAGCTTTATTTTTGATTTCTATCCACATTTCTACATCATGGTTATTGGTTATCGATATTGTTATTTGTTATGTCAAATGTCAATTCATAATGGCGACGTATGCGTAATGCGTTATGTGTAACGTCGTTGTTGGTCAACCTGTGCAAAAACAACTGATAGTCGTTGTTTGTTGTGATAAAAATGTTCAATATGTATATAAAATATTTGTAAATTTGTAATTTGTATTTAGCCATGGCAATGGCGTTTACTATATAACGTTAGTGTACACAACTGTTTTTTTTTTTATAGTCAACATTTACGGTTGATGATACCATAACACTTTTTTTTGTTTATACGCCGCCGCTGCCGGTAGACGTGCCGCACCAATAGTGTTTCGTTTTAACCGTTCCTGAATTTTCATCCGTTTCCATCGGACCGGACATTACGTAAGTACTCAAATCATCCATAACGGCCAAACCCTCTGACTTTTGAGTTTTAACCGCCACCGTTGTTTGTTTCTTGTGCTTTCCGAATGGTTTTACAATTATTAATGTCAAAAAAGCAGATTCTTCATCTGTCGTACCGCAGAGACGATGGCTATTGACGTGACACTAATGCCGGCATTTTTCTTTATAATCGATCCAACAATTAATACTAACACTGTTTGATTTTGAAGTTTTTCTCAATTTTTTCTATAATTATTTCCAACTTTGGACTATCTTCCACAAATTTTTGCTTTGAAAACTTTTGAAGTCTACTATATTTTGTCATTTCATGTCAATCGTAATGTTGAGTATGCGTATTTGTATTTATTGAAATTTGTATATTTCCAAATATATACTTTTGAATAGTAGGCAAATTTTTAACGTAAACGAATATTAGTATTTGTCTACATTACGTTATGTTCCTTTTGTATAACCAATCATCATTACTTACCTGGCATTAAGTATTTATCATCTTAATATATTAGTTCTTTTTATTACATTATAAAATTGTTTCAATATTGTTGAAACTTGTGATTTAATGTTCCACTGATAAATCATCATAATTTGTTTGTATTAAGTGTAATTCTCTTTGTCTTTTCCGCTTGAAGTTATAAATTTCTAACATTAGCAATGTTTTAATTAATATAATCAATATTTGATCATTTGCTTTTGGTAAGTCTCTAAGTATAGGTTTTATAAAAACATTTTTTTGAAATATAATTTATACTTTTCTCAATATAAATATTTTTATTTTAAAGATAATGCTTTACCCATATTTGTGTAGTTTTGTATATGATATTTATGCATGATTTCGTATAATCTAGGTATACAATTTCGCAATTTTTAGTACTAAAATAAATTGATTTATTATAAAAATTAAAGGAGAGCATTTAATCCATTATATTACTTCCGGTTTTTCAATTTTTTGTCTACATAAATGTTTTGTTTTTATTAAAAATAACTTTGGATAAAAGATAAAAGAATAAAAGATAAAATAAGTAAATATAGATTAGATTATCTTCTAATTAATTTAATAATGGCTGAATATTTAAAAAATTATCGATTATAAAAAAAAAATGTGTGTGTGAGTCTTAGACATCAATTGCATTAATTTTTATCTGAAGGTTAATTTTACTTAAATACTATTTTAATAAACAATTTTTTTTTTTAGATTAAATAATGGCAGATTTAGATGACCAATTGTTAGAAGGTGGTATTGATTTATCATCTGAAGACCACAACCCACAAATTAACCATGAGAATAGCATTTCATTTGATTTGATTGAGAATGGTCAATCAAATAATGCAGATTCTCAAACATCAGCAGATTCAGTAAGTTTTCTTTTATTATTATTTTAGTTAAATAATATAAAAACTCATGTATTACTTATTTAGGACTTAGAAGTAATTAGAGCTCGAGTACGTGAAATGGAAGAAGAAGCAGAAAAATTAAAAAAATTACAATCCCAAGTAGACCAAGAAATGTCAAATACACCTGTACTTTCATCTGCAAATTCTTCAAAAACAAGTAATTGAATACTGTAGCAAAATTATTTTTAAATACGATGTAATTTAGGCTTAATCTTTGATAGCTAGTTACAAAACAACATTAATAAATTAATTTTAGACTTAAATTTTAATAAAAATGGGTACTCATGTATTACCCAATATGATTACTTTTTCACCAGTTGCTCTATAGTCATTGATATAAAATATAAATTTTCTAAGTAAATATAATTTAGTTCTGCTTAAGTTATATGATAGATAATATAGTAAATAACTATAAAACCTTAATTTCTGTAATTCATAAATTATTTATTTTACATATGTATACTAATGATATGTCTAACCCTAATACTTTAACTCCAACCGAACCAAATATTTTAATTATGCAGATTTATATTCAGGAGAGAAGGATGGACAAAGTGATAGCCCATTAATATCATTACCAAGGTAGGGTAGTATTGAAGAGTAAGGATGTACCTAAAGATATCATCCTCAAAAAGCTCTGCAATATTGCTTTATAGCTATATAAATTTGAACAGATCTCTATATGTGTTTATAAATCATATTTTTTATTAATACCTACTAAATCTGTACAAAAATTGTAAAATAATGTTATTCACGTTATTATTACCTTTAGGTTAGGTTATTACTTTAAGTAATACTATAACTTACATTTAGGAAATTTCTAATAATATTCTTTTTTCTCAAAAATTATATTAAGCTATATTAGTAGTTTTATAATTATTATATTTGAATATTTTAAAGAATGTAAATGTAGATAAATATCATTTATATTTATAATTTTAAAATTTGATCAATATTCAAATATTCATTTAAAAGAAATTACCAATGTTTTGTTTTTTTAATAACATTGATGATTGCAATTATATTTAATTATGTTCTAAAAAAAATTAAATATTAGTATTATATTGATAATCAATTAATGATGAATTATAGTCTCGTTCGTATGATAGTTAAATTGTGATTACATCACTTTTTATAATCTTCTGAATTGATCTATCTATGTAACTAATATATATAATGTATTACTATTGTGTATATATTCCTTATATGATAAATAAATTGTCTTGTTCCTATGATGTCAATATCTCATGAATTAATATTAAAATTTCTGAATGTTTTTGTATTTGGCCAATTCACAGCTACACACTATACAAAATTGGTTATTATTATTAATTTGGTTGGTTTATAGATAAAATTATTTTACTCTTAATAGTATTCTGGACAATGTTTTTATAGTTTTTGTACATATTTATAATCAAACCTCATAAGCTCTTTAAAATAGTTTGTTTTTAAACTATTTTCATATAAATATTTGAAGAAAAGTATTAGTAGATCTATACTTAATTAGTAGTGATTACATTACTTATAATCTTCTGAATTAAGTTATCTATATAACTAATATATATTTAAGTACATAAAAATATCATCCTCAAAAAGCTCTGCAATATTGCTCTATAGCTATTTTGCCTATTATATTTTGAGGTATATAAATTTGAACAGATCTCCACATGTGTTTACAAATCATATTTTTCATTAACACTTACTAAATCTGTACAACAATTATCTGTAAAATCGTGGTTTATTACTGCCTTAAGGTGAGGTTATTACTTTAGGTAATACTATAATTTATAAGAAATCTACTACTAATATTCTTTTTTCTCAAACGCTTTATCTGTCTCCTACGCTCTAAGTAGTTTATAAATATTGTATTTCAATATTATGAAGAATATAAATGTAGATTCTAAAATAAAAATAAAAAAATTACTATTATATTGATAATCAATTAATGATGAATTTTAGTCTCGTTCGTATGATAGTTAAATTGTGATTACATCACTTTTCATAATCTTCTGAATTGATCTATCTATATAACTAATATATATATATATATATATATATATATAATATACATAATGTATTACTATTGTTTATATGTTCCTAATATGATGAATAAATGGTCTTGTTCCTATGATGTCAATATGTTATATGAATCAATATACAAATTTCTGAATATTTTTGTGTATTATGTTTTATTTAACAGCTTATAGTTTGTTAGTTTGTGTAATTTTTGTATTTAGCCAATTCACAGCTACACAATATACAAATTCAGTTATTATTATTAATTAGGTTGGTTTATAGTTAAAATTATTTTATTCTTAATGGTGTTCTGTACAATGCTTTTATAGTTTTTGTATTTATTTATAACCAAACCTCAAAAGCTCTTTAAAATAGTTTGTTTTTAAACTATTTTCATATAAATATTTGAGGAAAATAAAACATAAGTAGATCTCCACATGTGATGCAAATACTAATTTTAAGCTAATCACTTACTAAATCTACATTACATTCTTCTTATACAATTGTTTTACTCTTTTTATAAGTATATAAATGTTTAAACCTCGGATAGAATGTACTATTTATTGACAGGCAATAGCATATTTATTGTTTGGCCTAGCATTTGTGAATTATACCTATAATTCTTTATCTTTATATTTTTAGGATTTAAATTAAATTATTAGTTTATATTTGTATACCTAATTTTTAAAATGCATATAAATTAATTTATTACCTAACCTCATAAGCTCTTTAAAACAGTCTTGTGGCTATTTTATTATACCATTTTGAGGAATATTAATAAAGTAGATCTCCACATGTGATACAAATAATAACTTTAAAAGTAATCACTTACTAAATCTACTTGACAAAAAAAAAAAAAAAAAAAATTAGGTACAGTTATACATTTTTTGTATAACAATTTATCATTATTTGGTATAAATAACCTAAACTTAATTAATTAATAAATTAAATTAATTTTTAAATATTAAAACAACATAATAAACAAACTTTTAAAGAATAAATTTAATATTGATTAAAAAATTAATTATTTATACAATTAATAGATAAATATTACATTTTAGATGCAACCTATAATTTATCTGAGCAAGAAAAAGCAGAAGCGGATGCTAGATCTGTTTATGTTGGAAATGTAAATATATCCTTATTAATAATTATTGAAATTCTTAATATTAAAAATTATTTGATTTTAGGTAGACTATGCTGCAACTGCAGAAGAATTGGAAGCCCATTTTCACGGTTGTGGCTCAATTAACCGAGTTACAATATTATGTAACAAATTTGATGGCCATCCAAAAGGATTTGCATATATTGAATTTGCTGATATGGATTCTGTTAATACAGCTATGGCAATGGATGATTCTTTATTTAGAGGGCGTCAAATAAAAGTACATTACAATTATTTAAAAAAAAAAATTATTCCTTAATATTCATATTAAATATGTTCTTAGGTGAATCCAAAAAGAACGAATAAACCTGGTATTAGTACTACAAATCGACCGGTAGCTTCTAGAGGTAGAGCTATGTTCCGAGGCCGCCCAATATCTCGTGGTGGTGTACAGTCATCATTTTATGGTGGTTACAGACCTTCCCGTAGACCCAGGTATATGTTTTATAAATTAAAAGCAAAATATTCAAACTAAATATGACATAAATTTGTTTATAGAGGTGGTTATTCCAGAAGAGCAATGTATTATCCATACTGACGATCATAAAAAAATCCATCTTGTCCTGATGGGAATCGTCATTTTAAAAATAAATTAAGTTTTAATAAAAAGACTTTGCTTTATAATAAAAAATAATTTCTTTTGTACATAAATCCAAACATTATAATTAATAGCCCTCATTATTATTATAATGGGTTATTGGGAATGTATAAGTTTACAATTGTTTTTTTTTTTTTATTGAAAGCTGAATTTATTTAATAATGATGATTATAGCTGAAATAACTAATTGGAAATAAATCTATATATTGTTTACTTTATATAATTGTGAAAATTAATTGACAAATCATACATTTTATGTTGAACTTAGATAAATTGTCAGTTTCAAATTGAGAGGACGTTGTACTCGTATGTTCTGACTTAGTCTATCTAGCGGAGAATATAGTAAAATCATTGTGGCGTTTAGGTTGAACTTATGAGTAAAAACATTTATTAGCAAATTTATAGAGAAGAATATTTTGGAGGGAATGTCATATCCCATTTGTAAAATATCACCTGACAAAGAAGTTAGATTATAAAATTTTATACTTTTTTAACACGTTACTTCTTTGCGAGTTGGTATTTTACAAATCGGATATGACATTCCCTCCAAAATATTCTTTTCTAATTTTGGTAATAAATGTTTTTACTCTAAGTTGAACCTTAATGCCACAATTAATGTTCTGCGTTGCTGTAATTTTCCTTTATTCCCTGTAAGATAGACAGAGTCAGCATCATTGAAAAATATGCTGGTATAACATTCTCTTAATGTGTAATATTCTATTTAAGAATATATCTGTTTTATTAGATATTAAGGTACAAGTAATTTGTATGTCTCTACTAGCTATAAGTTTTATTATATCTAGCTAATTTTAAATTATTTTAACTTGCTCTTTTTCTAAATTCGAATCAATTTTGTTTTATATGTAAATATTATACTACGTGTTTGTATGTAGGTTTATTTATAATTCTTTTATTATGTATGACAGATTATTATGAAATTTAAAAACACAACATTTAAAAAAAAAAAATAATTCAAAGAAAACAAAATAATATTAAAAATATATATTTTAAAGAGATCATAAAAAAATTGAACAATAATAAAATAAAACACAAAAACCGTAAAAAAATAAAAATACATACTCAAAATATAAATAAAACACTCACAAGTTGAAAATTGTGTTATTTTTTAATTCCTTTTTTCCTTTTATAATTACTATTAAAAAAGAATATTTACTACTATGATTAACATAATGTTAAATGCAAATAATACATTTGATGTGTAAAATGTAATATAAATTTAAATATTGTAATATGAACTACTGGTCCAACTGAGTTATACATCAATATGTTTTCTATTATTAATTAGCATTTATTAATAGTAAATATTTTAGTTGAAAAAAATTGTTAAAATAGTTCATGATATTGTGTTATGAATACACTTGCACTAATCATCGTTTACTCAAACAACTGCATTGCGTAACACAAATAAAACAAGAAATTGCCTATACACGACTCATGAAACTGCGGTTATACAATAGAAATACATTTTGATCTTTTAAGGTTAATTGTAGGAAAATATCGATATTATTATTGATGAATTATGAATTAGAACTTATCATAAATTAAATTATTTTATTCACGTAAACTTTTAAACAACTAATCAATGTAAAATGTGAACTGTTTCATCTTTAAACTAATATATTAACAATAGTTTTAAAATTGGGTTTAATACCTAAGTGTAGTCTATATAAGTCTATTTCAATATTTTTAGTTGTAATTAAGCACAAATATTAGCTTTTTAACCAAGGTCGGGAGGGGGTTTTAGGATTCAATAACCCTAATTAAAAAAAAAAACATATTTTAGTTAAAATAAATTCTACCACACATTTAATTTATTTATATGATTAGTCAATTAACAATTTTCAAGTCCCTACAATCAAAACTCAATTACTAGGACAGAGGACTTGTAGCTCTAAAAAAGCACTAAATGTGCAAGCACTTATGCACTTACAAACCCTATAATATGCACCTTAATTTTTTTTTTTTTGCAATTTAATTTAAAAGTATTAATAAAAAAAATAGGCTTAAAATGAGTCAAAACAATTTCTTTATTTTATACCATTGCCAAATAAACAAAATATATTTTTTTTTCCATTTTCTTAATTAAACCGTAACTTTTATTTCTATTGATTTACATTTTGTTAATTTTATAATTGTTCTTCTGGCACTAAAAAAATTAATATTCAAGTTTTAGTAAAAATCATTTTAACAAATACCTATTTAATTAATGTTAATAATACTTTTACCTTGAAAATTACATATATAAATAAATCCTAATAGAAAAAAAGCCCGTATGTACGTACACGGCTTACTATGGTGGTGATGTAGTATGATGTACGACTTAGATCATAAACAATTATGTATCTATTAATAAAATTAATTACAGTAAATTAATATTATTCGCGATTCTTAAGCTCTTCTAGGAAATACGTGTGTCTACAGACAGCTAAAAACAATATTATACGACAAAAATTAAAAGTAAATACATTTTTATCCAAACATTTTGACTGTATTGTTTAAAATAAAAACGTCGGTGTGGAAAAAATTGATTTAAGTTAAATATGTCCCTAAAAGTATAAAATAGCTTATAAAAATGTAAAATATGCCTTAAAAACAAAAAGTACTCAAAATATGCATTTATATGCAAAATAAAATTTCAAAACTAGCTTTGTAAAAGCATGAAACGTATTTATTTTGTACTCTGCTATTTTTGTAATGGTGCAAAACCAATATGCAAATGCTATAAGTCCTCTGCCCTACTAATTACTAATCGCGAATAAAAGCAAAAAATTTTTAAATAAATTGTAATTTTGTTGATTTTCAATATTTAAATAAGAAGTAGTAATGTATATTATATACATACTTATTGATTATATGATAATTAACCTATACCAAAGCCAAGAAGGAAACTGTCCTTGTTTCCCCTGTGGACACCTTTGCCTACATACCTAGAATCTTGGATATGCATATAGAATATAGATTTTAGTAAATAATATAGCTGTAGTATATAATGCAATTTCTGACAATCCTCCAAGTCTTCTTAATTAAGAGTACCTGCAACGCTACATGTGTAGCATAATACTCATATTGTTTACAGATTGTGCATTTAATATTGGGGGAAAATAAATTTAAATTATTATAATTACCATATAATTTTTATAGTTCTAGTAAAATCCTATAAAATTCTCAGGATGTATATGCATGATAAATTGATAAAAATAGGGTTCCATACATGACCTATACACTTACTCGAGTTCCTTGTACTCAGTGGTGGATTTAGGATTTTATTTATTTTTTTTTGGGGGGGAAGTTTTTCAAAATAATAGTAAAACCCTATATTTTTCTAAATATTAAAATATAAAGTACAACGGTCGTACTTTTAGGGTTACACTTTTTAAGTAATAATTTTTATTAATTATAGCATATAAATCTTTACAGTGTCTTCTATTTGGCATTTTTTAAGATTAGGTACTTGGTGGCTTATGATAGAATGTAAGGAAGTACCTACAAACGGCGAAAATGTAATAGAGTGCAGAATACTTGCCTACGATTATTGATGTAAAATTACCGAAATAATCTTTTTGGGGAATTTACTACGTCTTTTAGATTCTGAGCAGAGCGAGGAATGTATTGTTTCTACAATGATGTTTTTTTTTATCTTTTATTTATAAAAATTTTCGGGTAGAAATAATTGTCCGATTATCACGAGTATTGTACGAGGCTATGGTAGCAAATCGTATCATCTTGGTACTTTATTAAGCTCATTTTTCGAATTTCTCCAAAGTTTTTTCCTAGGAGAAAAAAAACTACCAAAAATCGGTAAAATTATGCTTATATAGGCTTTTTATTATTTTTTTTTCCGATGAATGAAAACATTTTTTCGGGTAGAAATAATGGTCAGATTACCATAAATAGAGTACTTTTTCCGTACCGAATTTCATCTAGTTGGTGCTTTTTTTACCTCATTTTTGAAATTTCACAAAAGTTTTTCCTCGAGAAGCAGAAAATCGGCAAAATTACGGTTTCTTTATTACTAATTGAGTTTTGATCGTAGGGACTTGAATTTTTTTTTTTGAGTTCTAACATAGGTAATATTTACTATTAGTAAATTTTTGGAACGGATTGGTTGATTTTTTGGCTAAATATAAAATTTTGAACTTTTTTCCAAAAATGTTTAATATTTCCTGCAATTTTTGGTTTATTGGTTTGAATATTTTATCAAAGTCTACTCATATACTACTTAATTTTTTTACAAAATATTTTGAAAATTGTTACTTACAATTTTTACCACGCAATAACTCCATGAATATTGATCATTGGAATTTGAAATTTATTTTACATATTTCCATATGTAATTTACACTCTTCATAAAATTTGGAATGGATTATCAGTATAATATATTGTAATATAATATATCCACTTAAAATCGTATTTTCTAATGTAGTATCATTGTATTATCTTATAATAATTATAATAAACCACTAATTTTTCCGAGGACCAAAGGGACGAAGGAGGAACGTCCACAATCGATCTTTCCACTTTTTTTTCATTTTTTATTTATTTTTTTAAAATGTAGTTATAATTTTCATCACTGGGTGATACATTCGTATCATTATACAGTGATACCTATATGGCCATATGTCTATTGTCCATACATTATATTATTGGCATTTACATTTAGCTAAAATTAAAGTGCTGACATAGAGGGTCCGGCAGTGAAACGGGATAATTTAAGATTGAAATAAAAACTTGAAATTAGGTGATAGGAACGACGGTCTTCATCCAGTCGTTACCAGTACATACCCTACCATTTAGTAACGATGTACAATGTACGTTGGACGGGTGAACAACGTACTTTCGTAGTTAAAGCGTATAACAAAAATGGCAAAGTTTTACTCAAACACTACATGATTTTCGACGTCATTTTGAAATACCGCACAACCAATCTCTTCTGTCCGATAACGCAATTCGAACATTGGTAAACGACCTTTAGGAAATTGTATCGACGACTAAAAAAAGAGGTGGTAGTGCAAGAACAGTTAAAACCCCTGAAAAGATCGAACGTGTTCGATAAGTAAAGGCCGATTTACACGTTATCAGTCAAAGTCGCCAGTCGACTGGCAACGTCTAAACATAACCTGCCAGTTAATAGAGAAATCAGTAAAGCACTAGCACGCCAGCAAAACAAATATTTTTGTTTTACTGGCGCGTTGAGCCTGGCAGGTAGATCTGGGCGCATTTCAGTGTTATTACGACTAATGATTGGACTTATCATATGCAATAACTCTTCAAACTGTTCAGGTGTTAGCCTAATAACAGACTTAAATTCGAGTGGGTATTTTTTTCTTTAATAATTAAAAGTAAAGTTTTCTAATAATTGTTTCTGATGCTCCATATTCCTTTTTTTTGTCCATCCAATCCCTTATCCTCACTTTTCTTTTCTTCTTCTTTGATTCCTCGTCGCATATTTCCAACAGCTCGTCACACAATACTGTAGTAATAGACCACACTGTTTTTTTTTTAATGCAATGCTGTATGTTGATTCTGCCATTACGATATTAAAATAATATAACAAAATACTTATAATTTATACTAATATAACAAGTTAACGTGTGCACAACTCAATTGATAAAACACTACAACCTATACCACCTCATAGAACCTATATCAGCTGGCGTCGTGTAAACGATGGGCGCCAGTTATCTGCCAATTCTAGTTGCCAAACGCCAGTTACCCTCCAGCTAGCATGCCAGTAACTGGTAACGTGTAAATCAGTTTTAATGCAAAAAAACGCAAAGACGTGTTTCAGTGTTTAGATAAAATTCGCCATTTTAATAATATGCTTTAACTGTAATTTTCACCAATCCATCGGCACATCCAGTGCCGTAAAAACCGCCGGTGCATTGGGACCCACACGAGCCACCAAAAATTGTATTATTTTTTTTGCATACAAATAATAATTATTGGTAAAGATAATAATTTACAAAGAATATTAATTGTAAGTTATTAAAAGATAAAATAAACTTTTACAATAAGCCTACGATCTGTTATAATAAATTATCGCTATCTAAATTTTAATGTTTTGCAATGACGGCTGATGTATCTATAAAACATTTTAAACATTTTTTCCCAGCTGTTTTTCTCTGGTTTCCAATACTTTCAGTGTATATTACAGTTACACAAAATTTACGTATGTGTATACGTCGAATGTTAACATTCATTGACTACTATCTATTTAGATACAATAGTGCCTTGTAATTTTCTTTTTATACACTCTAATTTTATTATAATGTCAACTAAAAAATATGCTAGAATATACTGTTGGGAAACTAGACAAAAATCTATATTTGCATCAAAAGAAAGACGCATTAAAATCATTTTCAATAATTATATCTACAAGTCAAAAGGCAGAAGAAAAAAATGTAAGTTAATGTTTAAAAAAAATAATGGAGTCATTTGAATTTGTTTTATTGATATCTTTGGGAGAACATTTTACGATTTATTCAACGAGTTTCTAAAGTTTTACAATCTCAAAACATACATATTAAAAATGCTTGTAAATTACTTGAATAGTCTTGTCAAACAATATCTAATCTTAAAAAAAATTCGATGATATTTTAAATACAGCAAAATGTTCCAAGAAGGGAATTTGTACGGAATAATAAATGCCAAATTTTCGCAAAACTATGTATTTTGATGAAGATAAATGATTAAATATTACAAAAGACAATTTAAGAGTTAGTTTTTCTTCCAATTATTGATACCCTTTTACTTCAAATATGTACACGATTTGTAGGATTGTATGAAGTTGCAAATACTTTTGAATTTTAGATTCTGAGCGGAGCTAGGAATGTATTGATTCTATAAAGATGTTTTTTTTTTATGTATGAAAACATTTTTTCGGGTAGAAATAATGGTCCGATTATTACGCTTAGCATATGCTTCGCTTGAAAATGTTGTCTACTTGGTACTTTATTAAGCTCATTTTTTGAATTTCTCAAAAGTTTTTCCTTTAGAAGCGGAAAATCGGCAATTTTTATAGGTTTTTTTTTCTGATGTATGAAAATATTTTTTCGGGTAAAAATAATAGTCCGATTATCACAAATAGGGTACCTTCTCTTTAGCGAATTTATTCTAGTTAGTACTTTATTTAGCTCAATTTTTGAATTTCCCATAAGTTTTTCCTTGAAAAGGAATGATAACTCCTTGAATATTAATCGTAGGGATTTGAAATTTATTTTGCATATTTACATATGAAATTTATATTCGTGGTAAATTTTGAAATGGATTATCAGTATAATATATTGCAATATATTTAGATACGCTCAGAATTGTATTTTCTAATGCAATATCATTGTATTCAAATCTTAATAATTATAATGAACCACTAATTTCTCCGAGGACGAAGGAGGAACGTCTACAATCGGCCTTTCCACTTTTTTAAACCCTTGTAAAATAAAAACATAAGACGAAGTTGATATTATCAAAACCACCTATGCTTTAATAAAAAATATGAAATAGACATTAGTTCCGATTTAGCACGCTAAATATTAACTTTAAAATCACTTGTTTGTCAATTTAAATTATGTAATTTACAAAATATTGTTAAATATAGGTATAATAGAAAATGATATGTCTAGTACCTTTCCTAATATCGTAACTACATGACGTATACTATTTTTGACAATACCTGTTACTGTAGCATCGGCCGAGAGATCGTTTTCAAAATTGAAACTAGTAAAAAATTCAGGTCCCTACGATCAAAACTCAATTAGTAATAAAGAAACCGTAATTTTGCCGATTTTCCGCTTCTCAAGGAAAAACTTTTGTTTGCATACCCTACTTGTGATAATCGGACAATTATTTTTATCCGAAAAAATGTTCTCATACATAAAAAAAAAAAACATCTTTGTACAAACAAATTTTTAATTATTTTTATTTTATGGTTACATTTTACTGAATCTAAATATTTCACAATTTAGAGAATATTTTCTCCGGTAATAATCTTCATGAGATATATTCTTTACACACTACCTACGAGTGATATTTAGTTTTAGGTTTAACCATTGGGTTTAAATAATTTTCACGTATTATTATTAAAAATAATATTACTAATTATTTATAAAAGTGTATATTATGTTTGTTTAGAATTTTATACGCATATATAATATTCTGTACGACAAAATATTATCTTTTGGCGGCCGCCTAAACGGTCAAAATTCTAAAGAGGCGTTTATAGAGAATCGTTCCACAATACCAATTAAGGTCACTGCCAACATCCACGTGGACGCCGACGCCTACTGCATTGTTAATAACTACGTCGTCGCGGTCGGCCACACTACATATACATACTATTAATGGTGTAGGAACATAAGTCGCATACTCTCATATATATAAAATATATGTACCTGTATAAATATTAATTATTTTCATTTTATTGTACAATAAGCCTACGTATCTGTAAATTAGTCAATTTAGTCGGTATTCATATAAATTGTAATTGATTATATAAACGTATAAATATTTTTTATATTTTTATAGTTTTTCTGAAAAATAACAACAATAACGAATAGGTTAGGTATTTACTAAAATTTAAATTATAATATAATCATATTATAATCCTACATCATACAGCGGCATACACGCCTTTTTTAATAATATCTGTTTACGCGTATCTGTTGTTATACATAATTAAAAAATGTGGAAGTCTTCGCTATATGAAATATTTTCTTTTTCTTCTTCTGTTTTCTCAGCTTACGGCCCACTAAGGCCTTCTTTGCATGCCACAAGTTTCTTCATCGTTCTCTATCTCTTGAACCTTTCACCTGTATTGTTTCATCTATGATTAGTATATCTTTTAATATCGTCCAGCCATCTTTGTCTTAGTCTATAACGAGGCCTTTCCTATTTAATTGTTTATTTAATACTTCTTTCGTTTCATTTCTTTCTTATTTCCAAACATGGCCAAACCATTAAATTTTAAATTTTTTTACAAAAGCCATAACATTGGGATGTTTAAATAAGTTCCTTATTATATCTTCATTATGTATTTGTATCTAATTTCATATTGTTGTGTTTTGTATAAATGTGTTGTAGTATGGGCCATATACTCTTAATATATATATATATATATATATCTAAATACTATATATCTTCTTTATATTTTTCACTTTTCTTTTGAATGTTATATGTTTCTTGTCATTTCCTTTCGTCGTTGCCCATGTTTCATAACCCAAGGTTTAGGTTTGTTACTTTTGATTTCCTAGAAATTAGTTTTAATTTAAATAATATTACTACTAAGAAATAAGTCTGATTGACGTTGTTGCTTCTTTGTTGTATCTATCTCTCATTCTCTCGGTATACCTAGTTTCTGTTGTTAATTAGTATCCCAAGGTATTTGAAACTATTCATAAATGTTCAAATGTGTATTTTCGTTTAAATGTGTATACTCCAATATTATTATTACTATTATTATTTATCTCGAGACTTTCATGTATTTTGTTTTTTTTTCACTAATGAATCCCATTAATCCCATCTTCTTCCCTGCTTGGATTAATTTCTTGGTAGTTTCAATAACTTCTTCTTGAGATTCTCCAAGGATCGATATATGGCATGCAAATGTTAGTATAGAACTTCTATTTTATTCCATAATTTCGTGCATTATTTTTATTACATGTTCCAATACTAAGTTTAATAATCCGGGTGACAGTATTTCCCTTTAAGGCCTCTAAGTAACCCTGTCGTCACATTAAAAGGTTGTTTTACTTCCTTTGAAATTCGCACTTTACAGACCGTATTATTACATATTTTTTAATAAACTTATATACAATTTGTTAGGAATTCTAAACCGTTTTATGGAATTATATTATTCTTCTCTAATTACGCTGTCGTTTACTTGTTTAAAATCTACGAAAATAATATGGATTTCTTTATTAAATTCATAGTGTTTCTCTAGAATTTAAGTGTAAAAATTTTGGGTTAAAGTTTACCAATCAACATTGATAATCCCCTAGCAAAATTTCGATGTAGCCTTCTAGCCTAACATATAACATTATAGAGAGGGTTTTATAAATACATCTTGTAGTGGTATTCTCATATGATTGTTTGTTTTCCATGAGTCACCTTTTTTGTTTATTGGGCAAAGAATGCCAATATTCTACTTTTCTAGTATTGTTTCATTAATCCAAATTGGTTTGATAAGTCTGTATAAGTATTTAGTTAGTGTATAGGTCCACCTGATTTTAACATCTCTGTATTTATTAGGTTTTCTCCTGGAATTTTATTGTTTTTAACTCAATTATATAGCATCTTGTTCTAATTTCAGTGATTGGTTTAGATGTATGGCTCTATCAACAATATCATACCTGATTCCTTAATCTTAGTTTCATATGGGTTATTTAATAATTTTTCAAAGTATAAGAAATTAGAGAATTCTTTTACAATTTTCTAACCTTGAATTACGGCAATATAAACCCGTATATAAGATCGCAGCCGAAACGTACCTGCACGCACACGTTTTGCGCCTCGCTTATAATATACGTTTCTGTATATTACTCGGACGACGCTGTTGATCGTCAAAACACTGTTCATGTGTGCATGCGTATCCACATATACTCCAGGTATCTGAAGGAAATAACTTTAATGTTCGCACACAACAATTAATGTAATTTAAGTGTATATATGTAATATTTATTTTTTAAAAACGTAGAATTAAGAATATACAATTAATTATCTTCTTTTAATTAATATTAGTAGGGGGTGCGATCGTCCCGTCGTCCAAACCACGAGCCGCACTGGGATTGCCACAATACCATCTTGCACATAATTTTTGTTTGTGGCTTAAAATATTTTTTGGTTTGATTAAAGTTTCTAAAAAAATTCTTTATATCATGCTTGTTTGCAATTTCTTTAACAATTTCTTTTTCATGTAAATATGTAATATTTTACATTGACGTAGTATTTTATTTGCTTGTTTTTTAGTTGTCACGTAGTTTTCTACATTTTTTATAAATGGGTCTTGAATGTACGATTGTGAGTCTAATTTTGTTTTTATTTTCTATTACATTCTTGTATTTGCATCCATTATCGATTCATGCTTTCTTTTTTATATGCATTATCGGACCCATGTGTTTTTATTTTGTCCCAAGTTCTTTTCTTTATTGTATCGTTTGGTACTTCATTTTTTGTAGGTATGACTTCTAAATATTGGTACACTAAATGTTGATATTGGTTTCTAATTTTCTCATTGGACAAGGTTTCTGTACTATACCGTAATTTTACGCTTTTTTTAACTAGTTTCTATTTTGTCGATAGTCTAATTCTGAGCTTGATCATAAGTCATGACTATGTAATGATTATCAGCAATCTGAAGTTACGTACATTTATAAATTTATAATATTTTGCTACTGTGTTATTCTCTATTAATACTTGATCGATTTGATTTTTTGTATTTCCATCGAGTGGTTTTTAGCATATAGGAAAGCATATTATTATAAATTTGTAATATGAAATATGTCATACCTACTTAATACAATACTATTTTTTTTTTAATGTAAACCGACAAGTGGATGAGACTGTATTTCTACATTTTTTCATCATAATATCTATATAGCCATAGGCTTTCACCTTGGTGAAAAATATATTTTTATGTTTTATGTTTTATTTATTTGTATCATATTATACAAATTTACTTTATAAATATAAAATATAACTTACAAGATAGTATGTATAGTATCGACGTTTGATAATTGATATAGTATACCTATAGGTATACAAATATAAGTGATGTGACGAACCTTAGTATTTAAGTTCGGATCGAACCGAACCCGAACCAAATTGAACTATTAAAAAAAAAAAACTATGAAAAATCAATAATTCGAAATAAATTATCAGGACGAAAGTACGATTAAAAAATATGTAAAAATAAATACGATTTCCAAACAGTTGTAATTAAATTAATTTGACATAAAGATTCAGTTATAATTAATAGTTGGTGAAATTAACCATTAGGTATACTTAAACGTAAAACTATACGTTATATTATAATATATAATATATAATATATAGCATGCAGTTATTATTAACGAATTAAAATGAGATCATAAAAACAGAGAGTCGTGGGACGGTAAATATTTTTAAATTATAATTTTATTATTATCAAATACTATAAACGATCGTTTATAGTGTTTGTTATTATTAATACTACCTACTATATCAGTACCGCTAGAAACTTGGTATGAATAAAAATATTATATCAAATATATTGACTTTACCAGTGATGCCGAAAGCCACGCATAAGTCGGGCGAATGCCCTACCAAATTTTTAGATAGTGGTGGTATACTACTATAAATATAATGCATTAATTATAAAGATCAAACTATAATAATTTGATAATTAATTAATATAATTAATAGTAATACTGTAATAGTATTGGTAAAATTGTATACGAGTATATTTTAAACAGCTAATAGGAAACAAGTTGTACACTGTACCTATTTAGTATTCACTAAAATAATAATTAAAATATTTTGGGTGGGTGGGTGGGTGGTTATTTAAATTATTATTATTTTGCCCTAGTATTTTAAATGTATTTCGGCGCCACTGGACTTTACTACTTTGGTTCTATGATTTATTAATTTATTATGAATATCGAAATAAATTTTATAATAACATACATATTATATAAGTATTAAGTAGGTGGCGGATATACGGGGGCGGAGGGTATATCCCCCTGGTAGATAAAATAAAGCTTTTTTGTAATATAAATTTATTATTTTATGTCTATATTAATAACGTACACTTATATACATGTATATACACACATATTTAATATACTCCCCCCCCCCCCGTGAGAAAATCTTAGAATCGCCACTGTATAGGTATACTGTATACTTGTACATAATGTTTGGAAATGTTCATGGGGATTAATGAATAATGGATTATTTTTATTATATATTGCATATTATAAGTAATAAATTTTATAGGCCTCATGAAAATTAAACGATAGGTTTTTATTAATTTCTCGTTTAAAACAGTAAAAGCGCTAGGACATCAGACGATATGAGATCTAAATAACCTACGTTTTCTTTTATAGAGTATCTATTCATATTTATTGTGCATTGTGTATTAAGATTTATTATTTATGCTATTTTAACTATTTATATTTGAGGGCGTATTCTATAATTATTTTTACAGTAGGTAACAGAAATATTAATCGACATAACGTTCATCTGAATGTAGTATAACCTACAGTGTTAATCATAATATTTATATAATAATGTACTTAACCGCTTAACGTTTAAACGTATATGTACTATTAAGAAAACATACCTACTCATGTACCTAGGTACATGAGATTCATAGGTTTATGTGATTCAATTTTAATGATGATTTTCTTTAAATTACAAACATGGTGTATTCTTATTTTTTAGTTGTGTAGTTGATATATACGATTGAAAACTGTGCTGTTATATCTCATATGATATACATTAGTATAAGTGGGAAGGTCGATTGTGGACGTTCCTCCTTTGTCCCTTCGGTCCTCCGGGAAATTAGTGGTTTATTATACTTAAGATTTAAATTATATTGCATTAGAAAATACGATTCTGAGCAAAACTCAATATATTATAATATGATATACTAATAACCTATTCCAAAATTTTACCACGTGTGTAAATTACGAATGTAAATATTTAAAATAAATTTCAAGTTCCTACGATCTAAACTTAATTAATTATCAAGAAATAAAATAATGAAACCGTAATTTTGCCGATTTTCAAGAATTAATAACCTAATAAATAATACTTATGTATTATTATACAAATACAAAGACGGTTCATTATTGGATTATGGCAGGAGAAAGGAAATCTTTTATTGGATATGAGAAGGTCAATGGATTCAGGTATCTTGATAGATCTTATTGCAGATGGTTTACCAAAATTTATACTTAATAATATTGATAGAGAAGTATAAAGAGACACAGTAGATTTATTCAATGAAATTAGCAAATATAAGTACATGGTAAATAAAAGAAGTTTCTTTGAAAAGAAGAAAATTGTTAATAATAATAAAGAAAGATGTGAAGGAAAAAAGCCATGTAGACATTGTGAACAACTAAATAAAGGTATCCGTTATGATCCTGAATAATTATGTTGATTTAAAACAAGAGAAAATGAAAAACAAAAAAACTACATCAAGTTTGTAAAAAATTCAGTAATTGAAGCTTAATTAAATGATCCAAACCAAAAATATTAAATGATACACTATTATTCAAAGTCAAATTGCTATTAGATGATAAATTAGAAATATATGGGATATATGACTCAGGTTCAAATGTCTCGTTAATAAATTCTAAATTATTAAAATTAATAAATAACAAAATATATAAATTAGATAACATAAATCTAAGAATGATTAATGGTGTTAAAAAGATAAGTAGTTTGACAACTATAAAAATTAAGAAAAAATTATTTTATCAGAAGAGTTCAGTATTAAATTCATAAAAAAATATACATGGAAATTTGTGCCATATTGGTATTAAACAAATTAAAAAAATAATTGGCTCACTATATTTAGAGAAAAATTATTTAAAATAAATATTTAAAAAAATATACAAAAAATTTATTTTACAAAAAATATTTAAAAAGTTTGTAAAGACTGTGAGATATATATAAAAAATAAATCAAGGAGGTAAAGTAAATTTGATTTAATGTCTCACTTAGGTCCAGCTACTAAAAAATTTTGAGATAATCTTAATAGACACAACTGGAGGTTTTGATCTATTGATTGATCACTTTACAAGATTAAGCATACATTTTAACATCAAAAATACAAAACGCAAACAATTTTATAAAATTAATCAACAGTATAACAGGAATAAATTAAATTGGAATGCTTCTGATCAATACTCAGGAATCGACTCAACAGAATTCATAAGTTTTTCAAATAAAAAGTCAATACCACTAATTTTTACTGCAATAAATTCACCTTTCTCAAAGGGAATAAATGAAAGATTAAATCAAACGCTAGTGAACAAAATAAGATGTAAAATCAATGAAAAAAAAGTGGAAACGTCAATTTAGGATATTCCTCCTTCGTTTCTTCGGTTCTCGAAGAAATTAGTAGTTTATTATAATTATTAAGATTTGAATGCAATTATATTGCATTAGAAAATACGATTCTAAGCGAATTTCAATATATTAATATATATTATACTGAAAATCCATTCCAAGATTTTACTATGAGTGTAAATTACACATTTATATATTCAAAATAAATTTCAAGTCCCTACGATCAAAACTCAATTAGTAATCAAGAAATTAAAAAATTTAAAATAACGGAAACCGTAATTTTGCTAATTTCCGCTTCTCAAGGAAAACATTTTGGGAAATTCGAAAAATGAGCTTAATAAAGTACCAAGATGATACGTATTTCTACCGAAAGCATACGCCATTTTTGATAATCGGACAATTATTTCTACCCGAAAAAATGTTTTCATACATTAAAAAAAAAAAAATATCTTTGTAAAACCAATACATTTTTCGCTTCGCTCAGAATCTAAAAGTGGGTATGATTTTAATATTTGCGAGTTCTAAATGCATTTAATGTTTGCCTCATAGATGTTATTAATTAACAATTACTTTTTTTAAGAGAAATGTATTTATATAATTATATATTTATATATTTACATAATTAAAAAGCTACCATATGTATAGACAATGTAATTTAAAAATTTGTATAAACACCTATTTATTGGCTGTATAGCTTTAATTGTTGTTCAAAAATAATTCCTATGTACTGGTTCATAAATAATATATAATTTATAATTAAAATAATTTTTTAAATTAAAATTTGTTTTCATTGTTCCTTGTTTTTTCATTTTTTTTCTTTTATAAGCCAGTTTATTATTATAATTTAGTTTTAAATTTTTCAATAGAAAATGTATTCTATTGTATTATATACGGTTGTAGTTTGTAAAATATATAACAAAATAGTGGCGGTTCATCCCAAAGATGAGCCCATGTGCAAATGTAAAAAAAGGTCCTCTTTACTTTTTAATTCTAAATAATATAAATATATAGGTTCATATATTCAAAGTTATTTTTACTTCTAAGAATTATTTCTGATAAACATTTTAAAATATCGACATAACTATGTCGAATAGCTAATAAAGAATCATATCTTGAACGAAAGAAAGTTCTTACATCCGTTGATAAATTCATTGCATCCCTTAGAACTAAGTTTAAGTTATGTGAAGCACAATGGATACATGTGACTAATTTAAATAAATAACATTTAATCACCATAAATTGTTATTTGTTCACGAAAGTAAAGATAATCAAATTTGATACAATATTTATGACAATGATATATTGATATCAGATTGAGAAAAGGAGAACTATGTGAAATTATGAACAATCTTTGTACTTTTTCTTACATTATTGAATTTTTTTCTGGGACGTTGAGTAATAATGGGCTTCACTAACCAAGGGCCCATGGCATTTGTATACATTGCACACATGTATGATACGCCACTGTAACAAACATATTATAAGAGATAGGAGCACACGAGTACTTCATTTTTAAATTCATTAATTTTTGTATAGCTATAAATTAAATAAAAGGCACCTGCTACCTAATATCTTAATTTAGAAGTCTTAATTATTGAACAGAAATAAAGAAGATTACAAATATTATCACTTATCATAGAAAATATGTTTATTAGTTATTACCTACCTAAGTTATTAACTTATAAGTTAATCTTTTATAGTTAAAATTACCGATAGCTAAACGCGAAAAAAACATAGTCCACTGAGGTATTGGTATACTAAGTCGAAGTGTAAAGTATGCCCATTGCTAATAGATTATAGATTATATTACATTATTACTATAAAAAGTCTAATATGTATTTAAACGTAGGTATATGCTCAACGGTCATACGCCTTATAAGTTATAAAAAGTATTGAGATTATAATATTACAGTAATGCAACTAACAAGGAATTTATAATAATACCAAATGACCACGTTTGGTAACTAGTAATTGGTAAGTAATTACTAAGTATAAGTTAAACTAATATGAAGGTAATTTAATATTAAATTTATTGTAACTTATTATGAGTATAAATTCGTACCTATATGGAAGATACATTGTGGTAGTTTGTATTAAAGACATAGGTACACACATACGTGGTATCTATATTATATTTATATTAATATATTATGTACCTATAGCTATGCATGTATTTTTATTATTTATGTTTTTAACGTAGGTATAATATATATTATTAATTATATAGTTTATTCCTTCTACATTTATTTCAGTTTTACGTGTATATGATATAAATACATATATTACATGTACAATTATATGTCAATGTATACGTAGACATAATATGTGGTATAATATTATAATTAATCATTTCCACTTTCCTTTCTATACGATATATCTACCTATATAAATTTTTTATAAGAAATAAGTACCTATTTGCTAACCATTTTAATAATCGTTATTAATTTTAAATTTAAATATGTAGGTACCTAGGCCAGTATATTTGAATATTTCATTAGGAATGTTGTTTTAACTATATATTTAAAGGTTTAATCATTAATTGACTGATTTCATATCGCCATTTTGCCATTTGGTGTATTAACGTTTTTAACATATATATATCTAAGTATACTAAGTATATTAATATATAAGGTATGATTTCCATTTAAGATGAACTTTTAGCTGTAGGTACCCACTTCTACAAAAATACAACACAAATGAGAAATGTGATATCGTGATTATTGTGGCAATTACAATATTTGCGGTGTTGGTACCACTAAGGCAGCATTATTCACATTGAAAATTATTACAAAACTTATATAATTGCTTGAATTAAAGCTGTATATCATTATAGTTAATGTGCTGTGTGGTGGTCTCATTACACATATACAGATGTATAGTGTTTTGTTCCATTGTTGTATAATTATGTAATCTAGCTATAGGTACATTATTATACTGTGTAATATCTAGATTCTAGAATATCATTTTATATTAATATTATATAATAATCTTTTTGTATTACAATGTAATAATATTAAATATCATCACCATCACATTATTAATTATAAGACAAACGGTAAAATTAATCAAATGTAAACATCCGGGGTATCGGATAATCATCATATTAATATTATAAATAAATTATATATTATTGAGTAAATATATAAACATTTTTATATAAGTTTAACATTGACATTTATAAACAAATGTACTTTAAAATATATTATAATTAACAGTATGTAAGTATACTTGGACAAACATACGATTATCATTTATCACTATAACCATTGTATCAGGACAAATCTTATAAAAAGGGTAACATTTTTTTAACATAAGCCCAGTCAAAAATCCACTCACTTTACTTAATTCTTAATACATCTTCAGTAATTATTTTTTACTTATTATTTTAATTTAAAAATATGCACGAAGTATCATTTAAAAATTATAATCAAGCTTTGTGTTTTCTATTAAATAACAAATAAGCGTTCTTTTTTTTTAATTTCAACAATACTACTGTATAATTATAACAGTTAACTTTACCTACAGATTTTGTTTTTATCAAAAAAAATAAATAAATAAATAAAAACTACTATTTGGTCATATATAGTATAAAAGTATATTTAAAAAAAAAAATTTAAATAGTTTTACGATAATAAGTTATTGGTTCGTTGGGTGTTGTGTATAAATTGTATACTACCTATAATATAATATTTTATTAAATCACATGTATTGCAGACCGGATATAAAAAACTAAAAACCGCACTAACGTTTTCATGGCTATGTTTTGTTTTCACGGTCTATGTGAATTGGATGTCACGCAACAATCTACATATATGCATAATATGCATTTGTAATTATATGTTCATTTAGAATAAACTTGTGTCTAGTGCATTTAATATTAGAATAATAGTATCTATATAATATAAAATATATAATATAAATTATATTGATTATCTATATACAGAATACGGATATGCCTGTAACCTACATCCGATCGTCGATCCATATTTGCATATTTCACAGTTTGTATATGCGCATAGTGTTATACTGCGTAGGTTTTTAGTGTATCCGTTTTTTTTCAAAATAAAGTTATAAACAACAAGAGATATCATACATATTTAATAGTGTAAATATACTTATATTTTGTCTATATTAAATTCTGAGCGAAGCGAGGAATTTATTGGTTTTACAAAGATGTATAGAGTGTGTTTTCCATATCAAATTGCATCTAGTTGTTACTTTATTTAGCTCATTTTTCGAATTTCTCAAAAGTTTTTCCTTTGGGGAAAAAAATCTACCCAAAAAATGGCGAAAAATCGGCAAAATTACGGTTTCCGTTATTCAAAATTGTTTATTTCGTGATAACTTATTTTGTTTTGATCGTAGAGACTTAAACATTTTTTTGAGTAATCTCATAGATAATTTACACACGTGGTAAAATTTAGAACCTAAATTTTAGTATATTATATTGTAATTATTGTATATATGACTGAGTTTCGCTCAGAATCGTATTTTCTAATGCAAACCATTGCGTTTAAATTTTAATTATAATAAACCACTAATTTCTCCAAGGACCGAAGGGAACCAAAACCCGAATCGACCTTCCCGCTTTTGTGTTGGAATTTTCAATTGTAACATATGTATGTATTAGTATAAATGTACAATAGACTCTATCGTAATAAATAATAAATATATTAAGTAATAATCAGCAGTAGTTATTGAACCATAATTATTTTTAAATATTCTGAAAACTGTTCAACAAAAAAAATATAATATATAGGTACCTATACAAAATTGCAATATAATATCAGTAAGGGTATATATATATAAATAAATACCAACATCATGTTTGAAACATATTGATTTAAAATTGTAAACAATTAAAGAAGTATAGGTACGTTTCATTTGATCTATAGAATTTAAACTTTAAATAATCACGATTTTCAAATGAGTATTAGTTTTATTATTCATATAATAATGTGGAACCAAAATATACGTTTAGAACGGTATTATATTATTTGACGTTTGGTAAAAGTAATACGAATTAGTCCAGTAAATCGAAATTTTAAATTTTCCTTTCTGGAGTCTGAATATATATCTATTTAGTAAACATCAAGTAAGACAGTAAATAAATTGTGTGTGTACCTTGTATACCTAGTGTACTTTTAAGTATTTTAACAATAGAAAATATTTGATTCTTAGTTCTTTATCATTAAGGTCACTGGTAAGTTTGTGATTTTTTTTTCAATCCTATAATACATAATTGCTGACAATTCATTTTATTAACAGCAATAAAATTACATGGAATTGTATTGAAATAAATTAGGTCAAATTAACACTTATTCATTCATCTTAGCCGGTTTTATTCTTAAAACTTTTTAAGTAATTGTATTTAAACCTTTATTTCACTTTAAGCATAATTTTTTATATTCTTAGAGTTATTTTACATAGTATATGTACTCGTATATACTAAGTCTATTTTTATATATTATATTTCTATATTTATAAATTTATATATATTAAATATTATATTGTACCTATTACCTATCTACATCATTACCAACATTAAATTATATTTTATATGTATTATATTGTACTATTAGTACCCAAAAAATATAATAAAAGTTAAGGAAATAAGAAATATCAAATAATAATCATTCTATGATATAGATATCGTTTGTTTGATAAATGCATATTTTTCTGGAATCCACACTAAAACTTTAACATTGAATGGTTAATTATAATTCAAAATAAATATTTGAAAATATCCGAGTTTTATTGTGGTATTATTTTAATTAAAATCACGAATTAGGTGTATGTATATTTTATTAATAAATTATTAAATGGTACAGTTCATTTACCTGATTTATTATCAAAATCATCTTTTGCTTACCATTATTTCAACTTTAAACTTCGCTAAAATTTAAAAATAGATTTTATAGGTATAGTACTAATTATTCTGATGCTTTACGCATCTTTTCTAGATCGTGCTTCTTGTATGTTCAGCATCCGTTTTTGATATTTTTGATAATTTATTACCTTTAATGTTAAGTATATTATCATTACCAACTTAGTTTGTTTTAAATATACAATGCGAGCGAAATTTTGTGTTATGAAAATGGTGGGAATTATATACGTTCTCAATGTTATTTCTATTAAATATTTATAACACGAAATTATGATCACACTGTAGCCTGTAGTTATAATGTTTTACCATTGTTATATTGTTGTTTTATGAATTTTATTCTAATCAGTAGGTATTTTATGCTTTCATGGCGTTAAAATTCAATAAATAAATAAAATAGTATTATATAATAATAAAATAATATAAAATAATAGTTATTTGTTAAAAAAAATTATTGATAATTGAAGAAATTATTAAAAGTACTTGTCTATAAGAGATCAGTGGGGTAATTCGAATTGGGATGAATTGGGATGATAATATTTATATTTTTCATATGAGTATTATCTGCAACGATATTTCATTACGACAATATTATATTATGTTTCATTTAATCATTATAGTTATCATTGCATTTTTTGTTCTATTTTATACTAAACTGTCAAAACTAAGTAGAAAGCATCATTTAATTATTTTTGTATAATAAATTCCTTATTTAATAAAGATACTACTATATCAGCTAGTCTACATATATTTTTTGTGTATACTTGGAAAAAAAATAACAGGCGCAGCGTGATGAATATTTGTTAGAGGGGCTATAGCCCCCAATAACAGAAAAAAATGAGTGAATATAAATTATTTGATACATTTTAAATAGAGGGTACTTGTTGCTCAACGCCCCCCTAGCTACCCCAATTTATATATTAATATATTATACATTAATATATAATATTACATTCTCTTAATTATTATGTAGTACTTTAAGAATAAAAGTATAAAATAAATTATAGAGTTTATAGTGTTTCACCCTATTGATTTAATAATTTATATTATATTATATTATTGGTTTAATACAATATCAAGATGGTAATATTTATACATTTAAAATATAAATTTTATTCAGTTTAAAACAAATTGAGACATATGTTTAAATTGTTTATCTTACAAAAAAGAATAACAATTGAATAATCAATGAAAAATATCTTGGTACATTTTAATTATTTACTCACTTTTCAATTGTCACTTATTGGGAAAGGAAAGCGTAAAAATGATCAAATTAATCTTGTCATAGGAATTAGAAAAGTTAATGTTTTTTTTTTTAAAAATCTGCAGCACCCAAACACTTTATATAATATAGATTATAGGTATTGAATTTGTTATTAAAAATGGCTTTCATTACCGAGGAAAATAATAAATAATAAATTATTGTGTGTATATTTTTTTCTCTTCAACATATAATCTACTCTGAACATTGGTAAATCGTATATAAGGCTCTATTATATTTATGGTGGGGGATCTTGTACACAATGGACATATGCAGGTAGAGAGGAGCCGCACAGGTGAAACCGTATAACCAGAAAACCGATGGTAAGGTCGTCGTGGCTCCGGCAACACGGTTAGTGCCGAGAATACATTGAATCGTGTTAAAAGTCTCTCGTTCGCGTCTATGAAAATAATCAAATTAATAAAAAAATAATAATAATTAAACAAAATTATACTCGTGTTTATGCGAAATCACACTAATGTTACTTGAATTTGTGTTTGTTTATAGTGAAAAACAAATTAAATGTTAAAATAAGTGCATATAAAATGGCCGAAACAATAATGTAGTCGTGGTGTTTACTTATGTATTAGTATACAATGTATTTGTGCAAATGAATGATAAGAATCCGGCTGAATTACGATTACAGCGGTGTGTTGTTATTTACATTTCAGATTCTTATTTTTATTCAAATATATTTTAATATTTTGTATACATCACCGCCGTTTATCTTATACAGTTTACTATATTTCATGAGTAATAATGTAATATACATTTGATGTCATATAACTTTGCAAGTTCTATCAAATTGTTATTAACAATTAACCTGTGTGAGTAGTTTTTTTTAAATATTGCAAGCAATTTTAATTAAATTTATTCCCAATATGTGTTAAGGTTCTGTCGTTAAAGTCTCTAAATGAATAGAAATATCTCTTAAAGGTAATAATATAATACCTAAGCGTTAAAAAATAAAATTGAAATGCTAAAATAATGAATCTTATATGTTAAAATAATATTTACCAACAAATAATAGTGGATTGAAAAAAATTATATTTTTATAAATGATCGATACAAAAGGTTTACTGTCAGGGTTTGTAAATTAATATCTGTATTATCTTATGTTAAAGATTTAAAGTTATGTATGTTTACATCTAGTTATTAAACTGTGATTTTTTTGTTCTTCAATGATATGTATCAACATATTAAAAAATAAACTGCATATAAATATTTTAAATTCAAAATTTTAATGCTTATAGTTTACAAAATTAAAGTTTGTTTCAAATATTATAAATTTTGAGTTACCTATATTACCTATTCTTTAAGTTGATTTCAGTTAAAATTGATCAATAAAAATTTACCCACAGGGCACAATTTACAATATAAAGAAAAAGTATCACTGTACCTATATTATACTTATACTGTACCTATACTAACTTGAACATGGCTTTTCGAAATTCTATCATTTCACCAATATAAATTATTTTCAAATCAAATTTTGGATTAAGTGTTTAGGCATATAATATATTTTTTAAATGAGGTGTTTTAAATTAACATTTAATATTTGCATTCACATATTACTAAAAAGTTACAATTTTAAATATTAATATATTTTTCTTTAACAACTTAGTTAGGTACTTACAAAATGTTGTTTACTATAATAATTATAATTAATAGGGGCCATTAGATACCTAATGTAATTTTTGACAGGGGCCATTTGATAATAATATTTGTAAATTTTGTTGTAAATCAATTATCAATAATTAACAGTTATTATAATAGTTATTAGGTATAGGAACTAGGAAGGTACCTAATAACGTAGTTTTTTATACCTATATCAAAGATTTATTTTTTAATTTTAAATTATAAATAAAAAGATTACATTTTTTAAACATTTTTTAAACATTAGGTTAGCTGGTAAACTAATAATGAAGGCCGTAGCCAGAGGGGTGATTTCAGTGTTCAAACACCCTAAAATTATTTTTAAAAATAAAATATATCAAAATTATAAATTATATCAAATACTTTTTATTTAGCTTTCTATGTTTTATTTCTTTTAGTTAAAATAAATAATTCATATCTCCTCTAAATTTTTTTGCTGGCTACAGCCTTACTGATAGTAGATGCATTATTGACGAAGATTTGATTACTAATAATAATAGCATAATATATATATATATTGGTTTTTAGTTTATCATGGTAGAAAAGTTAAATTTAAAATTATTAAAACGTATTTTAAAAATGTGTAGACATTTTTTGAAAATTTTCATTTATTGCAGTGGGTACTTAAATATTCTCAAAATAAGATAATATTTAGAAATTTTAATCAAATGCTAATTTTAAATATTTTTATATTTGCCTAATGTCATGTTGAATGGAATATCCGAATATTTTTCGAAATTTTTTATACTATAAATTGGTAGTGGGCATGTGTAGAATTTTATGGTTCTTAAATTTTAAAAAAATACCTATATTTTTTATTAAAGTTTTTTTAATATATATTAGTTAAAAATTAGTTCTATCAATTCTGTTTTATATTTTTCTAAGCAAAAAAAAAAAAGGATTCAATATTGGTAATTGTTTTCTTAATAATTGTATTTACTTACATAAGAAAAATATTACCACTAATAATGGCTATACTTTTCTAAACACTTAAATAGAAATTATTTTTTTGATTTTTGTGTATATTTCTATTTCTATAATTTGTAGCTTCATAGTTTATTCGCAGTACTGTATTAACTTAATAACCATGACTGTGGACTGTGGTTATTCAACTAACGTTAATAATATTTTACACTTCAATGTGAGAGTAATCTAAACCGCAGAAACATTCATATATCATTAATGTGAATTTATAAACATCTTATAAGAAACTATGTACTTACAGTAAATACTGAGAACTCTTTTTTTTTCTTGAATATTTTTTTTACCTCATTATTTTATCAAAATTTAATATTTTGTTAGAAAACAACACATTAAAGTATGTGTATAAGTACTTCTTTTAATGATAAATAGATTAATATTATAAGTTATAAAGTTATAAAGCTATTATAAGTAATAAATATCTTAATGTAATTTAATGAAGTCATGTTTCAATATTTTATTATAGTATTTTTGACGCAAATTTAAAAAACATAGGTGTTAATAAGTATAATTGTGTCAAATGCATTTTCCGTGTAGCATGATATGAGCAAGTTTTGAATCACCAAACATTACAATTTGGTTTATTGTTTAATGTAATTTGCTAATTTGTATATTGTAGGTAAATATAAGTACAGGATGTCTTATGAAGATTTGTACCATGCAATATTTTATAGATAAATTTGTCAATTATGTTTTTTTTATTAAATAATTATTGGCTTAGAGTTTTTTTTTAATTTACTGAAAAATTAATATTTTATTAAGTACCTATATTATAAACCAAATATCTGTGTTAGTTAATTATTTTTTATTTGTATGGATGAAATAAATTTGTACAAATATAAATAATTTGATACTGTATAATATCAGCAAGTTAAAAATAAATCAATAAAATCACAGTCTTGAAAATATTAAAAAATTGACAGATTCAACTTTTTAAATTGTTTACCTTGAAATAATTAAACAAATTTAAAAAATACAAATATATTTTTTTACTTTTTTAATTGTAATTTTGTATATTTTACGTAAAATATAGTCTAGCTTAAATAATTATTATTTAAAAATGAGAACTAAAAAATATATATTTACTTAAAAGTGCCTACTACATGCAGTTAATATTCGTGTGACATTATATAGGTACTCATATAATATATATTTTTCGTATTTCTGTACTTATTTTCGATGCTTGAATTGGAAAAATAAAAGAGGGGGATTATGAGGTTTAATAAAAAGTAGCAATCCTTGGAAATTGGAATGACTGAATTCAATCTTATTCGTGGGGACTTCGAAAAATTTAAAGGGGTACGCTAATAAAAATTTTAAAAAAGAAGATGTACTCAGTCCCCCCACGTCCTTACACAATTCAAGGACTGGTTATTTTTATTAATTATAATAATTAATTAATTAATTAATAATAATTGACATCGAGTGAATATCTATTATGAAATATTAATACTTCTGTGTGTTAAGTCGAATATTATAATTAGACTAATGTATTATGATTTTTCCCTTTTTTTTTTTTAGATAATATTATCGAAAATCGATTGATTTCGCGAGACCAGACGAACAATGCAATATCATGATGTGAATCTAAATTAAAGAGATTTTCGATTTTCGATTATCGGTTTTCCGATTCCGTCGTCGGTTCGGGGTACAACGCGTTATATTGTTATGTATCGGTCAAATTTTTACGAAAGCACGTGCCTGCGATGCTACCAGACTGTGTACCAGGTGGATCGGGTGGGTCCACTGAAGGACTTTACGTTCTTCCACAGCGGATGTTTCAAGTGCATCGTTTGCGGTACGAAGCTGACGCTGAAGACTTACTACAACAATCAGCACCGGCAAGAGGACAAGGAGGTGTATTGTTCCAGCCACGTGCCGAAAATCGGTCCCGGTCATCTGGATGGCACGTCGGTGGGTATCAGGAGTGCGCTGAACGTGCCCAAGTCGACGACGTTCGTCAACGACCAGATACGCGGCAGCGGCAAGGGCACGTTCGACGCGGAGGCCCTTAACATCAAACAGCACCTGAACGGCTCGACGCCGAACCGTTCACAGTCGCCGCTGCCAGCCCCGTACATAGGATCGTCCACGCCGGACACTGGCTACCAGTACGGGAGGTTCGACGCCTCGGCGTTGCACATTGCACACGCGCTCCGAGCTACCGAGCTGCACAAATCATACGCCAACAAGAATGGCGTACGAGAAAAACCCATACATTGTTATCTGGTGAGTGTCAAACATATAGTTCACTTCAGAGCTTGCGCTAATGGGCAGTTCTAACCAATATAGGCAGTTATAAATACATACTTGGTTAATACTTAAAATATGTGATTTCTCTGTTTTATCGTAAAATATAATTTTAAAATTATTTATTTTAATTCAATGTAGATATTTAAACTTTTTTCTTTGAACTTCTGTTGTAAGTACCTATTTGAAAATTTAATATTAAATTTTATTTCAATATTATAAAACAAAAAGCAAACAATAAGATTATTTCAATGGTGTCTTCTATGAAGCTTCAGATAAAAATTAAACTATTTTTGGTGAAGATAGTGGTAAAGAGGATGAGGCTTTAGAAAAAAAAAATTTATGCGAAATAATTTGTATATAGATACCTAGTATAAATATAGTAATAATGTATATTAAATTTAAAATATATAATTTTATATTAAATTATAAGTGTAAATAATTTATGATTTATTAACATTACTGGTTGCATTTACTATACATTAATGAATAATAATTTCTTTTAACCCACATGCATAAAAATAATTATTTGGATAGTTCTAAAAATTCCTTAGCACAAATTCTGGTTCACTTATCATAACATATACATACTCTACACCCAAATTATTTTTGGTTAAGATCTACTGTGAATATATTTTTCCTTTTATGATCGACTTTCATAAGAATTAAAAAAAAAATGTATCTAAGAGTATCTATAATTTAGTACTTGTATTATATTTATAAATAAATTTCATAATTCGAACAATGGACGATCGATGTTGACTTTGCCCGCGATCCTCGTTCTACGCCTGCATGTTTTTTTGTATTTATATAAAACTAAGTCAGATATTTTTTGATGTTATTGATATATACAACAATTTCGGCAATTATTTCACTAGAAAAAAACATTATTATGATATATTATCCCAGAAAAAAGTATATTATTTTAAAAATTCTCAAATTATAATATAGGAATTTGTAAAATGTACCATAAATTCATAAAATGTAAGACATATTACTCTTCTTATTCTCCCTAGTCCTAAACTATAAATATCTAAGTACCTATAATTTTCTTACAAACTCTTATATAAGATAATAAGATAACCGCTGAAATATTTCTAAAATGGCAAATATATTATATAATATTTTTGAATAAATAAATGTATGTAATTTATTAAACTGATGTCTAATGAATTGAAAATAATAAAATTAATGTGGTACTATCATTATAGTGCAATATCGTCTCCCACGGCCGTGGTAAATCCTATAAAATATTCGCTCGTCATACGTCATTAGAAACTCAGAATTGAACACTTTTACATTGAAACACCGAATTTAGCCAATAAATCTGTTCATTGCAACGCTACTTAACGAAATATTTTCAACTGCCCGGCTTTTGACAGGATCGTATGAAAGCAAAGTTTTCTAACGAATTGAAATTGTCCTTTTAGCAAGTAATATTAACGAATAAAATACCTGTAAGAATAAGAATACTAAATAATTTAAATTTCATATCATAGAATTTTTCTGATAATATATATTATTATTTAAAGTCTGGTAATTGGTTTTATCTATATTATAATATCCATTTATTTTATATCCCAAGCCCAACCTCCATTTAACGAGCTCCGCTGGAAAATCTATATTAGCATATTGCGTAAAAACCATTGATTATTGAATTTTATTATTAATGGTAAAAACCAATCAGTGTTTTGTTTCATTCGATTTCTATGATCTCGTTTATTTTCACCATCAGTTACAAACTGGTAAATAATAAGTAATAAACTTATTATAATATTTAGTGCACATTTTTGTTTCTACTTACTACCTATATGTAATTATGCCTGTTATTTTTATTTTCATTAGTATTATCATTTACTTGTTTATTATATTAATATCATATTATAATACGAAAAATAATGAAAAAAACTCACGATTGGAAACTTTAAGAGATGATCCAACCCAGGTAAAATAAGCGTATAGTATGACTAGTTTAAGTATAATAAAAATATTACTATTCAGGACGAAAACTTCTGTATTTTACTCGTATCATTGTATATCGACTATATTATTTATTATAATACCGTAGTTTCATGATTAAAACATGTTTATTGATTGAGTACACAATTTAAAGATGTACGCATTCATATACCTATAATATTTACTACCACTCGTAAAGATTTAATATGAATTTGTGTTTATACATTTGATACTGGTTTATTTCGATTAGCTTAAATAAGTTTTTATCTTTTTGATATAAGTATTATATTTGTTCTGTCTATTTAATTTTAAACATGTTACAAGTACCCATACGCTTTTACGCTCGCACGTCATTTGCATAACTCGAAACAATACAACGTATATATTATTATATATACGTGTACTCATCATGTGTGCGAACCATTTGTAGTTAAAACAATTAAATATCGGGGAAAGGTCTTTTTACTAACATTTACGTAACACACTTGAGTTACGCGTTGCACACGTTTGGAAATTGGAATGTTTAGAATATTAATAGCTAAATATTTTCCTGTGAACATCATTCGTCAATTTCTTCTGTCATAATTTATATGTATTTAAACTGTATATCTGACTGTCTAAGTAGAGTTTAAACTGCATCAAAATAATAAAAATACATTAGGGACTTAATACTTCTGCATTATAATTTACTATGTAGCTGGATTAATTATTCATAATTTTTTTACCGAATATATTTGTATTGAGTTATGATATTTTAGAAATCATTTACGATTATTTCTAATTTGGAACATTAAATATACATTAATATTATTATTATTTCAAAGTAACAATACATGGAAACATATTTATATTTATTAATATAAAAACAAGATTAATTATGATACAAAATTGTATAAAATTTATGTCTTAAACAATACATATATGTATATATACATACAGAATGTAAAAATGCACGTAACTTTTTAATATATTAATTATTTATACATAATACCTAGCTAGGTACATAAATAATCGTTTTAAATAGTAAAAAGTATACTTTCTCATAAAAATAAAAAGCACTTAATCATTCATTTATTGATTTCTAGAAGTGCATATACGTTTTATTTTTGTATATACTCATATTACTTTATCATAAGTAATAGGTAACTAATAATTAAGACGATTAATATAATAATTATCAATTTTAATATAATATAATTAAATTAAAAATCATTTACTATAATAGTATCATATAATTTTTAATTATAATACCCTTTAATAATTATTGGTAGAATTATGTTATGTATATGTATGTGTGTGTGTGAGATTTACTGTATATAATAAAGTAATACTACTTAAGTAGGTATGTACTAGATTCTTAGAACTCTATAGTTAATTTGTTACTCTCAGAAGAAGGAAAGTTACTAGTTAGTAGTTAGTAATACTTCGATGTCGAATATGTACTTTGATAAAATCTCCTCATTTTACTTACCCGACGTCTTTAATAAAGTCAGAAAAAAATATATATTTTATTTTGAATTAATAATATAGAATTGTTTCTTATAAAGTAAAATACAAATATATATTATAATTTATAATATACAACTTACATATAACTTTTTAATTTTTTTTTCCATATTACGAAAATGTTTAATTATATAATTTAAATAGTAATAATTAATTAATAGGTACTATTTACATTAGATTAGAAGATTTTTGATTAGTTTGTCTTTTTCTTGTATATTTAATTATATAATTATTTATTAAAACAATTAAATGCAATCATCAAATATTAGGGCAATTGATAAATTTCCTTTATTAATTATAAATTAAATTAACGTCATAGTTTTTAATATATAACATTTAAACAAATATGATAGTTATATGAAATTGTATATTAAACTATTATATAAGCTCTTGTTTTTTTTTTTTTTTTTATATTGATTAAATAAAAAAGTAACAATGAAGTTAATATTGACGATTTTCCAGAAAGTAGGAAGTTTTTTAATGAAAATAAAATTGTTCAGTTCTAATCGTTTGTAATTTACTTTATATAACAAGTTACTCAGGATACCATACTATACCTTATTTAGCAGTAATATGTCACATCTTACACAATAAAATTATATAAAATTACAAACCCTCTCTTGAAATTCATAATAATAAATTATTATTATTATTAATTCATTAAGCGTATAAATTCGGTCGAGACTAAAATTAGGCTTTTTGACAAATAATCAATATAAACGTATAGTTTTGGTCATATAACAGCTAAAAAAACGACGTTGATGGTGTAGCGTGGCGGTAGCGTACCGACATCATATTGTGGCGAACGGAATGTCGAACCGAGGAATAGAAGTGCAATGACAGTGTTCTTTTTAGAATTTTGCGGTTCTCTCTGACTGCGGCGTGAAGACCTATTGCAATTTATTTTCTAGTTCACGCTTTATTTGGCTCATACAGTATATATTAGATACGGTAAATATTGAAACGGAATTATAATACGAATAATAAACGAGGAAAAAACAGCAGATAAAAAGAAAAAGATGCATCCATATACTATTGTCAAATTTATTTAATTTATTTTCATGTATAATTAAAATAGATAAAGCAAGTTATACGTGATTTTAATCATTATTTGTGTAATGAATATTAGACATATCCATGAAATGTTCAACAAACAACAATTGCTGTCAACGTTGGATCGCTACAAATTTGTTGAACAGTTGTGTGACACATTCCGCAAAAACGCCGTTTTACCCGCTAATAGATGGGCTTGGTTATTATATTTTGTCCTACAATACGAAAAACCACACACGCGCAATGTTACAAGGACACGTGTAAAAAGATTGTATTATTATCGCATTTAACAGAAAACAAAGCACGATAAACGAATACAATATAACATTATTATAGTGTTAAATCGTGTTTAGATGCGGCATTTCGCACAAAAATACATTATAGCTATATCGAACAAATTAGATTTTTGTGACCTTGGGGTGCATGGACATTTCATAATCTACACACATACAGTTAGTGAGTGAAATGTATATTTAATATATATTCCGTATATGTATTTCGTAAAGTTGATTTTCAAACTTTCATTTGTGTATTTTTCAATATATTATATTCATTGACAGTATTATATAGAGATATTTTGTAAAATAATGTAAAAATATAAAATAAAAATGTATTTTATTTTTTTGGAATTCCAATTACAAACAATAATAATCTAAAAACATTAAATAAATCGTAATAATAAAATTCAATAGTGTAGTACGTCCTCTAGGTTGAATATGTGAATCGTTCAAGGATTTTATATAACTATAGTCAAAGTCGACTGTAGAGTTTGTGTCACGCAACCATTAAAGTTTATAAGACTATATAATACACGATTAAACAACGTATTATTATTATTTATAAAAAAAATTATTATATTATGATATGATTAGGTATTATTATATTACTAAAATAATAAATAAAAATAATATAATAATATTATACTCTTATTTTGTACAAAGTTGGTACATATTATATAATAAATATATAATTTTATAATTCTTGGATATTGTTTTCAAACCATAAAAACTGTATTACCCATTTATTCATGTATTAGAATCGACTAACGAGTATTACCAAAAAAGGTATCACGTAATCCCATGACTATTCAGTACCTATATATAATAAACGACATGCGAATATATTATAATAATCTGATGAAACTAAATTGCACGAATTAGATGCTAATATTTTAAACTATTAGATATAGAAATTAAATTTTACATTCCATGTTGTAGTGTTGTTGTTGTACCAAATAATAATTACTAATATTATTATTACGTTTTTACAACTCTAACACATGAGACTATTCTTGATTCAAAGATATATATATATATATATAGTTACTTTATATAATATATTGTATATAATATATATTATATCGTTATAGGACGACTGGCAACACAGTTTCCTGTTTTAGATTTTACCCAATTAATATTAAAGTAAAATAATAAAAACTATAAAATGATTCAATTCTGTGTTTATATATGTATATAATGCGATGTTGCCGAACTCACCCCGAAACGTATTGTGTATCCATGACGTCATGCTTCAATCATCACTTCCCTAGATATAAAATGTATATAAACATTATACTTTCTTCGTCTAACCACGAAGTAAACCGGTTTTGTGTTCAAATGTACACAGTCTGATGACTGTATATTTTATAATCTCCCCTAAAGAATATATTTTTATTTTATTTTAGACTTTTCAGGCATTTAGACCCCGGGCTATAATTGCAAAATTTCTCTTTCTTTGTACATTTCACCAATTAATAGCCTTTCTCCGTTTATGATTGTTATAAAGTATGATAGCATTTTTCTATAAATTCCAAGATTTAGAGTTCGTATCCTGCTTGGGTGGTAACTACTAACTATTTAAGAGTTATCAAAATGATTGTGATTTAGATTTAAAATAGGTACGTTATTATTATAAAGTATGCAAGTGAAATTGAAATTGTATTGTTTGAAGTAATAAATAAAAATGTAAAAAATTCCGGATACAACAGTTAATTCAAAATTAATTTAATATTAAGGTGTGCGAATTTGTAGACGTGGGTATAAATATAATATACATACGATATGCAATGTATGTTCGTATCTAATGATACTGACAGCATGTGTTCAATCAGTATGGAACATTACATTTTTCTCATTTATTAATTAATAAATTTTTTATTGCTCTTTAAACACTGCAAAATACACATATGCGAGTGTGATAGTATATAGTTTACATAAATACGTAAAAATCATAATACAGACAAATTCGTTTTAGAGAAAGAAAGTGAAAAATCCGTCATATGAATTACTAGGTACACTTTTTGAACACTCTGTATGTATTTTAAAAATTATAGTAATATGTAGCACACCAGGGAAATATTGAACAGTTGGGTGATTTACAGGCGTGAAAAATCGGTACGAAATGCGTATCAGCGTATGTGTGTATACAATGTCAATATCAAGGTATCGTGATATTAAGGTCAGCCGGTCACACACCTATTATATTATATATGTATTTGCATCGTATTGTTATTATTACTATTATTGTAAAACGATATAAAACGATATATTATACGAAAAGGCAAGAGCGCAGGTATTCACGCATGCACGTTTATAATGTAAGGTTAGCTATAGGTACATTGTAGAGAGATGAATATGAGGTGATCGTGCCTACTCTTGTAATTCATTTAATTTTTTTTTTTTAAAATGACTTCATATTTGTGATAATAAAATATAAGAATTGTTTATATAAATATTATACATTTATACCTACATACAATCAAGTAAAACCTATATCATATGTGTTTTTGCTCATTTTGGGTAATTTTAAACCTTTATATTATATAAAAAGTAAGACAGTAAATAATTTTAAAATTAATTTATTTCACTTCCAGTTTTTTGATTTGGATGAAATATAGTAAGAACTATATCCTACAATAACTACGAATAGTATACTTGTAGTTTACGGGAAGAAGAAAATTGCTATGCCATATAAATTATTTAGTGTAATTTTATAACCAATAAGATATTAACCAATTATTATAAGATCCGCTAGTTTCGTGGTTAGTGATAGATTGTAGATATTACCTTATAGTTAATAGTTAAGTTTATTCTCGGTCTGTTATCGTATGAGCAAAAGTCAGTCGAATGAATAAAATTCTACGAAAACTATATAAACGTGATAAAACGACATGCATTTTTTATATTTTATTTTTGTACCTTTCACCAAACTGATTGTTTGATATTTGGTTAGCTATCTATTTTTTTTTTTTATTTCGCAAATTGCAGACAATGTATGTCATATAATTTGGTATTATTATTATAATTAAATTGATATTTTACACACATTCAATTCTGAGCGTACACATGTAATTCACCTACAATCACCACTATAGGTAATATAAAATATTAACGTTTGTGCTATCAATTTGGATATCATTTTATATACAAAATTACATATTCCAATAAATTTTAAAATAATAATTGTTTTTAATACACAACTAAATAAATGATTATTATACTAATATGTTAGAAGAAAAAAGATATTGGATAATAAATGCTTTTGGATAAATTAAGTTTATTAAGTTATAAACATGTTTATAGGTAGGTGTACTAAAAGTTATAAATTTCTTGGAAGTTGGGTCTCAATGTAATTGACCGTTAAATTACAATATAAAAACTGAAAAACAACTATTGTCTATAATTATTAAGTAAATATATACCTAGTTTTATGTAATTTAAGGTTTATTAACAATATAATTATGGCATAATTCATTTAAAACAATTTCATTAAGTTAATGTCAGTAACTAATTACCTTAATGTAATAATGTATGTAATATCATTAATTTTCTAATTGATATTTTAAAAAATATTATTTTCATACTTTACTAACAATGATAATTATTGTACATTATCAGGTATATAATTTACTTACACTTTGCAGTATCCTAAAAAATTTAAATATTTTTGACCATGGCATATTATCTTTTAATGTGTGTTAATAATTATGCATTTTATGTATACAGGATAAAGATGTACAGACTAGGTTAGAAATGAAACACCGTAAAGAAGAAGATGATTTGTACAGGAAGTTTGCAAAGCAACGGGAAGCCGAAGACAATCGTATCAAAGAAGAAATAAACGTGAGAAAGATTATTAAAAATATTTTTAAATTATAATAACTAACTATTAGTACTCATTAAAGTAAAAACAAATAGTCTAATTTAAAAGTAAGTTTTATAATATTTTGGTGTTGTATAACGTGTGTAGAACGAATGGGAAAAAGAATTGGAAAGGCTTACCATACGATTTGAAAAGGAACTGCAAATGAAAAGAAAACGGCCGGACGAACAAAAAGTTCTCACGTTAAAGTTGCAACAAGAACGTGACAACCTTGAAAAAAATATGACACTAAGGAGAGATAAGAAAAAAGAGTCTTTAACAAAAAAACTCTTAGAACACGAGAGGTAAGCGTTATTTTTAAATTTTTAATAATTTATGATTAGTAAATAAATTATAATTATTTGGTATAATATATATAACAATTTAATTTTTAAAAAGTATTTACTAGTTGGGCATCTTTAACACAATTAAAAATATCAGAACTTCTTGAATAATATGTGTTATGCGATCAAATAAAACTACATATTGATATTAGGTATATAGTTTTCCACTTTCCATGAAACTATGAACTTAATATAAATATATTTTGTCGCTCGAAATGAGAGTAATAATTTATATAATTCAATGAACAATTAACTGAATTATTATTACATTTATGGACTTATGGTCCATATTTATTATAGTTATATAACATGTATACGTTAAAAATAAATAAATAAAGATTATGTTTATTTAGGTATTTACTCTTTTTAAGATGTATTATTGTTATTTAACCTAAAGAATTAAAGTTATTTAATAACAAAATTATAAAGAAAGGTTCCTTAATATTTATTTTTAATGATTTAACAATATTCAATAAAAATTTTAAGTTTTGAACAACAATATAAACATAATGCTTAATGATGTGTCTATTATAGTATACTCATGATTTTACTTATAGTCGATAAGAGAGCTCAATGATTTTAATCTACATACTCGCAGGAGTCAAAATGTTGCATAAATAAATTAATAAGATATCGTTTGTACTTTGTTATAGGTAATTGTATATCTATTATACAACGTACCCGAGTACGTTCCATATTAATTTTTACTAATCAACTGAAAATATTTTAATTATAAGTGTTATTGAATTTGAAATATAAGTGTAAACATTTCTACTCTTATTTAGACTTAAATATGATTTTTTTAACTATGTATTACTTGCTGTTACATTTTTAACACCTTAATAAAGAAAAAATAGCTGCTTTCATCCCACTTTATAAATAATATTTTCAAAACAATCTAATTATAAGTAGGTAGGTGACCTATCTATTATATCTAAATAATTGTACATTATGTACAGAAACGTGGAGGTGAAATTTACCAGAATATACACTATATTAGATCATTTGATTGTAATAAATCATTTAAACTTGATTGCTATTATAATATTTATAAAAGATAGCGCGTAATATTCATCGACGGCGGCGGTAAGAACAAAACTGACGAGAATCGTTGCCATACGCATTAAACATAATATATTACATTATATATTTTATTATACGAGATGGCATACAAAATAATGCCCCCTATGGACTTAATGAAACTAAATCCTGGACGGGTTTGTTCACTTCAATGGAATGCAGCTGAGTGAGGAGAACCTTGGTACCGCGTACATACACTTGGTGAATATTATGCGCCGACGAACCCATAACTGACGGACGCTTCGGGTAAAATACCGCGATGCTTCTCACGTCATCAGTCGATTCGCGATTTTTGTTTTCCAACTGTGATCTATGACGATGTAAATAAAACTATAAGAGATAACGTCGATCTTAAAACACGATAGATTTGATAGGAAAACGCTGAAACGCATAAGCATATTAAAAAAAAAAAAAAAAAAAAAAAAAAAAAAAAAGAATAATAGTAAATGTATGGATAACACGCCCTCTGATATTGAATCAAGTATATTATATCGAGTTATACGTATGCTGGAGAAACTCTTAAATACTCAAGAACATAATATTCACCCTAGGGTCACGGTCGTAATGAAAATACGAGGTGTCAGAGTGAGTCATTATATTACCATAGACTTATATAGAGAGTTTCTAAAACCCGATCATTATCATTAATATTATTGGTCAGAAATTACAGATTGTGATTATCTATTCCTTTTCAAATATTTATTGGAAATCTGATTTTTACAACGATAATTATAAACATTTAGATAAGTACAACTAAATATAAAAAAAACAACTGTACATTTTTGAAATAACTTATCCTTAACCATATAGATTATAGCCGTAGTTTTTATCATGAACTTAAAAGTTTATATAATTTTAATTTCGTATTGCTTCTTACGTTTTAATTTTTAAACTTTAAACTATATTTATAGTTTAAAAGGACGTGTTTGTTTCAACCTTAAATGAATAAAAATGAATTTAATAATTATACATATAGGATACATTAGTACACGTCCCATATATGTCTAAATTAGGTATACAGTAAAAAGTATTATTTGGAAAATAATACTCAGGGATATATAGGGATATAGTAGATGATTGATGGGAAGAAGGAGCTATGAAAAATATGTAACCTAGTTGTTTTATTCATATTCTTTTAAGAATTATATTTTTTCTTCACACTTTTTCTTTGGCCTCGTATATAGTTTTAATTTGTTATTTTAAATTGTCGATATTGTCATGTATTTTATGGTGAGAAAAAAATACTGAATAATAATATGATATGAGATTTTATAGGTATTATATAATATAAAAAAATCAAAAGAAAAATTAGTTTTAGATTAATTACAATGATAATATTTTCTTGTGAAATATATTTACCAAAATATGATAAAATGTAGAAATCTATGTATTGCATATTATTATAAGATTAAGACAACATCATGACTTACGTACATTAAAACAAGAATATAGAAGTTACTATTATATTATTAAAGTTAGACTCTATCCCTATATTTGTCACTCAATTACATCACTGCAATATGAATTTTGTTAAACGAACAAGAGCATTAAAATTCATTTTATATTACCTGAAATACAAGTTTTTAATCATATGTTTGAAATTAATATAATATATCTTATTCCATTTTTATCGAAATATTTTTATAAATAGATGAAAATAAAATGTTATTTTTAAATTGTATAATCATAAAATTATACATAGGTACCAGTGTGCTTTATATTTATAGTATGCCAACCACTTTCGATTTTAAGTCGTGAATAGGAAATCCACTTTCGACGATGTCGATCGAATTTTTAAAACAAGTTGATTATTCGTAAAAAGAGTATTTTAATTAGACTACTTACAATACCTATAATATTTAAGTAATGTCATTGTTTTATAATGTAAATTTAATTATAATGTTAATTAAAAATAATAATTAATACTATTTTTTTCTTTATAAATATCATTCAATCATTCACTTATGCCCATATATTTTCGCTTTCGATCATCAGTAACAATTTTAACCAATGACAATAGTGAAAACTCTAAGTAAATTCATTTTTTTATACAAATTTGAAATTATTGCATATCTGTTTTCACTTAAAACAAAAATTTATACGATTTAGAACAAATGTTATCGGTTGCGCAAATTGCGTGGCGTAATACCGCGGTTGTTATCCTGCCTATGGGTCTTATATATAGACAATTGTGCGAAAATTCCAATTTAGAGAAATCTCAACAATCATTATATATAATATAGTTATGGAGTTTCTATGTTATTATACGTTATACTGGTATAGTGAAATAAACTATAACAATATTGGTGGATGGCGATAGTAATAATTATTAACCGCGTCAATATTGATTTTCGTGCACGAAAGTATGACGCGTATTGAATGTGTCTATTGTCTATACTCTATAATTCTATACCAATATGAGAATGTTATAAAAAATAAATTCAAGATCGATATTATAGTTTGGGACTATGTAAGTATATTTTTCGTCGCTAGGAAAAGGGTTGATATTTCTGTGGCAAGTTGTAACAATAATCGATATGATGGTGAATAACATTTTTCCTATACTGGGTTAAGTTGATATTGTCAAAATATTATATACCTACCCAGTTACTGTGCGTGTTCCGATCCGATGACGAAACAAATTTGATCGACCCGAACGGTAAACACCGGCACATAGCGGTAAACACAAAATATATTTTTTACGCACCGGACCTTGACTATCTCCTCTGTATCTATCGAAACATTTTTCATTTCTTAATTTCCATATTTTTATGTATAGGTGTACTAAGTAATAAGTTGTAAATATATTTTAAATGTTAATTTATTATTAACCAAATAAAATATAAATATAATTATACTTGTTGCACTAGTTAATACTATAAAATTATTAATTTATATATTTTTTGAGCTTTGATTATAACAATTTATTATGTCCATTTTTCACCTTTCACACACTATAAAATTGCCTATGTATAAAAAAAATATACTCATAAAAAACTAAAAAATAAAAGATAGATAAACTTGGAAGTATAATATATTGTCTAATCATAATTAAATAATTAATAATACATTATAATAGATAGTATTATACATAGGACCTAGACCTATACAGTGCTAGATTAAGATATTTTGTGTCTGTAGGCAAACTTTTTTTTCAATCACCCTTAAATTGATAGATATATAATATACGTATATTGATTAAAGTCGATAACAATAATAAAAATAATAATATTTAATAAATAATAAATTTGTAATACATTATTATAAGTATTCAAGTATACAACTATATTTTATTAATCGTTATTATTAAATATAATTAGCGTTTTATATAATACAAATTTTCGTTTTTAACCTTATGTTGTAAGGTTTAAATGGTTATACACTCATCAGATATGGAATAAAATATAATTTAAAAACAAAAAACGGGAAGGTCGATTTTGGACGTTTCTCCTTCGTACTACGGATAAATTAGTAGTTTATTATAATTAAGATTTGAATGTAATATTGAATAAGAAAATACGATTTTGAGCGAAACTCAATTAATACGATATAATATACTGATAAAAAATATAATATTATACTTCCAAATTTTTTTTTTTACCACGTATGTAAATTACCTTTTTGAATACTCAAACATTTTTTCAAGTTCCTATGATCAAAACTCAATTAGTTATCACAAATTAATAAAATTAAAAATAACAGAAACCATATACATTTATCGAGTTTAAATTACCAAATTTTGGTAATTTGTCTTCTCTCAAGGAAAAACTTTTGTAAAGTTCAAAAAATTAGTCAAAAAAAGGACCAACTAAATACTTTGTTATTACTCGGTATTTGTACTTAAAAAATAATAATAAAAAAAGTTGTAAAACATCATTGTAAAAAGAACACATTCCTCATTTCTCTCAGAATCTAAAAAATTAAAATAATATATTATTATTATTAGGTATTCCAATATGTCATTTTTCGGCGCCCCTCAAAATGCGATACCTACGTGTATAATAATGATGCCTAACCCAACCCAATATATTATAAAATAAACAATTTTTATAACACAATACGATGTAATTATATTATTTATAAGTTATAACTTTATGTTAATGTGTCTTATAAGTTATAATTTAACACTTATGTATTATTATATTTTATTTCGAGAGATTTTTTTGAAATATATATTTTTAAGTTGATATTTTTAATGTTTATTAATTGTAATAGATACTTTATGAATTTTAACATATTATAATAATACAGAATATTCGCTTCAATTAAATATTATTATGAATGCGTTTTGCAAATTAGAAAGTTTTGATCTAACATTTTAATAGCAAAATAGTTGAATATTAATTTAGTATTAATAATATATAATTTAATCGTGAGTTAAACTTATATATTTCAATACCTATAATAAAATATATAACATAACATTTATGTTTAATAACATAAACTAATTATTAATGGTATAATTATATAAAAACCATAATATAAATTCATATAAATATAATAAAATCTAGTAATCTGGTAATCTGGTAATCTGGTATCATATAAAGACAAACTAATTTAAAATAATAGAGATTTATTAAATAAAAATATTTTATTATAAGTTTTGTTAGAAATAAAATTACTCTATTAAATTGAAACGTTTTAACACTTAAATACTTTAAATATTTTTCAAATATTTTACAGAAAAAAATGATCAATTATATAAAAAATATATAAATATAAAAAAATAGTATTATTTAATAATTCAAATATGTTAATTTATTTATTTTGACCTAAAATAATATAAAATATAAATTATAGAATTGAAAATTTAGAACTAAATATTTTTAACTATTAAATAATAGTACCTATATACTCTATGTATTTAGTACATTGCAGTATTGCACTACCTATATGAATGTGGTAATCTTTATATTATATGTAAAATGTAATATATTGTTAAATAATAAATAAACATAAAATATATAATTTTATAATATAAAAAACACATACTAATTATTTTAGTAATTGGTAGGTACCTAATTAAAACTACAAACATTTAAATTTAAATGCTAAATTGTTTTCGGTGTTTTATAAATTTTATATCCATTGGCTATAAAAGTTTAAAATCTATATATATATATATATATATAGAATCTGCAAATATAATTTATTCAAATTACTTAAAATCAGCGTTACCATAGAAATACTCTCATAAGTCAAAATATTTTATATAGTAATACAGTTTTTAAATAAATTCAAAATATGAATACAATACTACAATTATATGTGTAGACGTAGAACGTTTCAACTTTACATATTTAAGGTCGACGTTAATATAATAATTGCTTCATAAATTTATAATTTGTTAAATTTTTAACATCTTATTATTGAAATATAGTGTCAACGAATGTAATTAATAATTAATTGACTTTCATTTATTTAATTGTATTTATTTTCTAACAAGTACTTTAAAATATGAAATTAATGTTAATAATGTACCTAAATTTTTAATTATTTAAATACAATTTATAAATGTTATGTACGTAAAAAGAAAAAATTCGAAAATTTAATAAGTATAATTTTAATACCTACATATTTACATACAATTATAGACATAATTTTAATAAATAATTTAAAATTTGTATTTTATTTTTTCTTATATCTGTAAGAATGTGAGTAGGAAAGTATGTTAGCTGCATTCTTTTTATTTTCGGTCCTTCAAGTTCTTCAAACTTTTTAAAATCTTGTTGGCAGTTGTAATGTTGTATTATTTTTCTTATAAATATATGAACAATACATAAACAGATATAGAATATAAAATATAGTTAAAAACATATTATTATTAAATATATAATAAATATAAATATAGATAAATAATTTAAAGTCTTTTTCGGATTTATTTCAAACAAATTAAAGCTTATAAATTATATTTTAACATTTTTATTTATGAAAACGTGCTAATTATTCAATTTCTATTTAAGAATTACGTCTTAGTTAATAATAATAAACATTTTGTTCAGACAATTCTAATGCATGATAATAAAATTGTATTGAAATTATATAATTATTTTAAACTATACGTTAGTTACTTAATTACTTATTCATTTTTATCAATTTATAAATATATAATATTATTAATATTTAAAAGACATATACATTTTTCATTCATTTAATTTCATATTGACCCAAATTCCAATCAACTGGAATATTATTGCATCACGTTTTAAATTATTTAGGCCATACATTTTTTTACTAGTTTAATTATATTAGTTATATAAATATATTGATATAAAATTCGATATATTTTAAACAAATAATGTATTACTTAATTTTATATATAGACCAGAATAACAACGTTTGATGATCAGATAATTATAATTTTATATCGTCAAAACCATCTTCGGTGGCATTATATTTTTTATGTGCAATTTTCGTTTCCCGTCTGCGATTTAATTTTAAATATTTATTTGTGACTGAGAAATCATTAGGTGACCAAAAACCAAACCAGTTGTCATCAATGCTACCGGTTAAGTGACCCCATCGTCGTCGACGTTGCCAACGTTATTGTATAATACTGGGTATTAATGTATTTTACATTAGGTTATGAGATAAAGTCGGCTATAATATTATCGATTTGTGTCAGTTTTATAATCGACACAAAACAGTCTGATGCCTATTACTTTCCTGCAATATTATACATATTATGCGATTTATTTTGTCAGTATTAATTATACATTTATTGTTTATATTATTACCTATATTTGTTTTTTAATTATAGTTGTCGTCAATCGTTTATCATAGACGCTTAACGTGAAGTCATAGTACCTATATGGTTATATATACATTTTTACATTATCTGTACGATTGTACCTATAATCATTTTTTTTTCTGTATAAATATACCATCTAATAAATACTTATAAGGACGACTATATATGCTTGTACAAATAAATTCCATATAAAAATATTATGCAAATATTTCTTCAAGTATAATATTATTATAGATTGACGTTGACTGCAATTACAACTCCCTTTAGAAGTTACAAATACGTATCTATACTACAGAATGTCCCAACGAGTTTGTCTGTATCAATAACTTTTTTTTGTCTGTTAATATCTTTATAAATTATTATTATACCTTTGCAAAGACCCGCATGTATTTATTATAAATTTCGAGTGTATAAACTCAAAATTCATATTTTTGACAATTTTGTTTTTATAATTATTTAAAATTGCAAATGACCATTAAGTATATTTAATTTATTTAAAAGTTATAAGATTAAAATTTCTTTTACTTAAGTCGTATGAACTTGTTTTAAGTTTACTTGTTCAGCCAGTAGATGCGGTGATGACACCTTGTAAGAGAATAAGTATAATATAAGTATGGAATACACGATAATTGGTAGATACTCTTCTACCGTGTATCGTCCTACCTAATCTTTAAAATATCAATATAACTACAGTGGCGCAGAAGTCTATTTTTATGTATGGCAACTGCCATAAACCTCCCAAAACAGGGGATGGGTCCTTAGAAGAATTATGAAAATTAATAAGAATAAGATCACAAATTATTATAAAGTAATATTTCCCAATGAGTATGTAGTATTTAATATCAATGTTTTCTTTGAACAGTAAAAACAAAATAGTTCATAAATACAATCATTAGTAGGAAGTAGGAACAGTTAAACTAATATCGCAGAAATCTGTATGTTAGATACTCTTACTTAGCAGTCAGTCATTAGATATTCAGGTCTGAGACTCGTAGTGTGAGTGATTTCTTTGTTATTTTTATTGAATTTGTTGTCTACTTGTCTCATGTCAATGTACATATTAGTACATTTTGAATAATTACTTATAATATTGTATGAAAGGATATAATCATTATATAATATAAAAGGTTGCATCTTGTTTATATTTTTGTATTTTATATTATTATATATATATATATATATATATTATTGTAGCAGATTAGTATATTGTTAACATTGTTAATTATTACATACGCATTGGTCGGAAAACGGAGAAAAGATGATTAAAAATAAAATAAAAGTGGGTGGTAAATAATTGTTTGTACCAAAAAAATTTAATTTCAAATGGAAATTAAATTTTAAATTTGAGTTTAATTACTCTATTACGATAAAAATATTAAATTTTATAATAAATACATGTATTTTATATAGAAATAGTTTAAACAAATCAAATGTTAATAGTTAGGATATAGAAAAATAATTATTTTATGAGGGCAAATACAGTGAAACATCCAGTATATCATATATGAAATTATGAATTACCTAATAGTACCTAATATAATAATTAATAACAAACTAGGAACCAGATTTCGTATGATGAAATACCTACAACAAACTATATAGAATAATAGAAATGTCCCATTGGATACATATTATACCTACATTAAACATTATATTGGCACCGACCGACTTGTGTGTGTCACGCCTCTTGGCAAATAGGCTAAAGTCGCACATTCCACCGTGCGCACAAAATGCACACTTTCTACAGGTCGGATGATCGCTTTTTTTCCCCATTATCTTTTTATTTTATTTTTTCATTGTTTTCGCGCACCACGAAGTATATAGTAGTTTACTTCCACTCTCCCCTCAATCATACCTATTTAGTCGTGTGGTGAAAAATCATTTTTTAATCTAAGACAGATAAAACTAAAACGTGGAATCACCAAAACGAAACGATCGAAACGTATATCGTATTGTCGTCAGCGTACAATAAGTTCGCGTGGGAAACACGCTGTGCTATCTACATAATATATTTTCATTGATTATGTATTACATATAACTGGTTTTTTAGCAATATTATATAGGCTGAATCATATAATAATAATAAAATGATTTCAAAACCATAATAATACTTAGGAGTGTATAATATATTACCCATATCCTGTATAGTATAATTACAATAAACTATAGGTATACTGGAATTATATAGATGTCTGTAATAATTATTAATTTATTACACAATTAATATAAGTCTACTTTCTACTAAAATATCATTAACATTGAGGTATTAAAAAAAAAAAAAAATGCCCCATTTTTAAACATTATACATTTATTATAAGTCGTAGATTAACACTTTGTATTTAAGTATTATCAATAGATAATTATTAGTTATTATATTGTTTAAATTATATGCATACATATTATGCAATAAATAGTTCGGATTGTATAATATACTTATGTTATGAAATAATAAATTTTCAAAATGTTATAAGTTATAACATTTTAATTTTAGCTATAGTCAATAGCTGTTATTGTTTTATCAATATCTGTTTAATAATTCAATATGAGGATTTTAACAAAAGAAAATATTGTAATAATAGTCCAGACGTCTAGTTGATCTTTTTTCGTTTAACTGACAACGTATTACTCTGACGCCTATACCTTTGGCCTAACCTAACTCATTTCACGAATTGTATCAATGAAATATTTCAAATAATCAAATATAATATTATGTTATCCTATGGAATATCAGACAAAAACATCTTTTTCCAATACCATTATTACGTCCCACACACCCTTTTTTAAACACGTCGCACATCAGCAATCGGCTGTACCAATAGTAATAAATCGATAGATTTCTGTGTTTGATAGCCGCTTCAATAAAATTCAGACAAGTTAAAATACCTATATATATATATAAGTTTTGTGTTAAGATTATAATTGCCAGTGTTTTCATTTTCTCTATAATATTATGCAGCCAACGCGTTAATTATAAAATATAAATAACATGAGATTATAGGATGTGTAATTGAATAGATGTCAAGTCAAAATGTATAACCTCACTGTGCGGTATGACTACAAACGCCTATGCGATATTTTTATTTTCAAGATGAAATTAATTTAACATTGTGTATTGTGTATACATTATATTCATTCGCGTTTACTGTTCGTAAAAGTATATTAGGTATAGGTATACATTATTATACAATTTCTGATAAATATCCCATAGACCTCATAGGCGATAATACAATAGGAACGAGAATGTACAACAATACTAGCATTTTATTTTTTATATGAATGCGATTCATCAACATAAACGATACGCCTAGAACCAATTAACGCTTTTGGAGGCCATTCGCCTAGAGCGTACCTGTACGCGGCATTTATCAACAGCGGATAATCGTCTGAACTCTGAAGTCATTCGTTTGTTCATTTTATAAGCCGACTATAATATAATTATTTATCAAACAATGTATTTCCAATCGGTCCGTTTTAACAGTTAATTAAAATGTTAATGTTACGGTTAAAAAACCATACTTGTTCTGCACTCGAACAAAATCAAATCGTGTCTAATTAAATATAAATTTTGTTTTTTTCTTCCTACAACGTTTCCATTAATAATTTATTGTCACATATGATGTTCACCATATAAGCGCGGCATGGGGCTTTACCTCACTTATTATAGCTATAAGTCCCCTCGTTTAAAATGCACCAAATATTTTATATTTCCTACGGGTTTATCGGTCGGGGACTACAGCGCCTACACAGATATTCATCACGTTCGCCTACGAATCTACGATGATCACTTGCATCAATATTGATAACTTTAAACCAAATTATTAAAATATTAATTATTTACTTTAAGTTACTTTTATATTATAGTCTGTAGAATACATAATCGTTAAATTGAATGGTTCAATTATAATTGTTTTTGATTTATTTATTCAGGTTGAAAATATTAAAGTATAAATCAACAGCAATATTATAATAGGTATATTATATTAATCCTATTTATCTAACTACCTGTTGAAAATATCAATTGTTTCGAGTGTGTTATCGTTATGTATTCCAATGTTCTTACGTTAAGACTCAATTGTTCATGAATAGGTTACTGAATGAATGAGAAGAAATAAATTAATTTACACACTTGCCATATTCTTAAATTTATTTATTATACAATGTAATAAGTATACATAATACATACATAATATGCGTAGATAATAATATACATATAGTTTTCACATTAAATATGTAACAGTGTAACACTATTGAAAACAATTTAAACGTACAATTTAAATATACAATGGTGCATATTACTAATTACAATATAAAAATGGATTCTATATTGTTAATCGTTATTTGATTATATAATATGATTATGATTAATATATAAAATACAACGCAATATTATTCCTTAGAAAATTGTATTATAAACAATGCTTTGCAAGATAAATATGTGTTTTATACTTTTATAGCATAAGTACTCGTATATGTCCACGGGCGTGATGTTAAAAAAAGATTAGGAGCGTTTATGGCATTTTTTTTACACTCATAGATACAGAAAATCCAAGGTTCTTTACTCTCTTACCTTACCTTAAAGGATGCCCATCATGCCCCATATATACCTATTCCATAAGATACATATAATATAAAATGACTAATTTTTATTTTGCATTTTCGACTTATTTATGTCATCATATGAACCTAGTTATTTAAACCGAGAGCCGGGAAGGAACTGTTTTCGCATTACATTCTTCCTAATTTAATCTACCTATTAACGTTGTTAGATAATTTATTTTTGTAAATGTTAATTTTAAACATATGTAATATGAAAATCACTTGTACAATAGGTATATATGTTTCCTCCTAGTTTACAAAATGCATTCTAAACACTGATACGTTATATTCAGTTTAATAATACATTTAGACTTAAATTTAATTTTTATTTAATATTCATTATATTGTACTTGATAAAAGAAACCATTTTTAAGAATATTTTGTTTTTTTAGGTCAAAATCTGTATTTTAATTATTAAAATTACCTATTACACTAACATAACATTAATTTGTAGGCATCAATTTTTGAAAAAAATAGAGAAATTATATTTCGCTAGTTTGATGCAACGACATAAAATAAAACTAGGCAATAATAACTTGTTTTTTTTTTTTTAACAAATATGGTACATTTGTGTAATATTATCATTTATTACACTATGTGAATGGTGTATTTTAACAAGTTTAGTTAATTTTCGTCACGTTTTTATAGTTTTTTAATCAATTATTTCCATCAATATATCTACAATCGCCAATCGGTTTGTGATGTCCCTGCAATTTCATAATATGATGAAGGTAAATCCACATTTGTGATTTGTCTATAACTTTATGGTTTTAAGGCAAACTACTATATAATATTGTAATATTTATAAAACAATAATTACGTGTATATAATATAAATTCAAAATACTTACCAAACCTACCTATATAAATTCTATAAATTCCTTTTTGTGAAATACTTGCCGAGTTTAATATTATTTTTAATTACAAAAAAATATGAACGATGAATACCTACGCTTAACTAAGTGTGAGATTATTTTTAATTATTAAACAGAATATTAAATAAAATTAATTTTACTATACAAACTAACGATGATTTATTGATTTATAAACGTTGAGTGATTAAAAAACATGGTATTGGTCATAAAACAAATTACAAATATGTTCATGGCTACGTCTAAACTTTAAATTAAAAAAAGCAATGTAGTTAACGATAAACATTAGTTATTTCTTCATGCGTAGATACCTGGGCGTGGACTTGTAATATTCTATGGTTCAAATATTTTATATTATTATACCGGGGAAAAAAATAATAATAATAATAATAAAGAAATAAATAGTTATCATTTAGGTACTATACTATCTGTATTCCATTTTATAATATTGTATAATAATCGAATTATTCGAATAGGTAAATTTTATCGAATGTCATATTAATCTTTAAAACATTGTTTGTTACAAAACAAGCACAAACATATTATATACGTATTTGACAAACACAATTTGTTTTACGTGCAGGAATCTAATTATAGTTTATATTTGGTCATTTGTAGAGCGGCTACAGCAGCTTTGGTAGAAAAACAGAGCAGCGAAATGTTGGAGCTAATCAACGAAAAGCGCAGCGAATACATGATGGCCGAATCCCTCTATCTGGATGACTCGACGATACCGGACGAAACCACAGAGGCACTCAACGAAAATGTTGAACCTTACCCCGGCAAAGCACCGTTACCGCCATCTCCTCATGGCGTCGCCCAAGCAAAGTTCCAACTGTACTCGGATCCATTGGAATTCGCGCACATCGATCAGATTGCCATATCGGTAAGATCGAATTGCCATTGTATATAATTCAACTTAAACTTTTAACCTTTTAGGGCTTTGCACCCGAATTATTAATACGGATTATAGGTTTCGGCTGTTTAAAACACCAAAATAAAAGAATAATTGGATACTCATAACCGTTACCTACTATTCGGGTTAATATTGGTTCATATTGGTGCAGCGCTTAAAATACCTAAAAAAAAATATCTGAATATTTTTTAATTTGAAAAATTGTTTCGGGTTATGGGTTAATTTGGATTTTTTAAATAAATAACATTCGTGTTAATATAATAGTTTCAGGTGTTTGAATTTTGAGGGTTTTTAGTGATGTTACGGGTTAATTGCGGTGCAAAGCCCTTGAAATCAGTAAAAATAATGTTTATAACAAAAACAACTGCGTCGTTGAATACAATGGATTTTATGTTTTTGGCAGGGCCGTAAATAATTTATATATTACATAATAATATATGGTATTATATGCCTACAGAGAAACAAAAACCCGGTTTATGGTTTTAAACTGATTTATTCTAAAAACACATTCTTTAAAACTTATATTTTATAATTTTAATAAAATTAAAAAATACAAATTAGTAAAATATAATAATGGGTATACTTACCTATTTAATATATATAAATAAGGCGCGTGCACACCAGAATTTGTGATTCTATCTAAATATTTAATTAGTATAATATATTGCACAATCATACTCAATGTTTCAAATTGTATTATTATTGTAAAATTAGAGCTTAGATATCAATTGATATTATAGTGACTAAAGAGATTATAATATTATTGTCTATAAAATTTGTAGCATTTTGTAAAATTGTATTTAACACAGAATTATTGAAAGAAAATTAAGAAGTTACATTTTTTTAAACTAATTAGACCTTATTTGTCAAACGAAAATATATTACAAATTTACAAAGAAACATTAGACTTTGGCTATCAAAAATATTTTCGTTCTTTTATATTTATTATAATAATAATTTAAACTTAATAGTTAAGCTAATACCTACTAATTATGAATTATAATGATAGTTATTAATGCTGGTGATCCACTTAATCGTTGGTGCAATTAGCCCAAAAATTATGGATGGACTAATATATATATATATAATTTAATAACGATTGTATAATAACACAAATATTCTAGCGATAGTTCACACTAGAAGAAATAAACCTCTTATATTTATTAGTTGAGCTAATACTCTAAATAATATATTATTTCGTATCTATCGTAATTAGTGAGAATAATTATTTGCATTAGTGCATTACAATCAATTCCGTACCTACTTAGACAAATTTTTTGAGTTTTTATTTTCAAACAACCAATTTTTTATACAGTTCACTAAAATTAATTCACGCAGAAAGCTTTTTATGCAATTTTTAGACCAACAATATCCTACAGTAATTTATCACAATGACGTGTTTATATATAATTTTAATATAAGTAGTTTTTTTATTTAATAATAAAGCTACACTCTTTAATAATGTATCTCTAAATTCTAATATAGAAATAAAAATTATTATAAAATTATATTATACTACTTATATATTATTATCATAATATCGTGACATTTAAATCAAGCCACATTTTTATGAGTACTCCAGAAACATCATGCGCGCAACGACTTAAACTCTATCAGAATCGTCTGAGCCCTGAGGATATTGAATATGTAAATCAGGCCATACGATTTTTTAAAGATATTAATATTATTATACTTTCATATTTGCATTATTTTCTATGAAAAAATATAAAATAAGTCAATATATTTTCAATATAATAATACGTATTGATAGCTTAGATACTTAAATTTTACTTGTTAACCATACATATTTGTTTTTCATTGTAATAATATGAAAATAATAAATATTGATAAACTTGATATTTGTATTGCTGTTTTCTTCAATTATAATACGACTCGTACTATAATCATTATTTTACTCGTTATTTACTGAAATTTATTTTTAAAATCATAATCTATAGTAAATTTAAATTAACAAGAGTATAATATTCATAAATGTATTGTATAATCTTTAAAACAATTCATATGATTCTTAGGGCTCTTGGGATGGAAAAAGAAAAGTTTGTCATTATTCATAATTATAACTAAATTATTATTGATATAAGTAAAATAACAATTTTATTTCTTATAAAAATAATATTTTATTAAGGTTTTTAATTCTTGATGAATTATTTTGGAAGTATTTATCATTAAGAAAATATATGTATTCGGTGAAACGACTGAAGCATGGTTACCTACATGGGAAACACATGGTAAAAAATAACAAAACTGTTAATAGACTATGATGATCTTTTCACACTACGATTTCCGTTATTAAAACCGTTTTTCCTATTCGATTCGTTCTGGCAGATTTCAATGCGACAAATATATATTATATTTATCTTACAATAACGATTAGGCGTTTAGCTTTACGCTTTTCAAGTTCTATAATAAATATATATCTATAATGATTAAATTTTACAGCAATTTTAATATGTTCACGTTTTTAATATACTATAAAAAAAAAATATATATATAAAATTAACGAGTATTATTTATTTCTCTAAAACTATATAATGAGTAAACAAGGTTAATCCGTGTAAACTCCAAATAAAAATGTAAGTTATTTTAATTTTAGTAATTTATTAAATATACCAATAATATTTATAAACAAAAATTTGTTCCTTATTACATTAATATGAGAAAACTACAAAATAAATCTTAACCCATCTATATTTTTTTTTCTTATATGACTTACTGCAATTTAAAAAAATTAGTACAGTATGTATTAATGTAAATAAATAAATAAAAAAAAAATTATATATCACTGTATCAGTCTAATATGAAAATATATGTTTTTGTTGTATAGGTAGCGCAAGAAGACCAAAAAACCTTTACAGACCTAGTGAGGATGTTAGTTGGAAAATGTGGTTCAGATATAGAAAAAGCCAGGTAAAGACTGCAATTTTTAAAATATCTTTTAGTTTTATTTACTTTAAAGTTAATTATTTCTAAATAAAAACTATGCATAAACACAAATATACTCGTATTATTTTAATGTTGTATTTATTAGGTTACTAATAGTTAATTATAATTGAGGTATCTTTAATACTTGACAATTTGACACATTAAAATTTTTTATGATAGTAAAAAAGTTATTTCTTGTTCTTTTAATATTATTGTATATAATATACCGCATTTAAATGATAAATTTAATTAAATAACTGATAAATAGACTAATTTGTATGATAAAAATAGTACCTAGGTAAATAAGTATACCTAAATTTGATGTTTTTATAAGTACCTACCATATTGAAAATAAAAAAAAAACATTTCTTATTACTTTTAAAATAAGTCTGTCAACTAGATAAAAAATGTTTTTGTTTTTAGAACAATTTTTCGGTGGATTACAGTAAAAAATTTAAATACAATGAACTTCGATGATAATCTAAGAGGGGACACACCAATGGGTCTACTTAGAGGTATCAAACATGGAACGGAAAGTTACCACGTACTGTTTAAACGATTATGCAGGTAAGTTTTATAAGATTATATACCTACTTTATAAGTTAACACATTTTTTCCCCTTTTGTATTTACCTAATATTCATATACATTTAACAAAAATAAATTGTTTGTTATTATGATATTAATATACAAAGACCATTATTTTCTTCTTCTCTTTATATAATGTTGATCAAATCTAGATCTTTTCTTCCATAAGCCATTTTCGTTTTTTAATTATATTTAATTATTCCTTCGCTGCACTGCCACAGGAGTGCACGAACAACAGAATACATTTTCCACCGCTTAATCATTTTGAAAAAATAATCGATTTATCCTCTGAAAGGGGAAATTCCAGAATTCTAAACATAATTGATATGCCACCAGGCACCAATAGGTATCACCTGTTGACCACTAAGATCGTGGATGCTTTTTTAAATCCGCCGAAGACGGTTAAAACTCAGATTTTTTTTTGAATAAATTATTAATTTGAAAAATTTTCCTCCATAAAAAGAGTTTTGTATACACCGAAGGCGTACTCCCAACTCCCACGACGAAATCAGTATGCCTTTGGCTAGTATATAGGTAATATTATAATTTAATCTAAAGTTTCTTCTAATATCACATTATTATTTCGTGCTATATGAAGTACAAGTATAAATGTCATTAATTTATTTTAATTACCTCATCACTTATTGGTTGTATGAAAAATATTTCGTATAGATTTCGGTTTTATTTT
>CM023357.1:17714768-17823989 GCA_013282895.1 Eriosoma lanigerum
ATAGTAATTTTAACAAGTGTTTATATTTAGGGGCACAGGTACTTCTTCCCCTGAACTAATAATTTAACTGTATTGTGTATTCATTACACCCGTATGTCCCTTAAACGTTTTTGTATGTCTCCCCCGGAGTGTCTGAAACGTGTATGTTATGAATATGAATCATTCCTTAATCCCTTATACAGTGGCGTAATTGATGGTCGCAACGGGTTGTACCTGTTACCCATGATTATATGTCAGGATCGCAAAGGTATTATAATTTTGTGAATCCTAAAATATCAAAAGTTTTAGTGATTTAATTTAATGTTCAAAAATAATTATTTAAAGTTAAAAAAAAACCGTCTTTTTTCCAAAAATTGAACATTAAAATATTAAACTATTATAGTTTATGTGCAATACTTGGTGAAACAAAATATTAAATTCAACAGATAATACTACACTGTGTATGATGATGGGAGGGATAGGATAATATTATGTTTTATGTGATCATGATAAGACTAAAATAAAATAATATGATCATTTATAAGTTGAATATTGAAACCCCAGAAATTTGGCCTAAATTATGCCAGTTATAGTAGGTATATACCATATTTGCGAACATTAATACTAATAATTACGAAATATGATATTTATAATTATTTTCGAAATAATAATTGATAAAGTGATAATATCTTCTATTCGTTTATAATGTCCATTTATTTTAATTTAAAATGTTTGTAATTTTAAAAGTTGCAGCAACGGAATGGTTAGAACGTAAATAAGTATGTTAATTAATCATCATAACAATTATTTCTTACGATCGTTATTAATTTAATAAGCCCAAGTTTAATACGACAAAATATCTTAGTTTGTATTAAATTTTTGATTGGCTGCTAATATGTCACTGTAAAAAATCTGTAAACAAAATAATACAAATTACAAATATTCGAAAAATTATATGTAATTTAAAAGTTATATATGATTAATAATTAGTCTATATTTTGTTTATATTTTAGTAAACAGTAGATACATACCATTTTTTATAATTATATTAATTTATTGCTTATTAACTATGATTAATGCACATTCGCATATAGGTATGAATACGACGATCATTACTTCTTGACGGATCCGCGAGAATTTATTTACGAGTTCTTCCCGCTACAACCCGAGTGGCAGTTGCTCAAAAATCCAATCACCCAGCGAGACTTTGAAGATTTACCTTTCGTCAGATCTCTGTTCTTCAGATATGGCCTGTATTTCCCAGACTCCAACACAAAAGCCGTCATGTACACAGATGCAACAGGTAAAAAAATCGTATAAATAATATTCATTCCTACCATAAGATAATATTTCGCACATAAAACATTAAAATGAATTAATATATTTTAACTTTTATCTAAGTATATTTTATCCAATCTAGGTAACCATAATCAATCGATTTTTTATCGCAAAAAAAAAAAAAATTAAAAAATTAAAAAATGTAAAATATTTTTTGATTAGGAAAATAATATTCAAACAAAAAAAATTCCTGATGAATTGTATTTATATAGTTAAAACATTGTTTTTATTGAAAAATGTGTTTCAAAAATAATAATACTTATATTTATTTTAAATACAATAATGTACAAACATTTACAGAAGGTAAACTATAATTATATGTACATTTATGGGAAAATGTTGGGTTGATACAATTAGAAATATAAACTAGTTAAGTATTATAGGTACCTATATAGGCGTAACTAAATCATTAAGTTAGGGGAGGGGGCTTGAGCCACGGCTTTTTTTTATTTCCTGGTGAGTCATAGTGGGTTCTACCCCTTCCAATCCTACCTTAAAACATAAATATTATTTGCAATAACAACATAGGTACATTGATTTTGTCATATAAAAGAACTTTAATATCATATTTTGTAGTGGCTATAGGTATGAGTATAATCATTAACCGTACTATTCATTTTGTAACAAAATTAGGTTTAGGTTTTAGCAAAATTCGTAAATAATAATTAAATTTGGAAAACATTTTTGGGGGGATGAAATTCATATTGGGGGCTAAGTCGCCTTTAAGTAGGCATTTAGTTATAAAATGTATTAAAGAGATTTTGTTTAGTAAATAGTATTTTTGAACTACATAGTATTTTTATTAATAAACATTCGTTTTTTAAGGAATATATAATTCTACAATAAAATGATAAAGTAATAAAGTTTAAATGATCTAAATCAATGACTCTGTAATAGACTTTTGTCAAATAAACGATTTTTATACCTAATAAAAAACATTGCAAACCATCAATCGGTTGTCTATAACGACATATTATTGAGTTTTCGTATCATATAGATTTACAGAGTTTTCGATTTATTTCATTTACAAATTTATTTGTATATAAAGTATCTACGTGGGTAGTTAAAATTAATTCGGTTTTATAATTTCGAATACCTACACACTTTAAATAAATAGTTATCGTTGGTGAGTTGTATATTGGTTTTAGGTAACACGTATAACATGTTGCTTAGAAGTTACAACTAAAAGTATACCTACATATATTTTAAAGTATTTTAAATTTCATAAATATAATAGGTCATAGAAGGATATACCTAATATGAAATCAAAATAAATTCGACGTCGACAAAAGTTTTCCATCGGAACACTTATCATTTTTATTCCCGTCGAAACATAAAACACGGTCAATTAACGTCAAGATGGTATTAATCATAAGTCAGGTTCTAATAAACAAGTACAGGATATATTATAGCCAATGATGATTCTATAATGATCGTGAACTTCTTTCTGCGTATCGCGTATGATTCCCTTAATTATTGTGTTACACTTAGGTTAGGTGTATAAAATCAGAAAGGCGTAAACAATTAGATATTCAAAACTTTCGCTCGATTAAAATTAACTAAAAATAAAAACCTAATAAATGAGTATTAGGTAGGTCACTATATTATTATACATAATACTATATTTATATGATTTTAGGAGCCGCTACCGTAAGAATAGCAATACCAACCAACATGCAATCCAACCTTATTTTCCACTACAATTTGAAATTTTACGAAAGCGAAGGGGACACGTACGATGGAGTGAGCTTAAAACGTTTCGTCATGCAGGTACATCATAATTTCATATTTTAATATAGATATTATTATAGATTGTTGTACAGTCGTTGTTATTATACTTCAATCGTATGTTTTACATTTGTTCACAATTCGCCAAGTGCGGATAAAAGTTGAACTTACACATTTCTTTAATTAGGTACTATAAATCGTGCGATTCAAATTTGATAATGCTGAGTTTTGAGATTATTCAAAATGTTTTATTTGTCATTCATTTGATGATACTTGCGTTGCATGTTCCATTAGAACTAAAATCCGTCAAGTACATCATACGATTGATATATTATTTTTTTTTTACTTTTAAACTTGATACTAATAGAGTAATAGGATTTGTTTTCTTTGTCACTGATTGTTAGGTTGGGGTAGGTTAAACTTGCCACGTATTATTCCCATCAATTTAGGCTTAGGTAGTATTGATGTTATAATAATATATTATATTTATTTTGTGTGTATGATTTCAAGTCTGTACTGGGAAATATCGTGTCTTTCCGCGTTCACGCGCCCAACAGTGGTGCTTTTCTGTTGGACATATTCGCCAACTCGGTCACGCCAAAAGAGTATTTGACTGGAGAACCGATGAAGTTCAAGAGCGTGTGCAAATTCAAAATAATTTGCGAAGAACTGCAAACCGTCATGGTGCCATTGCCGGATTGTGCGAGCGGCGAATGGGGTCCTACAAAAGCCACTCGGCTTTTCGGTCTCATACCCATATCCCATCAGGTAACGTACCTTCATTATTCAATATACTTATATCTAAGGTATTTACATCCAAATTTATAGACGATATTTAAAAGAATCTTAGTATACATTTATCTAAAACTGGAAATTGCTAAGTCTATACCGAAGTAAAATAAGTATTAAGTAATAAAATTAAGATAAATATAAGTTGTGATTTTTTAGAACGCCTTAGATTTTTATATACTGATCAAAGCGAATAATGTATAGGTCTTACAATGATTTTTTTTATGTCTGAATACATTTCTTCAGGTAAAAATAATGGTCCGATTACCACGAATAGAATATGCTTTCGATAGAAAATTACTTCTATAGTTGGTATTTTATTTCAACTCATTTTTCGAATTTCTCAAAAAACTGAAAATGGAAAATCGGCAATATTAGGTATACGATTTTCGTTATTTTTCTTTTATATATTTATTGAAAAACTTTTGAAAAATTCGAAGTCTCTATGATCAAAATTAAATTATTTATCACGAAATATATAAAATTAAAATAACGGAAACCGTAATATTGCCGATTTTCTATTTTTTAAGAAATTCGGAAAATGAGTTGAATAAAATACCAACTAGATGCAATTTTCTATCGAAAGCATACCCTATTTGTCGTAATCGGATCATTATTTAAAAGTTTTCCTTTGAATGAAGAAAAACTACTACTAAGAAATGATGGAAAAACAGCTAAATTGCGGTTGACGAGAATTTGATTTTAAATATTTTGGGATATCTAATGCAGTTTTGAACGTAGGGACTCGTACATTTTTTTGAGTATTCTCATAGGTAGTTTACATATGTTTTAAAAATTTGGAACGGTTTATTAGTATAATATATTGCATTACCTATATTGATTTTTATTCAGTATTTTCAAATGCAATATTATTGCATTCAAATCTTAATTATGATGAACCACTAATTTATCCGAGAACCGATGGGATAAAAAAGTACCTTTTTAAATAAAATATAATTTCCCGCTATTTTTATATTTGATTTCTAAAAAAGGTAAGTAGGTACATCGTAGATCTTATTATTTTTTATAGAGAAAAACGAAAATTAATAATTAACCTTTATAGACGTGTTTCTTTTTTTAATATTCATAATACAGAGAATGTTTCAAATCCATTTCTAAACATACCTATTTAAATTATTTTCAAAAAGTTAATTTTTTTTTGAATCCAAGTTCATAAATTATAAGTAAATATGAATAAACGTTTTAAAAATAAAGTATATCTAATAGAACCTTATAATTAATTTATAATTTATATTGTAAATGGATAAAAAAAACGTATTTTTTATTAGGGGTCAATTTGTTTATTTATTAAATTTCATCCAAATATCCAGTATTTATAATATTTTATTAATTTATCAAACACACATATAAACATGTTATATTTTATAATGTATAGGACCCATTGGTATTTGCTGGTCGTGAACTAGAAATTCAATTCCGGATGTCGAAACCTCTGACAGATTTCATGGCTACGTTACATAAAAATGGTGTAGAAGAAAAACGGTTATCAAAATACATATCACACACTATCATGGACGATTTTATAACGTTCTTAATCGGGTTTCCAGAAGAAGGCCAATATGGTTTGGATGTATACACTCGGGAGATATCATCGCACAAGTCGGACGAGAACCATCATCATCGGCATACCAATGGCAGTGTAAACGGGGAAAAACACCTGCTTACACATTGTTGCAAATACTTAATTAATAGTTCAAAACGAAATTAATTTTATAGTAGTATGTAAAGATATATTTATAAATAATTGTACGTATATTACTGTTCAATATTGTATAGAATACAGATAATTCACTTATTAACTTACCTAATTTTATTATATATACATAAAACATATATTATATTTTTTATTTATATTTTGTAAATTATTTTACCTATTTTAGTTTAATATGTTTTTAATGCTAGAAAATACAATGATTAACATAAAGTTCTAGCCAACTAATGTTAAAATGTTAAATAAATAAATATATTAATTATATAAATTATTATTTTATTGTTTTTTAAATAATATTTACAAAACTGTTGGACAGTTGCCTCATAAAAAAACAATCTCCTTCATAATTAAACTATTTTTAAATATTTTATACAGTACCATTTAAATATAAAAACAAGATACAAATTTATTTTAGAGATTGAAGATATTATTTAAAATTATAATAATATAATTAACAAAGAGGTTTGGCAAAATTTCCATGAAATTCTATATAATATTATTGAATGTATTTTTTAAAAAAAATTAAAAGGAAAAAATAGTGAATTTTAACTATTGCTGCTAATTAATTACTATGTATAATATTATAATATAATCTATGGCGATGCATGTACTTTATTATTAATAGTACCCTGCTATGATTATCTTTCATAACTTCATACAACTACATATCCTCTAAATGATATATTACTATATATTTAAATGTTGATTTGTTTAAATATTTATAAAATCAATGACTTAAATAAACCGTATGCGAATAAACTCTGAATTAACTTTAATACAAATTTATATCTAAATATAATAATTAAAAAATAACAATTTATTTTAATATGAATAATTATTTATTATATCATAACCTGAAATTGTATCTTATCTACTTATATACTTATTATAATTGGTCATATAATATAATCAGAAAGTACCATATTTCAGGGGTGGATAGGCCCATAACGAAAAAGGGATTTTTCCTGTGGGCCCTCATCGTATATTGTGTTAGTGGCTTCTCGCAGCATCAATCATTTTTATTTGTTCTTCAATAATATTTTTTTTCAATTTAAAATAAATTCATCATTTAGGTAGATATAATTAAAATAATTAATTATTATTGTTATTTTTCAATAAAATGATAATACCACGATGGCAAAACACAATTAGCTTGTAAATTTTGAATATAATTTGTTATTTTTAATTTAATAAGACAGAACATAACTATTAGGACCGCGAACACCGCACGTCGGAACGGTTATATTTCATATTATCCCAATCAAAAATCGAACAAAGTGTGTTCATATGATTAAATATGATAGTCTTTTTTCTAAGCGGAGCGAGGAATGTATTGTTTCTACAAAGATGTTTTTTTATTTTTTATGTATGAAAACATTTTTTCTGATAGAAATAATTGTCCGATTATCATAGTGGGGTATGCTTTCGATAGTAAATTGTGTCCTCTTGGTACTTTATTGACCTCATTTTTCGAATTTCTCCAAAGCTTTTCCCTAGGAGAAGAGAAACTACCAAAAAATGGCAAAATTACAATTTTCGTCATTTTTTATTTTTTATTTCGTAATAACTAATTAAGTTTTGATCGTAGGGACATGAAATTTTTTTTGAATACTAACATCGGTAATATACAAATGTGGTAAAGTTTTGGAAGAAATTGGTTGATATTTTGGCCAAATATAGAGCTTTGAATTTTTTTCCGAAAAAAATTAATATTACCTACAATTTTAGGTTTATTGATTTGAACATTTTATAGAAGCCTTATAATTTTTTTTTGAGTACTAATATAGGTAATATTTACGTTTAGTAATATTTTGAAACGGATTGGTTTTTTTTTTTTCTTTGGCTAAATTTAGAGTTTTGAATTTTTTTTTTAAAATGTTTAATATTACCTGCTTTTTTAGTTTAATGGTATGAAATTTTTATAGAAGCATACTCATATACTATTTAATCTATTTACAGAATATTTTGAAAATCGTGACTGACAATTTTTATGAAATGATAACTCCTTTATATTGATCATAGGGATTTGAAATTTATTTTGCATATTTACATATGTAATTTACACTCATGGTAAAATATTGGAATGGATTATCAGTATAATATATGTTAGTATAATGAGATTCGCTCAGAATCGTATTTTCTAATGCAATATAATTGCATTCAAATCTTAATAATTATAATAAACCACTAATTTCTTCGAGGGCCGAAGGGACATTAAATTGACGTTCCCCCTTTTTAAAATATGTACCTACTCATATTATTATTGTCACTTATTTGTACTTTTGTGCCATAGATATTATTCTTATAATTCTTATAACTCTATTATTAATCATCGGAATGTATTGGTAAATAATTTAATAACATCTTGAGTATGCGCCATATTTTTCTCAAAATTACATAAAAAAAGAAAAAATTACTTGAAATATTTTTATGGCATTAATTTTTTTTTTTTATATTTCTAGTCAAATAATTAGGTTTTATCCTTAATAATTATTTGTATAATAACTATAAATGAAGTATAACTAGAACTCTTTACTTTATTAAATGAGAATTACGTACAGAATGACAAATGTTACTTCAATAATATTTTGTTTTTATACAACCAGTCAGTGTTTATCACAGTCATATATTATTATAAATACAAATACTTTCAATTTTATTATTACATAATATTATTTATCAAATATTATTTTATTTATTTGGAAATAAAAAATGTCAATAATTATTGCCAGAACCAATAGTGTAAGACCTGTATTCCTTTATATCTACCGTATAACTATAAAATTATTTATATTATGTATACGCATTTTTATACAAGTTTTATGATCATGAGTATTGAGAAAGGATTGTTGAATGGAGGTGACTCTGATAAAATCATCGACAAAGTTGCTTCTAAAAGCAAAGTACTAAAAAACCTTTTATTGTTTTAAAATAAAAATTAATAATAATGAACCTTGTAATATTTGTTTTAGTTTTTTATTAAAATACTTAATAATTATATTGAATTTGTGAAACCAACAATTTTTTTTTCATTTTGGTGGTCCTTTTAAAATATTTCCCTGTAACAAAAATACTACTTATCCTACCTGCCAAATTTTTCGAAATTTTAGTAAAACCATAAATATAATAATAAATGTTCAAAATAACAAATGCTGAAATGCATAATGTATAACTTAGCTTATGAATAATTAACAAATTTTAATTATATTATTAAAGTGAAATGGAAAAAATTAAATATACTTGGATAGTCATTAGCAGTGTCGTACTACTTTAATTTACGCCCTAGGGCAACCATATTTGGCCCACCTCAATTCGAGGTGGTTCCCCTGAAATTTCATTTTTTTTTACCCATTGTAAATAAAAAAAAATGTTTAGAAGATAACGCATATAATTTTTAAACAAAACAATATAGTAGGAAGAATCGTTAGAACATCTGAACACGTATCACACACAGATTGTCATATCCTACTATAGTACCATCATTTTATTATAATTTAATGGAGATATCTGAATAAAATATGACAATCGGCAAAGTGAATAAATTATGGGTTTCATAATTTATTTTTGGCAGTGGTGTTGCAAAGTCTAAAACACGCAAGTAAAACCATATCTACGAAATCGTATAAAGGCAATAACAATTATTTTTAAAATAGGTAGATATTATCATTGATTATAGAATAGTTTATTCTATGGTATTATGGTATAGAATATAAAAATAAAATATATCGTATTCATACAATACGCAATAACAAATACGTCAACCATCATGAAGTAATTAAAATAGGTATACAAATATATTTAAATTAATAATTATAATTATACAAAATAAATATACATATTATAATAAGCACCCCTAAACTTTTCACAAATGTTGGCGCCCTAGGGCACTTGTCCCTTTTTCTACCCCTCTTAGCACAGCCCTGGTTATTAGACTATATAATATGAATAATGAATACGTAAATCTTTGAAATAAACAGCTTGATAAAATGGTATTGATGACGTTTATTGTAATATTATAAGCATATGAAAATAAATTAATAGAACATAGCTCAAAAAAAAAATACAAAAATAAGAAATGTACTAATTATATACAATATAAAAAAAATGTATTAAATTAATATAGATATATTATTTATTCCGTGTTTTCACTTAATGGTTTAGCATGCAATCTTGTAAGAACTCTAGCTTTATTTTCAAATGTTTCTTTATCATTTTTAAATTCTTTTGCCTAAAAATCATAATATGTAGCTAAAAAAAAATATTATAAATAAAAAGGATGCCATACCTGAATGTGTTGCCTATGTTTAATTAAAGGAAAATATAGCAGAAAAATTAAATGCCAAATTTAAATTCTGTATAATGTGATTTTGCTATATTGCCCATTTCTTCATTTGATACAACAAATCCAGGTATGAAATATACAAAAATGTACTTACAATATCTGGTACAAGTGGATCATTAGGATTAGGACAACACATTAAATTACATATGGCAACCAAAACACCTTCTAATGTTATCAATGGTTTCCAAGCACCAGTTGGAGGCATTTTCAAAATATCTAAACAGATTCTACCACCAACATCTATGTTTGGATGGTATATAGGTGTTATAAATGTCACCCGAGGAGGTTCAAATGGATATCTGGAATTTAATTATAATTAATAACTACTACAGTTTGCATTCAAAATAAAATGTAATTAAAATTTACTTCTGAGGTAATTGTACTTCTAATTTAAAGATACCATTTTCATATGGAGAATCTTTTGGTCCACAGAGTTCTAAAATAATTTAATATATAATTAGTTTTAAACATAAATACATATTTAAGTAAAATACATTAAATGATTATCAGTTAATTTAATTTATTTTTATTTCAAAATAAATATACCCGCTTCTAAAATAGATGTAGACCCTTCTTTTACATCCACTTTTATACCAATTGGAGGGTTTGCACGTAATTGGCTCAGTTCTTTTTTCAATCGTGGTGAATTAAACATACTAAACAAAAAATTAGAATTATAATTTTAATAAAATTATTTTATTTGTATACCAGGTAATATAAATATATATTAATAATAATTATCAAGTATTTAATTTAAAAATCAATTTAATAATACTAATTACAACCAATATACAAACTAAGGATTATTTACTTTGGACTAAATATAAATTGACATTTAAAATTTTAAAAGTAAAAAAAAATGTATATACAATTAAATTATAATGGCATTATAGACAATATTAACTTTAATAAATCAAACCAGTGACATTTCAAGATTTTATACTATTGATATAATATAAATGATCAGTCTTTAAACAATTTTCTATATATTACAGCCAACTGAAATAATTTAAATGGAACTTTCTACGAAAATACATTCTAATTCATTTGGAGGAATAAGTAATGTATAAGCATAATATAACACACATAGAAATATAGAATACAAGTATGAACAATATAAATTGATGAATATGATGAATTATATAATTTATAAAATACCATATGATATTCATTAAACTATCTACTACAATTTTATAAATACAATTGATTGATATTAGAAAAATATAACATTTAAATGGGTACCTATTGAAGTTCAATTATTTTAATTAAATAATTACATTGAATAAAGAATAATATAAATATTTGTATTTATATGCTTTGGACAAAGTTTAATAATTATTCTTTTTACTCAAATCATACATAATAATTAGGTATATTAAATCTAGAAAATATTTAATATTTATACATTACAAATTATTTAACTGTTTTTTGTTTTAAGTACCAAATATATATAATATACAAAATAAATAATTAATAAATTACAATTGTTTTCCATATATTTATACAAAATAAAAATATAAGTAGTTTAGTTTATATATAAATAAATATAATATATTCTTAATGTCTATTATATAATTTTCAATTTTTTTTTATTGATAGTTGTTAGTTTGCTTCTCTTTGACACATTGTTAATACTTTAATAGTCTATTTTGACATAAATGATGAAACTAGTTTCTTTTAAAAAGGTGATCGAATATTATACAATTCAATTTTAGTTTTATTAACGTAAACTTTTATTTATATAATAAATTGGGAACTTTACAGGTTAAAATTTTTAAAAAAAATCATAAGATAGGAATAACCACAACAATCAAATTATTATAATTTATACCAATTTAATCATTAATTAAAACAATGAACATATAATATTAATTATTTTATATTTGGATATAAATATCACTTTTTAATGTTAAATAAATTATCATTCAATGCATATTAATTACAATTTGATAATTTTGATACAACATAAATTATATTTAGTATGTGTATAACATTCTTACTTTAAAAATTGTGTATTGGATTATAAACCACACAATTATTTTACTTGTCGCTCATGTATCCGTTGTTAGTAAAAAATTAATCATTTATTAATTTACTATACATAGTTATTATTGTAAATGTTCAAAAATCAATTGTTTGCACTGTGCCTATAGTACTTGGCAAATTTTATTGTATAGTTACAAAATTATTAGTTATGTACTATATAGTACATATATACACATTCAAATTTATATGGTATATTTTTAAATTAAATCATTCATGGTATCACAAGACGTAGATTCTTTTTCATGATAAAATATCTATTTTGTTTTGTTGTCATCATAGATATTTCTTCCCTTATCTACGGTATATCCATTTTTCGATCAATTTGCGATAAGGGTATATAAAAGGAGGGATTTTTAAAATGATTCTCGATTAAAGAAATCAAATTTTGCATCACAATATAAATCTAATATTAAAATCATTATTTTATTTATTTGTAAATACTTCATAACACTATGGATATACGAATGCCGTATGTTTAATATTTATTGTTTTATATTAACTTCTGTAGCTAACCTCAAATTCTTTAAAATGTAATCAGATAACCTCGTGCTCTCGTATACGGACATACGGTATACTCGAGAGTTCGACGTCGCGATACTGTTGTTATAAATATAATTTTTTTAAACAATTGAACTTTTGAACATCAACATTCATTCATTCCGTTTACGTTAATCGTTGTATTTATATTACCGCGTGCGTGACTCTAGTCTGTATTATTAATTTATTTACCATTAATTGTAAATACTTTTTAGAAAAATATTTTTTATATTTTAATTTGTGTGCTATTCACGTATTTAGCCGAAACATATTTTTCATTAGGTACGTATTAAAAATTTAATTATGTCGTAATGATGAACATAATATAATATTTTCTTATGAAAATTACGAATTTATTGTAAATGATTATTTATTAATATTTTATTTTTATTTACAGTATGGAGACTGAAACTAAACCTAAAAGTGAAACTGTAACCACCGAAGTCAAAGTAGAGAGTTCTGCGAATGTTGATTCAAAGATTGTCAAACAACTCGAATTTTATTTTAGTGACACCAATTTACCATATGATAAATTCTTGCAAAACGAAATTAAAAACGATGATGGATGGGTAAAAATAGATGTATTATTAACATTCAAGAGGTTGGCATCTATTTCAAAAGATCCATTAGTAATTGCTTCTGCCGTTAATAATGCTACAGAAAGTATTTTAGAAGTCAATGAAGCAAATGAAAAAATTAGACGTAAACCTGATACTGTAGTACCAGTTGCTGATCAAGAATTTTTAAATGATATAATCGATCGATCTATTTATTGTAAAGGTTTTCCAAAAACAACCACTATGGATGAACTTTTAGAATTTGCAGCTTCATTTGGTGATAAAATCATTACAAAAGTTACACCACGTAGACTCAAAACTAAAGAATTCAAAGGAACTTTATATTTTACTTTTAATACTAAAGAACAGGCTAAAGAATTTTTGGAACGAGAGTCTGTCAAATATAATGATGTTGAACTAGAACGTATGTGGGAGAAAGATTTCCTTGATCAGAAGAAAAAGGAATATGAAGATAAACAAGCAAAAAAAGATCAAAAGATAATTGCTGAAACTGAGAAGTATTTCAAAAAAGGCTTTCTAATAAAAGTTGATAATGTGGAAGAAACTGTAACTGTTGATAGTATTAAAACTGTTTGCACTGGATTCGAATGGGAAGTAGCATTTGTAAAATTAGTTGATAACCAAAAAATTGGATGGATTCGGTTAAAGCCGGTTAAAGCTGCAAAAGACTTGTTGGAAGAAACTGTTGACAAAAAAAATGATCTGAACATTACTTTTTCAATTCCTGATGATGAAACTGAACAAACTGTATTAAATGAAATGACAAAAGAGATGAAAGGAGTTCTTCAAATGAAAGATAAAATGAGACGGGAAAAAAACAAGAACAAAGGTGGAAAGAGATATAATAATAAAAGAAAAAATGATGAAGGAAATTCTAATAATAAAAAAGTTAAATCTAATGGCAATTAATTGTGTTGCTATTTTTATTTTTCAATTCAATTTATACATAAAAATGTACTATATTTATACAAGCTGATTAAAACGTAACTATTAAAATTAAAACAAATGTGTTCAATCAGTATTAACTTATAACAACAAATATGTAAATGTACTCTAATATGTATGCATTGCTGGTGGTTTTTCATAATTATTATCCTTAGATTTAGCTTGGCGTTCTCTTTCGTTTATAATTGCATTTACTCGGTTCATCTATAATAAAAAAAAGTTCTATACTATTGACATGTTTCAATTTGTAATTGATAGATAGGAATTAAATACATTATGTTATATTACAATAGTAATGCCAGTATTTGATAATATAAATAAATAAAAATATTTTTTTTTAAAGTATAAAGTTGAATCAAATAGCTACAAAGCTTGTATTTGTTAATGTATTAGCATAGAAATTAATTTAATATTTATGGAAGAAATAAAAAGTTGTATTATTTCAAAATATAAAATTTGAAATTTGAGTAATAACTAGTATAATTAGCGTTTATGGAAAGTAGAATCCTATCAAGTTAATATATTTGCATACAATTGTAACATTAAATCTAATTATTTACACAAAGTATTACATATATTTATCACAAAGCTTTATTAGGTTATTTCAAAAATATATTAAGACACTTGTGATTGGTTTCAAGAATAATTCTTGAATCACAAATTTATTCTATTTAAAGTATTATTCATAGTTGATTGATATAATTTTATCAATTAATTTTGGTGTTCAAATAATATAGTAACTAGTATACTTGATCAATACTTCGTAAATTATTAAATTTATAATGACTTTTTAACTAGTTTAAGAATTGGAATTTTAATATAAAAGAACTTTCCTGGCCATTTATAATTAAATCCAAAATTCTAAGGTTGTTTCAAGTTTAAGTATGTAGAATATCTATTTCAAAGTGGTGTGTATATAGATAATGAGGTATGTGATTATAGTGAGGATAAATTTTCATAATTTTTATCAAATGACATTTACAGTGCAATTGCAATCATGTAATAAATAAATGGTTTTCTACACAGTTTAATACACAATAACATTACATTGAGATACAATATTAATTTTAATGAATATTGTTTACAAATTGAAATATAAATATCAACTATTAGTCTCTTAAATTTAAACTTTAAATTTACTATGTTATAAATGATTACTATATTCATTATTGAATATGTATATAAAAATTAATTAATTTTTATCTATACAACCATGAGCTTAAGTAAGAACAATTTTGGGTGATCAAACACTCCCTGAAATTAAAAGTTTTATATATTATTATAATTTAATAAAAACCCTACTAAAAATAATTTCTATCTACGCCTATGTAGTGTAATAAGAATAATATCTGCTAACAAGACTTGATCGCATGAATGTAATGAAGAAGCTATCAATCAATGCCACTTACAGGAATGCTTTAATTTATATTATTTCATTAGTAAGTCACAGCACTAATTTCAACCATTTTGGTGAGTTTTTTGATAAGGTGTATGGAAACAAGATATTTGGATAGTTATTTTAAAAATTAAATATGGTTTCTTTCATACATATAGAATTATTAAATTTATATATTATAAACTATAAATGTAGTATGTACCTGTTTTTCTCTGGTACAACATTCTTTAAAATCATCATAATATGCTTCACATACTTCAATACCTTTTGGATAACCATATGCTTCATAACAATTCATCATTTTCATTTCAAATTCTGCACAGCGAATACCAGTTTGTGCAGATATTAATGGACCAGTAAAATCAGTTATAGGGTTACGGATATATGGACTAAAAAATGACATTTTTTCAACTAAAACAGAAATATTCCAATAAAAAATAACATAGAATTAGAATAATATATAAACACGTAAGTATTTCGTATATTTATTACCTTGAATTTAGTACTTATTAATTTTTTAAGAACAAAAAATTGCAAACTTATTACAATAATACGATGTAATTGTAATATGTAAATATTAAATATCCTAAAAAAATTAATTCTCCAAAAGTGCAAATATTATCATTTATCACTAATCTTTATCACATAATATAAAGGTCATGGTTTAAGTATAATTAAAACCATGGTAGTGGGTGAGTATGCTACCATAGTTGAACCATAGACCAGTACCATTGATTTACCAACATGATTAAAATATAAATAAAAAGTGGGTAACTTAGGGCCGGTATTACAATTGTTTGTTTTGTCTCGGTTACGATTTAACGCTCCGTTAAAGACAACAGCCTGTATTACAAACGTCCGTCAGCGTCTTTAACGAGTTAAAATATTTTTACAGTCCGTTAAAGTTTTTGATTGGATATTGGGTTTTTATTTATTTTTTTTTCAACTTTTATCAATACTATACAAATAAGTAATAATCAATTTATTACTTGTGATGAGACATGAAAATATTGGTCTTTATAAAATAGAACAAATATTCTATAAAAATTAAAAATTATTTTTATTTGATAAATAAAACACAATCATGGATATTTTAGAATGTATTATAACAATTTAAATGATGAACTCGACAGCAACAATGATAATGATGAAAGTGATTCAGATGACAGTTTAGGTTATTTGAACTTGCTGATTTACTGGCTTTTCCTCGTAGAGCCAAAGTTGTTCGTAAACGACCTGATCATTTTCAGTCTTAAAATGATATCGAATTTTTACAAAGATTTCGTTCGAACAAAAATATTGTTAAGTTCATTCTTGATATCATAGAGCTCAAGATCGCATCACCTACTGATTGTATATTTAAAAATATTAAATAATAATTAATAAAAAATAATTTGTAAAACCTTTTAAATATGAGTCATATTACTTAATAATAACTAAACAACAGAATACAGAATCCAGTTTGGACTTTTTGAAGGGAAAATACGATTATAATAAATTTTATAATATAATTCTATGTTATCAGTCGGTTACGTAAAATATCATTTACGGAGGATTGTAATACTGACAATAGTTTAACGGTCCGTAAATGATTTAACAGACCGTCACGTAACCGGTGGTGTAACCAATGATTGTAATACCGGGCCTTAGTGAATAATTTCTATTGGTCAATTGTTGTTACTTGCATTCAACAGCGGACGCTATTTTTCAGTCAAATATTAATTCTTTTCTGACTTTCTGTTGTATTTGTATTTAAAATCGAAGAAGAAGAGTATTATAACTCTTAGAACATATATTCATTCACTACTTAATGTTTTAAAAATCATCTGTCAATTTTTTCCATAAGCTATTCCATTATAGTTAAACTACCGAAAAATTGGCAAAAAATTATGGTATCTGTAATTTTTTTTATCTCATGATAACTTATTAGGTTCTGATCGTAAAGACTTAAAAAGTGTCATATTTGTACCAAATTGCATTTCGTTGATAATTTATTTGGCTTATTTTTTGAATTTTTTAAATTTTTCCTTGGGTGATGAAAAATTACCAAAAAAAGGTGGAAAATCGGCAAAATTACGTTTTCCATTGATCCATGAAATTTTTTTTAGAAAATAAAAACGGTTTAGCTCTTTGAAATTTGATCATGGGAACCTGAATTTATTTCAAATATTTTTATTGACAATTTACAAGTGGTTAAATTTTGGAATGGATTATCACAATTATCAGTATAGTAATATATTGTAATATATTGTAATATATTAAATTTCGCTCAAAATCATATTTTCTAATGCAATATCATTGCTTCCGAATCTTAAAAACCACTAATTTCTCTGAAGGACGAAGGAGGATCAACCTTCTCACTTTTTTTTCAATTATTTATTTATTTATTGAACTATTTGGAATTATATTAGTAAGATAAAATGTGTTGCCCATATAATGACATACAATTTATATAATACATATTGTATATTAATATATTATGTACACATAGTAATAGACTAAATATTCTTTTTAAATAAAAAAAAATTTTAAAATATGGTAATAATAAATTAAAATATAAAATATTCTAATACAAATTCAAACCATTTAAATATTATATTTTTTTGTCATTTTAATTCCGATTTATTTTTACACTTATAGTAATTTTATAACAAATACGAATAACATAATCTTATTATTCTATTTCATGTCAATTTTGTTTTGATATTTAATAATTGAAATATTTTTAAAAATTATTTCTATGTGTGTAAAGATCACGTTACTTAAGCACAAAACCAAACAAATACAGTACATTATAAATATTACATATAATATACACTATAGTAATAGTGTATTATATATTATATATATATATATATTTATGTGATTTTATTTAGTCACATTCAAGAATATTAAATAAATTGTGATAATTATTCAGTTGGTTTCTTTGAATTATTTTCCAATGACATTATATCGCTTAGTAATTTATTATTAACTGTTGCATAGTAATCGTTTTGCTGTAAAAAAAAGTTAAAATTGTATTATTACATTTTAAAATGAAAAATTAAACTTACTGTTCGATTTAAAATATTTTTTGTTATTTCAAAGTTATACATGATATCAGTTACATAATCTTCCATTTCTTTTTTATGCAAATTACATTTACTAATTTCGTTTTGTAATGACTTAATTGTTTCACATTGATGAGTTCTTTGTTTTATCATGTCATCTATTTCTCTGAAACATTATGTATGAAATAATACAATTTATATAAATACACTTTTATTGTTATTTTCAAAAATAAATTAAAATTGTTCAATGTCTAATACTAAACTAAAAAGTAGTTGATAAGTAATTTTTAAATTTGTACTCAGTATTTACTTATGTAATGCATCAAATTTAGATTTGTATGAATTTCTCTCCCGCTCCATTTCTTTTACAAAATAATTTATTTTGTTATTAATATCAGCATGTTCACGCTCTGTAAGTTCAATCTTTTCTTTCAAAATTTCAGAACATTCATCCAATTCACTTTTCTTTTGTAACATAGTCTCTATTTCATGATTTAATTTTCTATTAATAAAAACAAACGAAACAAACACATTAACTTAAATGAATTACTTGAAAATAAATAAAAATTATAAATACTTTAAATAATTATTAATGTAAATAACATATTTTATAAATATATGTTACATACAAAGTCAAAAATGTTATATTTTGCAATTTGTACAATAAATTATCTACATTCTGCAATATTTTTATTGTATAAACCACAATTTTTAATAATACTTAGTGATGCTTCATTTATTAACAATAGTTACCATTATCCTTGTCCATAATCTGTACGGACCATACGTATATGTACCAAACTAAAATATAAAACTTGCAATAGCAGTAAACATAAATTGTTATAAGATCATATGATTGATAATAAGTGATCAAAATAAATAATATTTAAAATTTAAAATTCTATTTGATTTAATTTAAGAAATAAAATATGTAATCTAATGATTTATTTGCACTTATTTGTACACCTACTATTTATTTGTTTTTCTTTATTTTGATAATTGTAGCAGCATTTTTTGTCACCATTATATAAAAATTTATATTTTTATAAGTATACTATAATTATGTAGGTGATGAAAAATTAAAAATAATTAAAACCAGTTAATTGATTTAAAATATTCCTTTAACATTATTTTCATACTTTTTTTTTGAACAACAGAGTTTTACACTTAACATTAACTACAAAAATTATTATATAATTCCGAAGGTTGGATGTAACATATATAACTTAAAATAACATGAAATTTGAATAATATAATTTAAAAGAGAAAAACATATTAACATGGTTAAAGGCGTTATACTTGCATGTTTTCCAATAATGTTGACTTTGTCTTTCTAACAGGGAATATAGCAAAATAACAGAACATTAATTGTGGCTTTTAGGTTGAATTTAAACATCTATTACCAAATTTAAGAAAACAATATTTTTTTATTTTAACCGTTTTATATAACTCTAGTAAAGAAGTTAAGTGTATTAAATTTGATATTTTTTGAACATGTAAATTCCTATGATTTAGCTATATTCCCCATTAAATAGACGAAGACGAATATGCAAGTATAATGTCCTTTTAATGTGGGGATGATTAATATGGTTTTGTAAATAATTAGAATTATATTTATTGTAGGCATATAGAAATGTATAAAAAAAATATATATTAATTTTTAATACATGAACATGTAAATATGCAATTGCTACTTACAATAATTTTTCATTTTTCTCAATTATATCAGTTATCAAGCGTAATCGTTTTTCTTGCGCTACAAATTCTTGTTCCATAATTATAAATGTTTGTTTTTTTGCACTAATTTTGGCCATCATACTAGATTTTTTTTCAATTATTTCACTTTTAGTTCTCTTAAGACGTTCATGATCCGCTTTTAATAAATCTGGTGCTTCAACAATTTGTGATCTGAGAGCATTAATATCTTTTATAATCTAAAATGATAAGTAATAATTATAATTTGAAGTTTTATATTTATAAATGATAAAAAAAAATATATTATTAAGAAAGCCTGTTCAATTCTATAAATTTTAATAAAATAATAATTATAATAATTAATTATTAATACAATAATAGTTGTAAGACAAAATATATATTACATTATCTTTCAGTTCACATAGCATAAAACATTTTTTCTCAATTTCACTTTGTTCTTTTTTTACTTTATCTAATTCTTTTTGAATTTCATCATTATGTTTTTGAATATTCATTAAATCTGATTTGTTAGAATTTACGTCCTCAGTTATCTGTTAAAAAAAAAAAAAAACAAATAATTAAATGGAAATGTGTTTCATCTTAAGATTTTAATTTGTATTCAACTTTATTTGATGTTTTACAAAAGTATTAAAATATTATTTTAATATATAGAAGTTTTAATTAGTTCATAAAAATATAAATATTATATACCATTGTAACATTACGTTGCTTTTAAACCCCCTCAAATTTTTTCTTTTGTGTACGTGCTTGGTCGTATATATATATAAGCAATATGTTTAGAAATATATTATAAATGTACAAGTTCTTCTTAAATTTATATAAGTAATACATACTATTTTTATTTCAGCTTCCCGTTGTTTACGATTTAATAATTTTTCATTGATACTATTTATAATGGAGTCTTTTTCTTTTTTTAATTTATCAACTGTTTCTTTCATATTTTTGACAGCTTTCATTTGGGCGTCACAGTCGTGTATTTTTCCATCACTGTACTTAATAAAATTAATCATTGTTTGGAGTAATCGATAAACTCTTTTAGGACCTTGAAAAAAAAATTCTACATTGAAGTACATTGGGATTTGTGCTTTAATATATTATAAATTGGTGTATAAGATTATGTATGAACTTTTGTTAAATAAATAGTGATTATTAATTAATGAATAGATGAGGATTTTCCCATATTTTAATAGTTCAATAATGTAAAGTAAATAATTGAAAATACTTGAAGCTTAAATCTGCTTAAATATATGGTCATTATTCAGTTTCTTGATTACTGAATTATACAAGCCGTTCCATTGTTAATAACATTATTGATACAAATAGTAATAAAGGTAAAACTTACTTGGATCACATATATCATTTACACCAAAATCGTCAATTCCCAATTTGGAATATATATATCTTAAAGCCATACACATGTTCAAAATCGGTACAGTTTCAGAATACATTTCATTATAAGTCAGATTTTGAGTAACTTGAATCTACAGACAATTTTAAAAATCATTAAAACTTGGTTAAATGAAATAACATTTTAAGTGAGCATTATATTTTTTAGGAGTACAAAATATTATTATATTACCTCTGTCAAATTATTGACATCACAGAAAAATTCGCTTAGAGCATCTGTATAAAAATCAGTCACAAAAGATTGTGATGGCTCTTGTAAATCTTTAATAGATATTTTAAATTGTGGCATATACTGTTCCAATTCCTTTATTAAATTTCCATATTCTAAATATACTGAAGAATTAGTTTTACGGAATTTACCAGTCATAGTCATATTATGGTGTCCAGCCATTTTTTACAAAAAATAAAGACAGTAAAAAATATATAATATTAATGAATTACCCTATGCACTATTTTAAATTTTATAAATTAAAATCAAAGATAAGTATAATAAACACTTGAGTATTGAATTTTTAAGTTATGAGTTTATGACAATTATTAATAACAGTACAAAACAAATTACAAAAATATTCCTTATGGCCACAGAGTTAGAAGTATATACTTATATAGCATAAATTGCATTCACAATAATTTAATAATTATTTATAAAACGTTATATTTTATACTACGTTTCAATTTCAAAGTTTCAAACTCAAACGGTAATCACTTATCAGTAAACATAAACATTATAAACAGGCAAATAATTATGTGACATCTTTGATACACGGTAAATAAAATATAACCACAGATTATATGAAACCACAACCATGGTTAAATGAAATAATTTATATTATTTGAATTTTGAAATTGGTAAGAGCACTGATTATAGGATAAAATATTCTATTCTATAATTAATAGTAAGAGCATTATTACGCCTAATTAGTAATTTTTAATTTGTAATGATGTAATCTACTATATGATACACTTTATGATAAGCAGGGACGAACTGATGGGATCATGAGGGGTGTGATGCCCCACATTCAGTATTATTAAACATTAGTTGACACTCTGCAAATATTTTTATTTTCAAAAGTAGTTTAAACAAAAGAATTCAAGTTTAAATATATTATTGTTTTTTATATATTAAAATATATTTGTATTTGTATTATTTTGTTTTGAATTTAAGTATATTAAACTTGAATTTTTATTAATATTTATTATTTATTCATATATTAATTTATAATATAGTTAATACTCGTACATAATAATGCTACATAATCGACAATTTTATAGTAATACCTCCTACAATATTTTTTAAGATCGTCCCTGATTAGTATATACAAAATTATACCGATTATATCGTTTATAGTATTTACTTATACTACAAAGTATAAGGTCTATGGATGTAATAGATATTTAAAATTTTAATTATATCTTCGTATTTTACCATTTTCATTTTTCATTAATAAACTAAAAACAGTAATAACCAATAATCAATAGCCCAAGTATCTATGTAGATGGGGTTAAGGAGTTCTAATTTCAAACCACCCCTGAAATTTTTTTTAGTAAAGTAGTATTGATTATAATTTTATATTTATTATAATAGTAAATTGAACACCTTCTCGGATCTAGTTATGGCTTTGATAATAACCAGGGTTTGAGACTTTGAGCATTTGTTTATTTTTTGTTTGACATAAAATCTAGCGGACTTTTATGAAAATTTATGTTATATTGTATAATTACACAGTTAAGATTTTTTTTTTTTTAATGTTCCGTAGGTATGGTTTGCATTTATAAGTAATAAAATATCACAAAATATGAGTTTATCCACCAAAATTGGCTATGTATCTGTTAATAATGGAAAAATATTCCAATACATACTTAGATGCTAATACTTACTAAATGCTAGTCTATAGTGAAGACACAGACTATACAAACTATTTTTATATAATCTGTGGTCAAGTGTTTACAATATTTTATATATATATCAAAATGACATAACCAAAAAAAAGGCACGAACCATTATGAAACTAACATATTACTTCTTTCAGCCAATATCTAAGAAATAAAAAGTACTTATTTATATTTTATGATTTGCTACTAAAGCAAATTACATTATATTATTTCATTATTTTATCATATTTAAGAAAATTGTTATAATAATAAAACTATAATAAAAAAAAATATATATATATATATATATTGTATATTATAAATACATTCTAAATTTATTAAAGTAACTTTATTTTATTGTATTATAAATGGTATCTACTTAAAAATTAAGTATGTATAATTTAAATACATTTATCATACACAAAGATTTATTATAAAATATACTATATAATATAATATATAGAATTTATATTGTAAAATCTATAATATATAAAATACTGAATATATTTAAAATAGATAACTGGAACTTAGATGCAAATAGCCCAGGACTGTCCAGTTAGAAGGAATTATGTTGTAATAATTAAATTGTAACATCAATTGAAATCCTAGAAATAAAATTTTAATTTTAATCTTTCCAATGGAATTCATTGAAAATTATTATTATTAAACTATAATATAGTTTAATATATTATATTAGTTTTACTTCAAAAAAATATATATTTTTAAAACTTTTTATAATACATGTTAAATTTTAAATGTATAATAAATAATTAGTTTGGCTATAATTAGACTTACAAATAATTTACTATTTAATTTACATAAAACAAAACAATTTTATTTGACATCAATAATACAAAGTAAAATATTTTACATTTTTTAAAAATATCTTTTATGGCTATTCATACCATTGTTCGTCTTGTGTCACCAGCAACACGATCTAATAACTGAAAAAAAAAACATAGTTAATTTAAAATTAATTTAGTTATAATTTAATTTCTGTAAACTTACTCCGCTTATTCCTGGTAGATTAAGTACAGTACCTAATAATGGTACCCGTCGCATAAAGTTTACTGCTACTGGAAAAAAACCACTGCAAAATATAAAATATTAATAATTATATAATTCAGTTTTAAATCTAATGGTATTATAACACTAATACTGTATTCATTTAAAATAAAATGTTTTTTACAGCCAATGTAATATTTAAATGGTTTAACAGTCATAGTGTATCACTTTACTACCTGGAATAAATATCAAATATACTGGTACCACAATATAATATATAAGACAAAAAAAAAAAAAAAAATGTGGGTATTCCATTATTAGTAAGATTTGAAAGCAATGATAAATTGCATTATCATTTATTTCATATGAAAAACATTAAGAGTAATTTTCGGTTATATATACTAATTAATAATTATTATATATATGATGAAATTGTCATAAATCTTGTATCAAATGGAATATATTTTGAAATAAAATTGTAATCCTTCTATAATTTTATAGATTAAAAGTAAATAGGTTATTCGAAATACTAGTTAAAGAAATTTGTTATTCTAAACATGAGATATGACTCTTCTAGACATCTACTCTTGTATATTTAAAAATATAAGGCAAACACTAAAATTATATATATATTCAATTAACTATTGTTATGTACTTTTTTAATATATGAAGTATATAAATTGCATTAATTTAACTCCTAAAGAAGGCTTTATACTTGAATTTGCTCATTTGTCTCAATTAAATATGCGTGCTATATTATGGAAATACTTCACATAGGTAATCAATATTTGATACTTTTGTGATTTTTAATATTAAAGTAAATTGATCTATTATGAAGTTTTTAAAAAGAGATCATCAGTTTTATACATTTGTAAGAATAAGATTCAGAAAGACACATGTAAGCATTTCATAAATATAATAAAAAACGCATAAGTTTTTTTTAAAATAAAAAAAAAAATGAAAATTTTCGACAACATATTAATGGACAATTTACTTAAATAAATAAAATATCTATATTAAAGGAAGGTAACAAACATTGATATTAATTAAATATATAAGACCTGGGTTAATTCAGAATCTAATTTAACTTTAATTAGATTATAAGTATTAAATTACCTGAATAAGAGTATAAATCCATAAATTTCTAATAACATTCCAACAATTGGCCATCCAAAAAGAACAACTGAAATTCCACCAAAAAATGAAACAGATGCTTTGATTTTTTGCCTTTGGAAAAAGAACTTTAATGTTCGCTGTACACCAATAACACAGCTTAGACCAACAATGAATAATATCTAAATCAATAAATATAATTAATAAATGATTAAATAGTATTTTATAAGACCTGTAAATTATTTTATGTAAGTTTATTACACACCATCTAAAACTTACATTGCCAATAGCTAAAAGTCCTTTGTCAAACAGTAACAGCATGCCTAGGAATAAGAACGATATGCCAAAACCAGCTAGGCCGACTCCAATTTCTATTTGGAACAACAAAACACATTTTAACTCCAAAAGATAACTAAATAAATGCATATATATATATACTTTGTAAATCTGTTATTTCAAACATCGAAGACATTGCAAATATATATTGTAATAATTAGAAAAATTATTTAAAAACCATTTTTATTATTAAATATGGAACGTACGAAAATATATAATATTATCGGTTTTTATTACATTCTATTTTCATAGTTAAAGTAAATTAATTTTAAATTATAAAATTGACAAGAAAATTTGAAACAAGCAAATAATATTATATCATTTATGTATGATGTGGATAGTGAACAAGTAGTTATTCCACGATTTAAATTTGATAACGACTGTGATAAGGTTACTGATCAATTATTCAAGTATTTTTTCTGTGCATTCAAGTCAAATATATACGTAATTAATACGTTAATTACGCATAACATACATAATTTATTATGTGAATCAAGTAAAATATTATGTAAATTTATAATTTTTTAAGAGATATTGTCACTACAGTTTTAACCACGCCTGCTTAGTTCATAGTTTAAACACGGTATTAAAGATAAGTTATGTTCTTTACTGTAATTTAATTGACGGTTATTTAGATAAGTTTGGCCATGGTATATCCTTTAAAAAATATAGATATATTTTGTCATTAATTTCATAGGCGGATCCAGAATTTTACATTTGAGGGCTTTTTTTATGTAGTTTAGTTAGTATAATTTAGAGGGGTGGCTGTAAACAAATTTACCAAATTTTAAATGTATTTAATATTTTTTTTTTACATTAGGGTGTGCCAGGTGTGCCAAAGCACACCCCGTAGATCCGCCAATGATTAATTTGGCATTTCCATAGCATATAATAGAAATGACATTTAAGCAGCTGATCGATTTGTTTTTACTCTCTGGAGGCTCAATATGATATTACATCTTCCATGTTAGCTATGATTTACGAATACAGAAATGAAGGCCCAACAATCTAACATGAAGTTATGGTCTTTTTAAGAAACGCGAGCGCTTGTTCAAAATTTCAATGTTGTGATACCACCTCTATGGCTCTATAAGCGTGTTTTCGCGACAGGTACGGAAAGCAAAATGTTTACAGACTGTTTACTGATACCATTGATTATAGAATAGACTATTCTATTATAGACTATTATAGAATAGACTATTCTATAATCAATGCTGATACACATTAGTTTAGATAACAAGTTTATGCATCGCTAAAACCATGACAAAATAGATTTAGTTTGTCATGGCTAAAACGAGTGAAAACTGATAATACAAATTTAAATCCTAATCACTTATTAAAATATCTATTTTATTTCACGACACTACGACAGTACGAACATTGATTAATTATACATTATACATTATGTATAATCAATGGTACGAGTGTACAATACAGTGTATTTTGGATAATCATTTTTACAATAAAAGGTAACAGAAATACAAAACTGTTGATGGAGGTGTTTAGTGATAATAGCAAACAGTTTACTGTCGGTTCTTTTGCGAAAACACGCTTTATGTATTCATCTCTAATAATGCCAGATTCAACTTTTTGTCAATTTATAAGCAATTTTACCTAATGTTGGACAAAAAATTAAACATAGTATGAATCGTGATGTATATTTTGAACATCCATTCCAACAAATTCCTAAAGATTATCTTTTAAATCTTTCTATTATATTTCGTTTATATACTACATTAACAAGAACAAACAGAAATTTAAACAACCCCAAAAAAGTAAAAATAGGCAACTACAAATAATTTATAATATTAATAATATTTTATTTTCTTAAAAAAATTGTATATTGTAAATTGTAATAAATAAAAAATATGAAATTAATTGACAATGTTAACACAAACTTTAATATTTTTCTTCGCCATCCTCAATTTCTCATTCCCTGGAGGCCCAACATGATATTAGCCACGATTGCATGAATAACACTATTAAAATCTAAAATTCTCTACTTCATATTGTTTCTTTAAATTGTCAAAACGCGAAATAACTAGCGGTTAGGTTACGATTATCCGAAATGTTTCCACTCTCGCGGTCTTACACTTTTTTAGAGACATTAATACATGTTATTATTACCTACTAACTAGGTATAAGTTTTGATCATCTTAAACATATTTATTTGATTAGAAAATATTTCACAAAATTCACATTTGAATGTATTAATATCAATTAAAAATAGTGACAAATTATTATATATATCATATTACTAATATTATTATACTATTTATTACAATATTAGATAATTTTCGTGTTATTATATAATATAATATATATAAATATTTATATTAGTTGTGGAGTGGCATATAATATTATTATAGTTAATCTTGTATTACATTTACTAAACTAGATAGCGCCACCAAATCAGAACTCGATAGAACTTTTCTACTTTTTCAGGATATGTTTTAATAGGTACCTACATTATTGTTACTTAAAAAGCAAATACGTATACCAATTACTGTATGGCTGTGATACATTAATTATAATATTTGGACATTGTATTTAAATATCTAATGTTTCTATATCACATTAATTTCTTTTGTACTTTCTTAATATTTTATAAATAAATAATATTTTGTTTTTACAGAAATTTAGAAAATAAGTTATTATACAGTTATTATAAGTTATTATACAATTCTAAACTTAATAAAATTAACAGAAAATATATTAATGTGATTTGGTAGCTGATTTATTATATATATACATCAGTTTTGTAATTTGTGTGTTACTTCACCTTTAAGAAAAACAAAACATTCTACTTTTACAGATGTTATACAGAATAAATGCGATAAATAAAATCATCACTTTATATGATTCTTTAGTAAATGTATTCCCTCTGCACGCTATAAAAGCAAAACTGCTTAGTAAATTTGTTTTAATTAACATACATAGTTGTTTTATTAAGGAAGATTTTATGGAATTCCCAACGCTTGAACGCTAATATAATATTAATACCTACACTGATTCCCAACTTTTAGTTCTGTCTCATATAAGAGCCCTTTCTCTTCAGTGGCAGATTTGAGAGGGGCGATAGGACGGCCTCTCCCCTTGAATCCATATTTTTAAAAAATATTTTATTTTAAATTCACCCCCTTTTTTTTTATGTATGAAAACATTTTTTCGGATAGAAATAATTGTTCGATCACTACAAGTGGGGTATGCTATCAGTAGCACATCGTGTCGTTTTGGTATTTGATTAAGCTCATTTTTCGAATTTTTCCAAAGTTTTTCCCTAGGAAAAGAAAAACTACCAAAAAATGGCAAAAAATTGGCAAAATTACGATTTTCGTTACTTTTTATTTCGTGATAACTAATTAAGTTTTGATCGTAGGAACTTCAAAATTTTGAGTATGAACATTGGTAATATACAAGTGTGGACAAATTTTAGAACAGATTAGTTGGCAAAATATAGAGCTATAAACTTTTTGACAAATAAAATTAATATTACCTACAATTTTGAGTTTATCGATTTGAAAATTTTACAGAAGCCAAATAATATAATATTTAATCAATTTACAAAATATTTTGAAAATCTTAACGGACAATTTTTTTTTATAGGCTTTTTATTTATTTATTTATTTTTTTGATATATACTCCGCCCCCCGTGTGCACAATAATTATGACATGTACCCATATATACATTAATAATAATATATTTTATACATTTATATAAAAGATGATTAGAATTTTGTGTTACAAAAATAATGGACATAACAATGAAAACGTGTATAATTACCACCATTTTTGTAAGACGACATTTTTATCATTCTGTTTATCTACAAGATGATATAATTTATATAAGCAGAGCGCGTGTGTGTGTTTTGTGTATATAAGACGGATGACGAAAAAAAAAAATATATATATAATATTATTTTGTCGTCCAGCATGGACCTATTTTACGGGTAGAAATAATGGTCCAATTACCACAAATAGGGTACCTTTTTCGTACCAAATTTCATCTAGTTGGTACTTTATTTAGGTTAGGTTAGGTTAGGAAATTTTTGAATTTTCCAAAAGTTTTTCCCTGAAAAGCGGAAAATTGGTAAAATTACGGTTTCCGTTATTTTAAATTTTTAAATTTTTTGATTATTAATTGAATTTTGATCGTAGGAACATGAACATTTTTTTGAGTACTAATATTATGGATAATATTTACGTTTAGTAAAATTTTGAAACGGATTAGTTTGTTTTTTGGCTAAATATAGAGATTTGAATTTTTTCCAAAAATGTTTAATATCACCTGCAGTTTTTGGTTTAAAGGTATAAAATTTTTATAGAACCCTATTCATATACTATTCTTTTCTATTTACAAAATATTTTGAAAATCGTGACTTACAATTTTTATCATGAAATGATAACTCCTTGAATATTGATCATAGGAATTTGAAATGTATTTTGCTTATTTACATTCGTGGAAAATTTTGTAATGAATTATCAGTATAATATTTTGCAATATATAGAGATTAGCTTAGAATCATATTTTCTAATGCAATATCACTATTATCATATAATTGCATTCAGAGGCACAGGAACTATTTTTCTAATGTGTGGGGAGGGAGGCAAAAATTTAAAGAAAATCATGATATTATATAGTACATTAAAATAAAATACAAATACTTATTGATTTTTGTAAAATAAGTTTTACTATTACTTTGTAGGGTAAACTAATAGTCTTCTTTACCTAATTTAATTTTGAATATAAAATTAAAAACAATTTTAATGTTTTACATTTTTTAATTTTATTTTTTATATAACTTTTCAAAATTCATTTTATTACATATTATATTATATAAATATTAAAAATAATAAAAATATAATTTAAATATAAACTATAACACTGAAATGTTAAGTATTAAGTATTATGATGACAAATTTTCTGGGGGGCAAAATTATAATTTACTCCCCGACATATTAAACGGGGAGTCTAATGCCCCTCCTCTGCCCCCCCAGCTCCGGTGCCACTGCTTGCATTCAAATCTTAATAATTATAATAAACCACTAATTTCTTCGAGGACTGAAGGGACAAAGGAGGAATGTCCACAATCGGCCTTCCCACTTTTTTTTACGCATTTTATCGCACCGATACAAAATATACAAATGTCACCTTCATAATCTACAATGACATGGCCTTATTGTATTTTTGTATATTTGTCAGAATTTACTCTGTAAAGTAGTAACTGACATAACACAAGCAGTAACTAACATAATTTTAATATCAAACAAAATTAGCCTGATCGGTGTAAAACTTGGCCTGCTTCAATTTTCGCTTCCCCTATAAAAAATACTGAAATTGCGCCCCTGATGCATAGTATAGATCTTATATTATACTCTAATTTACCCTTTTTATATGTAATTTATAGATGCTATTCCAAATACGTATATTAATACGATTTACTGCGATGAATATGACATTTAGCCCATCAAGATACGAACTTCTTACTTATAATTCAATTGTAGAATACAATTATTTATACTTTGAAAGCTATGGATAGATATTACAATAGTTACACACTTATACAAGTCTATACAAAATACGCATACTATAACATGCGCCTTCTTATAGTGTAAGATACGTATATATTATGATATAGCGATGTCTGATGACTGATGACATCCATAGTATTATATAATTTCCGATCCATTAGGATTACAAAAACGGAACTATTCAGACAACTGTAATACATATAATGTATAGAATAGGCCAACAGCAGTTAAATGACAAGTAGCTGAAAATGACAAAAAAAAAACCTATTAGTTATTTGTTATGTCGACGTCCGTGGGAATACGGTGGTGGAATTTCGATCGATCGGATGCGGACAAAAATCAGATTTCCGGGTATTATATATATTATGTATACCTATATATGTGATTTGGTCAAAAGATCGACACACGAGTTCCTTTTTATCCTTCCCCCCCATATATGTTCTTATTGAATGTTGTTACAAATGGGTTATGCGTATACTCACAAATTTGAAGCCACCAAAGATGATTGCGGGTTGAAGTCTTTTATTTTCCCTTGTCGGATCATTTTGCAAGGTGATACAATGTATACTTACTCATTTTTTTTTCGTATCTCATTGCAATTATTATTTATATATATATATATATATATATATATATATATATATATATATATTATATGAACATTGTACACGATTATACCTACGTGTTAACTATTATGTATAAAAATAAACTCGTGTCTAGACTCGTTTGCTGTCAATTTGCCGGGTCAACCATTTTTATACGTCCTTGCATGTCGATCCCTCACAGTAGGAAACTACATCAAACAATCGTTTTGTTCGCGGTATATGTTGTTATTAATGATTATTTTAACGTTTTCCCATTCATGTATATTATATATGAAATTCCAAGTATCACTTTTATAAAGTGTCTACTCATATATAGGTACGTACCTATATACAATTTATAACTTATCCATCACCGATGGTTTTTTGAATAATATAGAAATTAAAAGAACTTTAAGAACATTTTTTACAAGGGTAAGTATTTACTATATGTTTCTATAATACAATATAATGTGTTGTAAATATAGTACGCGATTGTTATAAATAAAAAAAAATAACAAATAAAAGTGTAAAATAGTATATTCAAGAACTGTCTGCTATACATGTTTTTAATATATAAAAACACCGTTCAGTATTTTAAAATATACCTAGATAATTTTATGTGGTACGATACAATTTATTTATTTCAAAAATGAAAAGTATTGTTTTTGTTTATTTGTATTTAAAAAAAATATTCTCAATTATTTATAATTAAAAAACAATTGTTATAATTCTTTAGTGGACTGTATTTATTTCATAATATATTATTACAATTAATTTACAACGTACAAAATATAGCATAGAGTGAGTGTCATCGCGTTCGCTCTTAGGATCGGACTAAATACTAAATACAGTAATCGGCGACCGCGACAGCACTCGCTATCACATTGGGTATTTTATATAAATTATTAATCATAACATAAATATAGATAAGAAATATAATACAATCTCAAACAACAATATTGTTTAAAATAATGATCTTGGATATTATTAAGTCAAACGACATTAAAACGTTCTTTATAAGTTCACTATTATATCTTATGTGTTGTTTTCTAAAAGCTACTTAAAAGTTGTATTTTAAATATAGATACAGATATACGTTTTGAACAATTGTTTAAAAGACATATTTTAGTCTACTTTACTATAAAAGTATTCAATACTAATTCAGGTTATTTTTAAATCGAACACTTATTTAATGGTTGTACAAAATTAAAAATTTGTTATTACTTATTTATGTTTTCTATAACATGAAATATAATATATTTACGCAAGTTTTAAATGGGAAGGTACCTACGCGATTGGTATGCACAGGGTATTTCAATTGTGCATAGGCACCACGGCACCACCTATCCACATGTCCACCTGTCATTATGAGCTAAAGTCCTAAAATTTGAAAATCTCCGAAATCGAATAATTTTTCTTCAATTAAAAACGTTTTTTTAAAAAATAAATAAATAAATTTTTTATGCGGTGCATTATATTAAATATAGAAGTTAGAATACGAATATACCTAATAAGTTTTTAGTAAGTAATAAGTATAATAGGCAATTTTATAATTCAGGTTTAATATAGACTAAAAACAACAAAATATACAAATAGAAAATATTTCAATAATATTGTTATTTCAAACTATTCGTATAACCTATCTATATATATATTCCATAGTAATCACCACAAATAAATGAATAAACGAATGGCTTGGTTAGTATTGTATCAAAAAAAGAAGCCCTTAATTATTTTAGGCACCACCTGCAGTTCAATTCTGTGCACGCCTATTAAGGATACCTCCAAAATTTAAAACCAAGACATTTCGTGATAAAATATTATAAAATTGTTTAATTGTCCATAAAGCAGTGATTATAGTATATAATGTAAATATATTATGACAAATATAATATATATATATATATATATATATACAAGATGATTCTTTTGTCTTACATTGTATAAATTATATTGCATTTAAAATTATTACAATTATTTATATACTATTGATTATTATAGAATTATAGAGCATCGTTTCTCAACCTTTTTAGTGTCGTGACCCCCAAAATAGGTATAAAATATGGTCAATCACTTCGCAACCCCCCCTTCCCGCAATCAATATTATGTACAAATTTGAACAATAAAAATATCCTATTTTTATCCAAACGAAATATAATATTTTAAATATAAATTTATAAATACCATGTCTAGTAATTTAAATTTGTTAAACAGGAAATGTCTCGGGTCGTTGAGAATTTCCATTAGCAGTGGATTGCTCGTTTTATTGATTAGCATTTTTTAAATGTTAAACAAATTCAACGATCACACTAATTATTTATTTTATAATATTTATTAATTTTTTCACGTATATCCTTATTGGGCTAATTTTATTATTATTATTTTAAGTATTTTTATTGTTCAATACAAAGTTTTAAATAAAAAGGTACATTTTATTAAATCGGCGTTTTATTATTTTTGACCTACTCGACCCCTCGTCAAGGTGATAGCGACCTTCCGGCTGAGAAACGCTGGAATAGAGTGTCTATCAGTGGCGTGTAGAACATTATTTTTGATTGAGGCTCAAATATCGTTTTACTCTTTTTACCATCTCTTTCCCCTATTCTACAGTTAAAAAGATCAAAATATGATTTTAGATTAGATTCTATTTTTATAGGCCACCAACGACCTATCCACCCAAATTTTCATTGAGGCATTCCCTGTGCACAGACCTCAAAAAACGAGCCACACCACTGGAATCTACCAGCTCGGAAAAAAAAAATTAATTTAGTGTTCATACGATACAAAATATGAACTTACGCTGTAGGTACTATATATATATATATATATATTAAGTGGTGTATGTACAATTTATATACAAGCGAATTAAAAGGAAAAAAAAAACAAACGATAAGTCGAACACAGTTTTTCACTTTGGTTCTCGCGAAGCCTTCGAACCAAAACGTATATATTATTATTATAATATATATTCAACAAGACATTAATATATTACACTGTGCATACAGTCGTGTAGTGTACAGAGAGATTAATGTAACGATAATAACAATATAACGACCGAGAAATTAATTATCTCGTTGTGATTTGTGTGTTTGTATATATATGTACACGTGTACAATAATATTATACACACTAATTTCTCTTCGCACAACAACGCACGCGCGGTTAACAAGCATTTATAATATTGTACTATAAACGTATACGCGGCAGCCGGCGTCGTCGTGACACCGGTCGGGTCCGATGCCCTAGGGTGGCGGTGGTGGAGTGGGGAAGGGGAGGGGGGAGCCGATCGTCGTCTGTGACCGGCAATGAACTTTTCCGCCGGGCGAGCTTTCCCACGGCCACCGCACTACCCGTCCCACGGACCGGAAGGAGGTACTCCACCACCCGCGCTCGACCATCGCATTGGTAGCCCAACGCTCCTCCTAAAAATAACACACACACAAAACGTTATAAGGCACGCCGACCGCGAGCACCGTTCACACGCAACTATATATTTTATGTATACGCAAGTCGTACAACAAAATTGATGGCAATCGCGAGGGGGATTCGTTTATATATATATATATATATATATATATGTACACACGTATAAGTATTGTATAAAAAAACCAAGTAGTTCACATCGTGCGTCTTCGTAATAATAATATTATTATTTCCGCGTCATTATATTAGCAACAGGTATATATTAGATACCTATTAAATATACGTATATACCATTCAAATTTAAACGAATTCATTTCGAAAAAAATATTATTGTCGCAGGGGTGGACTGGCCCACCGGGATATCTGCTGGTGGGCCAATGGCAGGATTCAAAATTTGTGGCCACTTATTTAATAATATTATAAGAAACATGACATGTCCGTGATAATCATCATCACCATCATCATCACTGGCCTTTACAACTCCATTAGAGTTTTGCCACCATTACTACATCCCTCCATCTCTCTCGGTTTTGCCCATTTTGCTTCCATTTTTATACTCCCAGGGCTTTAAGATCCACTTCTACTACGTCTAGCCACCTCTTCCTCGGTCTGCCTCGAGGCCTCTTCCCTTCCGGTTTCCATTCCTTAACTGCTCTAATGATTTCTTGTTTGTGATAATAGTAGTAGTAATATATATATATATATAAGTAGTTATTATATGATCGTAAATGAAATATGTTTTGACAAACTTGGGTTAACATGGTTAACAGGGCCAAATTTATTGGGTGTAGTAGTCCCGTATTGTCCCTGACGGTAATTTATTATAGAGTGGCAAATTTTTTCTGGACCAGCAAATTTCATCTAATGTATTTTTATTTAATATATAGAACTAAGGAAGCTATCATAGGCTACATATAATTACAAAAAATTATTCATGGTTTTAAATATAGGTAGTATTTTGTTTATAATTCTTAAATCTTTTGTGCATTTTATGAATTTATGAATTTATTATGTAGGTATTTCTACCTATAATTGAATAGAAATAAGGGTACATTTTGTTTCTGTTTTACTTGAAAAAATATGTGTTCGTTTTTTGAGGAAGGGTGAGGTGGCAAAATCGTGATGATCAGGGGTGCAAAAGTCTAAATATGGCCCCGTAGGTTAAACTATATTTGGGAGGAAGTAATGCGAAAGCGGTTCCCTTCCGGTTCTCGGTTCAAACATGAAAAAAAAAAGGTTAAACTATATATAGCATTTCAATCAGTAATCGGTACGTGATCAGTGTTCTGTTGTTATTTGTTATATTTTTTATGTACACCTAATTTATCTATTAATATATATGTTGGCGCTAGGTAAAATTTCTTTATGTATAATTTTAATTTTAAGATAACATTATATAAATTTGTGCGGGATAGATACCCACATTACGGTCAGTCGCGACTTGCACCTTATAGCGTCAACATTGTCACGTTGGTGTTGATTAAGTTTATGACGAATAAAATAAAATTTTTTGTAAACAAAAATCAATAACTCTTCTCTATCCGAGAACCGTCAGAATTCTCTTACAGTCCACTCAACATGGTCCTTCGAAGACGGATAGTGAAAGAGTTGTAAGTAAAGTGCGACTCAAAATAAATAAAGTTCGAATCGAAATAAATACAGTGCGAATCGAAATAAATAAAGTACGAATCGAAATAAATAAAGTGCGATTCGAAATAAAAAATAGTGCGTGTGATCGAAAAACGTAAAATTCAACTAGGATTGGAAATTGCGGCTCAATAGAAAGTAATTTTAAGTAAGAGTTTTCCAATTTCCTGTATAATTTTATAAGATTCCTCTCCGTTTAAATTCTCCATGTGTTTTTGGGCTTTACCGGTGAGATTATAGTACATTGGTTATTAGTAGATTTTATTAGTACGTCACTATCTATGATTTTATAATAGCATATAGTGAACGTAGTACGTCGTAAATCATTAAATATAATACGGGTACAATATAGATAAGTAAATATAAATTAAGGTAACTACACAAACAAAATTAATATAATATATATTAGTTTACCTTGTTATCGATATTATTGATAAATTTATCGTGTAAAAGTAATAAATTATTATACAGCATATAGAGTACAGACGTATAATAATGAGCGAGTTGTCAAAGTTAATCGTGCGTCGCGGTCAACTGAAGGCATGTATAACGAGATTTTTTAAATTCGTAACCAAAGAAGATATAGACTTACACGAAGTAGAAGTAAGAAAAGAAAAAATTGAAGAAGTTTGGATCGAGTACGAACAAATCCAATCAGCAATCAAAGTGACGGAAGATATCGATTTAAACGAACAAAGTAAATATCGGGAAGATTTTGAAGAAACTTTTTTTAAAGCATCGGCTATAGCTAGAAAATTAATAGAACCACTAATCAACGGAAAAAAGGCTCAACATCACCGATACAATAATGAAGAGATACCAAACGTAGATGACAATCGCGGGTCGATAGAAATTACGAACGGAGCTCAAAATAACAGCCGAACATTTTCGCGACCACCGATAAGGTTGTCCGCGTTAAACGTACCGACGTTTTCGGGAGAATACAACGAATGGTCAACATTCCACGACATATTTACATCATTGATACATAATAATCTGGATTTATCATCAATAGAAAAATTTTTTTATTTACGTTCCGCGGTCACAGGTGACGCGCAAAATTGTATTCGTTGTGTGGAAACTACATCGATTAATTATGAAATAGCATGGAATAAATTAAAGAAAAGATATAGTAATAAAAAAGTATTGGTGCAATCACACGTAAGATGTATTTTTGAACTAGAAGCGATAACCAACGAATCGCCATCAAAATTACGGCAATTTACGGATGCATTAACTGGTCATATTAGCGCATTAGAAGCACTAGATCAGAAACCCAACGATTGGGGTCCATTATTAGTACATTTAATAGTAACAAAATTAGATAGAAATAGTAGACGTGAATGGGAGACCAATGCACCTAAAGAAGAGGTAGCACCAGTCGAAAATATAATTGAATTTTTAGAATCTCGATTTAAAATATTAGAGGCCATCGAGACATGCAAAAGCGTACATAACCGGCATGGTGGATACGCCTTTAATAATCAAAATAAAAAATTTAATGAAAAATCATCGTCGCTAGTTATAGGTAATAATAATACAGGTTGTTATATTTGTCAAGCAGTACACACCATATACAAATGTCCAATATTTATCGCGTTATCAATCCCGGAAAGAATAAAAAGAATATCCGAATTAAAGTTGTGCAAATTGTGTTTACGGCAACACCCGCCTAAAAGGTGCAACGGAAAAAATTGTTTCACGTGTTCAAAACCTCATAATACCATGTTACATTTAGATAACAGTATGGAGGTACGAAAATTAGAAACTGAGGGACAGACCGAAAATCAGGAAGCAACAGCAGTCAGCGCGCATGTAGCGGCCGTGTCGGGCGATCAGGTACTATTGTCGACAGCAGAGGTGTATATTATGCAAAACGAGAGTAGCGAGTCGAGTATCGGACGCGCACTGTTAGATTCCGGTTCGCAGTGTAACTTTATAACCGAAAATATGGCACAAATGTTAAAATTGAAGAAAACACGCGTACAACATACTGTGTTGGGTATTGGAGGAAAATCTCAGACAGTGAAGGCGGCTGTAGTAGTAACGGTTCGTTCGCGCGTTAATAATTTCATTTTTTCATGTTCATGTTTAGTTGTGTCAAAAATCACAAATATACTACCATCGAAGAATATTGGCGGTGAATGTATAGTACCACCAAATATTGAATTAGCGGACAGGTCATTTAAAATTCCAAAAAAAATTGATTTGTTAATAGGCGCGTGTCATTTTTTCGAGATATTGGGTGCGAAAAAAATCAGACCAACAATAGATGGACCAATATTTCAGGAAACACAATTGGGATGGGTTGTGTCTGGTATGGTAACATCAAAATACGCGGAAGAAAACGAAGCAAATAATATAAAATGTCATACAGCGGTAATAAATGATGAAAAAAATGATAATTTGGAAAATATGGTATCGAAGTTTTGGCGCACAGAAGAATTTGAGGAGGTAGTACCATATACCACAGAAGAAAAAAAGTGCGTAGATTATTTTGAAAATACTGTCGGTCGAAATGAAAAGGGAAGGTTTATCGTACATTTACCGTTTAAAAAGGACGAAGGAATAAAAATAGGACAGTCATACGCAATTGCTAAACGTAGATTTTTGGCATTAGAACATCGATTACAAAATAATATAAAATTAAAAAAGGATTATGTCGCATTTATGACCGAATATGAAACATTAGGTCATATGGAACGAGTGGAAAAGGAACATGAAAAATGTATAGAAAAAACGTGTTATTTACCACATCATGCGGTTAAAAACGAAAATAGTAGAACAACAAAGTTGAGAGTAGTGTTCGACGCATCCTGTAAAACCGCCTCTGGATATAGTTTAAATGATACTTTAATGAAGGGACCTATGATACAGGACGAACTTTTATATATATTATCGAGGTTTAGAACTCACAAATTTGTATTAACGGCTGACATACAAAAAATGTACCGCCAAGTGTTAGTGTCAAAAAGTGATAGCGATAAGCAGCGAATATTATGGCGCGCGGACCCTGCGCTGCTAATACAAATTTATCGACTAGTCACGTTGACTTACGGGACGGTACCGGCATCATTTTTGGCAACAGGATGTCTAAAAAAAATGTCCGAGCAAGAAGCGTCATATGAAAAATCGTGTCAGGCAATTAAGTGTGATTTTTACATGGACGATTTCTTAAGCGGCGCGGAAACGATTTTAGAAGCGAAAAAATTACGAGATGAAGTTATTTTAATTAAGGATATTGGCAAATGGCCGATAATAGAGAAAAACAATCAAAACGAGAATATAGAAAGCCTTCCGGTATTAAAAACGACACCGCAGGTAGCACTCGTGGTGACAGGCGAAAATATATTACTTGAAAGGTATTCATCTTTAAATAAAATATTACGAGTTGCGGCGTATTGGTTGAGATTCAGAGACTATTTGGTAAAAAAATCCAGTACAACAGGACCACTAAGCGTAGAAGATTTAGAACGTGCAAATATAGGTATAATAAAAAATATTCAAAATCAATTTTTTCGACAAGAAATAGAAAACTTAAAAATTAATAAACCTATAGCAAAAAGTAAAATAGTCCGGCTGAGACCGTTTATGGACAAAAAAGGTATCTTAAGAGTAGGAGGCAGATTAAAAAATGCTAGTACAATGGAGGTTTTCCAACGGCAGCCTATTATTTTACCTGGTGACAGCATTTACACAAAATTATTGTTTCGACATGAGCACATCAGATGCATGCACGGAGGTCCCTTAGCAATATTAGCATTAGTACGGCTATATTATTGGCCGTTGAAAGCACGAAATATCGCCCGATCGACGGTTCACAAGTGCGTAACTTGTTTCAAACAAAAACCGGTGTTTGTTCAGCCAATAATGGGCGATCTACCTCGTGAACGGCTCGAACCAACGCGTCCTTTTAAAATTAGTGGAATCGACTTTGCCGATCCATTGTTAATTAAAGACAGTTTAAAAAAACGAGCGTCGATAACGAAAGGTTATGTATGTATTTTCGTGTGCTTCGCAACCAAGGCCGTTCATATAGAGTTAGTTATCGACCTGAGCACAAAGGCATTTTTAAACGCCTTAAATAGATTTTTTGACAGACGAGGTAAAAGCTCGATAATCTATTCAGATAATGCCACGAACTTCGTGGGTTCTAACAGGTATCTAAAAGAAATCTATAATTTGTTTCAATCTACAGAATACAATAATGAGATACAAAATCAAACAGCAAGGAACGGCGTTGAATGGAAGTTCATTCCTCCTCGATCACCACATTTTGGCGGGCTCTGGGAAGCCGCAGTAAAGTCGATGAAAAATCTAATAAGTAGAGTGTTAGGCGAATCACGTCTGACGTATGAAGAATACTGTACTATACTCACCCGGGTAGAAGCGTGCCTTAATTCCCGTCCATTAACCGAAATGTCAACCGATCCTTCCGATTTAACATACTTTACTCCCGCGCATTTCCTAATTGGAGAATCTCTTTTGGCGGTACCAGAAAATTATGGTTTATATAAATTTTTTTTTTTTTTTTTTTTGAATTATATAGATTAGTTGCATTAAGATTTGGAAATGTGTAATTATTTAATCATTTGTCTTATAAATTATATACTTAGTTTTGTCGTCTATAATTAGCGAATTTAACAATATTATATTTATGCTTTTTAGTTTTTTTTGTGATTTATATTATTTAAATATTATGTTAATATTTCAAGGCGGGCGGTGTTGGCGCTAGGTAAAATTTCTTTATGTATAATTTTAATTTTAAGATAACATTATATAAATTTGTGCGGGATAGATACCCACATTACGGTCAGTCGCGACTTGCACCTTATAGCGTCAACATTGTCACGTTGGTGTTGATTAAGTTTATGACGAATAAAATAAAAATTTTTGTAAACAAAAATCAATAACTCTTCTCTATCCGAGAACCGTCAGAATTCTCTTACAGTCCACTCAACAATATAGATATAATATTAAATTTGAATAATTAATATCCCTATGTATTATATACGAGGTCTGTCCGGAAAGTATCGGGCCTACGTTTATATCTTCGCGCCATAGTGTTCGAGCGACCTCTGCTGGACAGAAACGTCAACAGTAAAGCCTCACAAATCTATTGGTTACTTACTGACATCTGCCGAACGTATAGTTCATGCGCAGCGTGTCTTTGTTTACAGTGCCTTTTTCACGTTCGTCGGATTTTGATATTGTCAAAAATGACTGAAAAACAAGATCAACGAATTTGCATCAAATTTTGCTTTCAACTCGGAAAAACGAGTTCGGAAACTATTGAAATGATGCAAAAGGCCTTCGGAAGTGAGTGTATGAGCAAAACACGAATAAAAGAGTGGTATAAGCGGTTCAAGGATGGTCGCACTTCTGTTGATAGTGATTCTCGTTCCGGCCGACCTTCGACGACAAAAACCGCAGATAATATTGAGCGGGTGCGACTTGCAATCGAACAAGATCGTCGTATGACTGTGCGAGAACTAGAAGAAGACCTTGGGATACCAAAAACTATCATTTCAGAAATTTTAACCGAAAATTTAGGAATGAAACGCGTGTGTGCGAAATTCATCCCAAAATTGCTCACAGCTGAGCAGAAGAACATTCGCTTAGAAATCGCTCTGGACAATCTGGAAATGGTCAATAATGATGATAATGTGCTTAGAAAGGTTATTACTGGTGATGAATCATGGGTTTATGGTTATGATCCTGAAACAAAACAACAATCTTCACAGTGGAAGAATCCTGAATCGCCAAGACCAAAAAAAGCACGTCAAAGTCGGAGCAATGTTAAGTCAATGTTGATTGTTTTTTTCGATTGTGAAGGTGTTGTGCATCACGAATATGCACCAACAGGTCAGACAATCAATAAAGAGTACTACCTTCAAATTTTGAAACGTTTGCGTGATGCAGTGAGAAGAAAACGCCCGCACTTTTGGGCAAGTGGTGACTGGCTTCTCCATCACGATAATGCGCCAGCGCATTCATCCAATCTTGTGCAGCAGTTTTTGAGCAAACACAATATCGCATTGCTTCGAGAACCTCCATACAGTCCCGACATAGCCCCTTGTGACTTTTGGCTGTTTCCAAAACTCAAAAAACCACTCAAAGGACACCGATTCGATGACAAAACAACGGTTGAAAACAATGCGACGATTGTACTTAAGGCTATCCCTAAAAATGAGTTCCAGGACTGTTTTGAAAAGTGGAAACATCGATGGAACCGTGTTATTCAATCAAGTGGGGATTACTTTGAAGGATGCCACCCACCAGATGATAAAGAATAACGCTAGCACGAAAATATAAAGGTAGGCCCGATACTTTCCGGACAGACCTCGTATATGATGGACACCTATGTACATATAATAAATTTAAAAAAAAATTAAAAGATACTTAATTTTTACTCGAATATATTTTTTTTTTATAAATACGATGTATTGAAAAACTTGTTTTTCACCCCAGTCCGCCCCTGCAATGTGATAACATAAAAACTTAATATAACCTAATATATATATAAGAAAACACATGATGGTTTATATTTGGTCGGCTATAGGGGCGCCATTTCAATATATTTATAAGGGAAGCGAAAATAGAAGCATGCCAAATTTTACGCCGATCAAGTCAATTTTATTTGATATTAAAAATAATTTTATATCAGTAACTGAAAACTTCTTTTGTAATGCATTTTACAGGAATGTACGAAGTTTTTTAGTTATATTTTTATTAAATACAACGTTATTCACTGATAAACAAGCTTTTAAGGATATACAAGATACAAACGACAAAATGGTACAAATGTACATTAAGGATGTGTGATTGTAGATTATGAAGGTGAAGATTATGAAAAAAATAGGGGAACTGTGGCCCACCCTGCTTCCCAACTAAATGGCGCCTCTGGTGGGCTGGATTTATTATATTAACAATAATAATATAAAACAATACGATTTTGCGATGAATATGAAGTAAACTATAATATGTTACATGTCATACTAGTATAACTTAACTTATTATTTTACATATAAACATTGGTTGTGTGTTAATATTTTCAAGTGTGCGGCTCGAACACAAGTACATAACAAAGACCCATATCATCTATATATAATTTATGGTCGAAAATTTGTCAACCATCTCCTTACCTAGTCTACAATTTAATCTTTATCGATTTAAATTTTATATTGGGTATCCACCAATATTTTAAATGACTGGCACAACAGGGATTTATTTTTTAAACAAATATACCAATATCCTAATTATTTAATAGCGTTTAAAATTCAAAGCTGGGCAGGTTATTAATTTTTATCATATTTTTTAAGTACCATATGTCCATATAAGGTATTAATTTGATGTTTATACATTTATATAATATCTGAAACATGTCTAAACCTCGTGGTGCACCCTGTATCCTGTAAAAGTATAATATCTTACTAAATTTAAAATTATTAAAACCAAAAACTGTTTTAGCTGCAAATTAAATGTAATAAAAACATTTTATTTTCTATAAATGAATATTATTTAACTTCATTTTATAAAAAAACAAATTGAAAAATAATTTGGTATTTTAAAAAAGTCTATTCAATAATAATATAAATTGTTATATAACTTAATTTTAACTTTTTAATTCGTTTAATATCCATCGTTTAAATTTTATAGTATAGGTATAGGTAAAAATAATATACTGGCTATGGCGGTTCATGGACCAATTTAATGGTAAGGCAGATATATTTCTAAAATTATCTTAAATATATAAAAAACAATTTGTTTAAGAGTATTATTGTATATAAAATGATTTAATTATATACACAACTATGATTATTATCTTCATTTTTAATTAATGAACAATAAAATATATTCAAAATCATCAAGACGCTATGTAGGAAAATTAGATTAAGTTAAATCTAATCTACAGGGGTTTATCTTTATACTGTATACTTTATTTTTTATCAATTATACATTGTGGCCTGTGGGCACGGATTGAGATGTACTGGATACTACATGAAAAGCGTTATCAAATCATTTTGTAGATATTAATTTTTAAAGTATCTACCTTCTTAAGCTGCGACCATAAATTATATAAAGATAATATGGGTCTTTGTTGTGTACTTGTGTTCGAGCCGCAAACTTGAAAACATTAGCACACAACCAATGTTTATATGTAAAATAATAAGTTAAATTATACTAGTATGACATGTAACATATTATAGTCTACTTCATATTTATCGAAAAATCGTATTGTTTTATATTATTATTGTTGATAAAATATATCCAGCCGACCGGAGGTGCCATTTAGTTGGGGAGCAGGGTGGGCCACAGCTCCCCTATTTTTTTCATAATTCACAATCACATATACTTATTGTACATTCGTACCATTTTGTCGTTTGTATCTTGTATATCTTTAAAGGCAGGGCTTAAAGTGGGAAAAAATTCCAGGGGGTACTAATGTCTCCATATTATCCATATAGTTTTAAGCGTTCCATGTATCATTTTATATCTCCAGAACGTTTTCTAACATGTAATCTGTTAAAGGGGACGCTTTTTAACCACCATTACAGGTAGGGGAACTGAGTCCCCTCAACCCCTGCTTAAAGGCTTGTTTAGAAGTGAATAACGTTGTATTAAATAAAAATATAACTAAAAAACTTCGTACATTCCTGTAAAATGCATCGCAAATGAAGTTGTCAGTTACTATAACATAAAATTATTTTTGACTTGACATTTAGCGCTATTTAGTAGAAAAATGAACTAAAACGTGGAGCTGGTAACGTGTCGTTACAGACAATCGGAAGATAGATAAATACAGACTATAATATGCTTATTTTGAGTACAACAAAGACTTACTTAGGGTTAAATATATTTTCAATTTATATGCTACAAATTATAATTAATTCATTGAAGCTTTTAATGATTATTAGGATAGAGGACTTGTAGCCCAAAAAGTCACCAAATATGCGCTTCAATATCCCAAAATTTGCATTTTAAAATTAAAAACAAAAATATTTTTTGTATTTTTTTTAATATGTATAATTTATTTTACTTTGTTACATATTTAAATTAATATTAAAATAAACATGTATATTGTTATGTAAACATTTATTTATCTATAAATAAAATTAACATACGAAAAACTAATCTTATCGGCAATCCTCAGGCGCTTCCAGGAAAAACGTGCGTCCGCGGACAGTCTACAACCATATAATATGGCAAAAATTAAAAATACATTTAAATTCATAAATTTTGATTGTATTATATAAAATAAATACGTCGATGGAAAAAATATTGATAAAATTATTAATTCAATTAAAATATGTCTCAAAAATTATAAAATAGGAGAAATATGCCCTAAAAACAAAAAAACTCAAAATATGCATTTATATGCAAAATAAAATTACAAATCTAGCTTTGTCTTGGCATAAAACGTATGTGTTTCTTACTCTGCTATTTTTTTGACTGTGTAAAACAAATATGCAAATGCTACAAGTCCTCTGCTCTAATGATTATAAATACACTTTATTAGTTAAATCACTAACACGACATTATTTTGTTCTATATAAAATATAATTTCATAATTTTAAACTATCACGTATAGTAAAAACGATTTTATCAATATGATTTTTTAATTTTTCAATTTTTTTCTTTAACTGATGATTCGTCATTGCCTTTTATGGAATTTTTTTAATCAGATAATGTTATTAGTGGTTTAAAATCCATATCTAAATCAATTAAAATATAAATTACAATATTTTGTGGGTATATGTTGTAAGTTGAAATATATTGCAATTTGTAAAAATATGTTTATTCGAAAAAATTGCAATTGCCTGGCAGTTATCTGGCAGTAATCTATATAATTGAAGAAATGTGGGTGTGGAAGGATGGTTATTAGGTCGTGAGGTCTGTCTCATTATTCCAAAAAAATTCTGTAATTAAATAAAAGGATAATGTAAACAGTTAAACAGATAAATTACTTGCTTAATCTGCTGTTAAGTTTAAATATTTTTTAAGTAGGGATATTTAAATTATTTTAAATTGTAATATAGTACAATAATAGTAAGAATTTAAATATTGTTTATTTATTTTATTATTTTCATAAGTATAATTGTAATATATATTATATTATATACAGTGGCATAAACAGAAAAATATTTTGGGGGTTTGATATGTGGAATTCCCTCCTACATGAACACCAACTTTTTTAATTTTAACAAGTCGATTAAATAATATAAATGTTTTAAAATTTAAATTCGAAGACATTTTTTTTTTGCGGAGGGGGGGGGGTTATAATCTGTTAAACTACCCCCTGGCTTTACCACTGATTATATACTTCTTCCGGGAACCGGAAGATTTTTAATTGGCTAAATCGTGCTATAATGCCCTTGCCGCAGCGTGAGAAGGATTTTACGTATTTTTCCATACGCTCGTGGAGTATCCAGTATATCTTAATCCGTGCATGTGAGTATTGTTGTTTTGGATATAATCATGGCTAAATATATACTAGCCATGAATATAATATTAAAATTATTTTATTTGAAATTTAGTCAAATTCAAGTAAGTCATTGTCGTTTTGTAATAAGAACTTATGGCTGTTATTGACGTTACCCGAGGAAAATTATTTCCAGCCTCAATCAATCATGTATTTTCTGATTACCCCACCATTTAATATGTCTGTTATTCACAAGTGAAATGGGGAAAAAAATTCTAAACTAACGAAATTTGTCGGCAAAAATCAATTAATATCAACCCGCTTTCGCTAACGTCGTGGTGTAGTATTATACCACAATTTATATGAAAAGAGTATATTTTCATAAGGTGAGTATTATTATTTTATTACAATTAACGCCTGTGTCCACAGTCTTCTTTTTTTCAGTAAATATCAATTTAAAAATATATATAAATGTCAAAACATTTTTTAGAAAAATAGTATTTACAAATATTATAAATTAAACAAAAAATGAATTAAATAAATCCGAGATCATTCACTTTTACGTAGTAAGTAGAGCCAGATGAGGCACAGCCTTACTTCCTCACCCGGCCAGCCACCACTGTATACTGACACCATATACCAGTGATACCTTATTATTTGGTAAACCATTTTCTAATATTTATTATTAATTCAAGTTTTGTCAATAATAGATATTAGATGTCTCAATATATTTAGAAGGAAAATACAATTTAATAATATAATACTTATGACGTTAAATGCTGCAATTCAATATAACACAGTATTGAGAATAAAAAATAAAAATAAATGAATACATTTTGTAGTTATTTTTATGAAACTTAGATTATATAGCAATTACTATGAACCGTGTAGGAGAGAAAACTACAAAAAAATCACAAGAATCTAGTGAGATAATTAGAGTGGCTCGTGTAGATAAAAAAAAAATCATTTTGGTATAGCTTACATTAGTATACTATTTTATATTATATACTTGGCACGCACATTATCTGCGGTCGTAGTAGAATTATATTCTATACAGAGTGATTAGAGATTCATGTTACAAAAATTGTATATTTACACCGTTTGTGTAACATATAATATTCTGATCTCTCTGTGCAGTATTTCGTTTAATTTGAACCTCCGGGAAAACGTTTATATACTATTAATCGTACATACGTATTTGCATTATTATATACAATCTAGCATTCTAGCATATTGCTAGACATGAATTTTTTAAATCCAATTAAGTGCAGACAGGGATATATTATAATAATAATGTAGCATAACCTAATGCTATATCTAACCGATTTACTCTTCGAATAAAACAGGTGTACACGAAGTAAACTATGCATTTTTAATTTAATTTTTTTATATTATATAATAATACACAAAACAAAAATAAAAGGTATCAAGATAACTAATTTAAAGAATTGTTCAATTGTTGAATTTGCTGAAAATGTTAATATGTTAAATTCATAATTTTATCAAGATAGTGACTTTTTTGTTGTTTGAAATTTTAAGTACTTAACTATCTATATTTCAGTGGTAACAGTTGGTCACGAACAAAATTAAAATTTTTATTAAAAAAAACTCAATTAAATATCTAGTTTACTTAGTAATCATTATAATTTAAATATTGAAACAACATTATAACAACATTATATTAATTAAACATTGTTTGTTAGAAATATGGAATTACATAATACATAAATTAAATATTTTAATTTTATATAATTTTGTTGGGTTTTTTTATGGTACATCATCAAAAAAAGTTTTGCCTTCATCTTCCCCTAAATATAAAGTTCTTAGCCAAAAATGAAAAGTAAATCGTATAATCTTATTATAAGGTACCTACAAGGCTATAAATATATATCTACATTATGTCGATACTATGTACTTTTGCTGATCTAAATCTTGTATATATATTATTAAATTTTATATTTAGGTATATGTTACATATAAATATAATGTAATACAATAGGTACTTAGTATAGGTAAATCACGTTGTACAAAATTAATATCTATTTTCGATAGCATGATAAATTAATAAACAATTGACTGATTAATGTTGATAATAATTCCAGAATTATGTTTTTACATTAATTTTTTAAATATAAATTAATATTTTTTAAATTGTATTTGATGTATTATATATAGTATTTGATATTACCGATTACTTACCTCTTTTTACTTATTTGGGCACCTTTTGTATACTTATTATTTCAAATTATTGAATATTAATTACATATACATATTTGTAATTTTATAATAATAATGTAGGTAACAAAGTAATGAAAACTAATTAAATAAATGAAAACAGTTTATAGGTGTTCTCTTATTATTACTTTTCCCACATTATTTATGTACATCATAACATTGTATATAATTTTATGTATTTTATATTTTATTATATATTTTGTATATAATTTTGTACATTATAACATTATGGTGTGTACATTGTACATACACATTACACAGTTTAACGCAGGATGAAAATATACATAGGTAGAATATATCAAATTATTTTAACGATATAGCCGGTATACCTATTATTATATTTAAATAAATATTTAAAAATGAGTGTAAATTACTCTCATCGACTTCTAATATAATTCACTTAAATAATGACTATATTATAATATTATAAATTATAGTTTATTTTAATTGATCATAATAGTGAAGATTTTTAATAGATTTTTATTGAAATAAAAGAAATCGAATAACAAATTATATACTAACATTATTAAAGAAGTATAAATTACCACATTATTTTATATACAGATTATAGGTTATACATATATATTATTTGTATATAAAAGTATAACTTATTATATTAACTCTTTACCAATTGTTTAACTTGAAGACTTAATTATATACATTTTATAATATCTATAATAAATATTAAATTTTATATTTTTAATTTAATTCCTAAGATTTTTCAAAAAATAGTTTTATTAATAAAATTATAAAAAATAAATTATCAACAATAAATAAAATAGGTATGATTGTTTTTTTTATAAATTTTTATACAACCCAAATAAGTGTTAAGGATAACGTCATATTATATTGATTGCAAAATATTGGCGTTTGTTTAGTGTCGATCAGACAAATTAGGAAGGTTAAATGAGGATGCGATTCCCCCTCCCCCCAAAACTTAAACTATAATAGCGGCTAAAATAATTGGTTGCATATTCTGAAACGTTTTTTTGCAAATTGTTACAAATTATTTGCAATATATTGAGGCTATTTCGGAGTCAAATGAACAATGTAAGGGGTTGAAATTTCACGGATATTCTTAAAACTATTTCACGAAAACACATTTGTAAATTAATTCCGTCATTAACGTCTAAAATTAACAATAGTGTATGTAGATCATTTCAATTTTCAGTCATAATTTAAATTTATTAATGCTTTTATTTATATATGATATTATTTCGATTAGTATACAATGTTATAGACACCTATCCAGTGGCGTATCTAGGAATTTTTAAAGAGAGTTGTTAATTTGATATACATATAATGATATATAATAAATAAATATATCAGTATAGGTACATTTAAAAAAAAAAGTTAACATTAACAACATCATAAATAATTAATTTTGTAGTAAACCATATACTTAAATATTTTTCAAGTACAATGCGATCGTAGGAGGAAGGTGTTATATCCCCGAAATACCCTCCTCCTGTATACGCCATTGCATCTATATTTATTCAAAAATAATCATGTTATAATTTCTCTATTGTTTATTTATGCATTTTTGTACAATAGTACTTTTAATTAGGTTATAGATAAAAAAAATTCAAGTACTCAAGTATAGTTTATACTTCATGAACACCTTTTAAATATTTATTAACTACATATAATCGTTTGTATTTATTTTTGTTATTCGTATACTTAGATATATCTCGTTCTTACCTATAGTTATAAGTAATGTTTTTGTATTTTATAAATATAATGTTGTGAAATTCGGTGCAATTTAGTCATATACTATACAATTATTATTATTTCTTATTTCTTTGTAATATAAGTATAACCAGTTTTCATTTTGTCTATAAATTATAATCGTTTACTACTAATTCGCGTTACTTATATTGGCCTTATACGACATTGCAATATTTAATAATTGTCTATCTATAATACTTATTGAATTTAAACGTTTCGCGATTTCCTGACCCGAAATAAAGATGGTGGCCGTAATATAATTTAACGAAAAGTGCACGTTTACCAGATGTAAAAGTGTTATAATAATATTATTAGCTGCACGTGTTGTAAATTCGTTACTCGTTTGTCTCGTCCAAAAATGCGGTAAATTATGCAAAACGTGTACTATAGCCTTCGAATAAATGTCTGCCCAGTGGCTATATACACAATATACGTATATTGAAATGCGATCGATTTTTAGTAGAACATATTATTATAGAATGTAGCGCCGTCAAAAAAATATTGTACGAAATACAGAGTGATCAAGAATCCATGTTACAATATAATGATGGGGAATTATATGTACAATCGATATACATTTCACACATGTATATAAATATATATGTGACATACTGTTTTTATGGCTTTCATTTCTGATCACTCTGTATACGTATTTTGATACATAGTAATTTGGTTTTTTTTTGGTAGGTACTGTTTCTATATTATATTGTGTCCATATTCGATTTATAGACCAGAGGTTCTCAAACAATTTGTCTCTGTGTCATATGCACAATATTTATATACAGTTAAAAAGATAAAAGTCAAATCAATTTGCACGTACCTGACCATGAAGTTAAACCCTTATAAAACGCAGTAAGTATTATATTACTATAAAGAAGAGTCTAAAAGTATTTTAGTTATTCGAAATAGTAAATATGCATTACGGAGTTTAGTGGTGTGTACAATGTACGTGCAAATAATAGTATAATAGGTTTATACACAAATTTAGATTCAGTTATTAATTTTTCAATAAAGAGTACCTACATATTTTTTGATATTTTTAAATAAAACAATTACTATTAAGTATTAATAATATAATCATATAAAAAAATGGGTGGCTGTGTTTAGGAATCAAAATAATTATGATCACACTTTTATACGTTTCTCTGCAGCAGATTCAGAACCTTATTTGGATTAACGAGATCGCATAGATGTTTTTAACGTCTTGTGGATCGTTATCTGTAATAAATTAAGTTTTTTTTAATATTAGATTTAGGTACTTATATTTACCTGTATAGAATATGACGCGTTATATAGGTACTGCAGTATACCTACGCGACATATACAGAATGGAGATACTTATACAAACTAATTATTAAGCTGTGAAAAATATTTTTTTAGAGAAACTCGTTTAAATATAATAATAATAGGAGTTGATAGTTAATAGTATACATCTTATAAGTAGGTATATATATATAAATATAATACAACATAAAAATCAAGTAATTAACTGCCGAAAGCACTAAAATTTATTATATATTTTATACTTATAACTTCAGATTAGTTTGGACGTGATGCATTATGTAGGTATACATTCTAAACTGTACAAAGTCATTGTTTTTTTACAACAGCCAATAAGGAGTTATGACGTATTATATATTATATATTGATGTATTTATTTATTGTTATTGGGTGTTCATTGTAAAATATTATTATAGCTCGCCAATTACATTAAAGTACTTATAAAAAAGATTATAAATACAAATTTGAAAATACATAACCATTTTGTACTTATTATAATTTGTTTGTTTGTTTTTTGATTGTAGATTATAAGATACGTGCAATCAATTTTTTTAAGAAGTCTATCATGTTTACATTTATTTATAGTATATACTTTTATTTTCAGATATAAAATACTAAAATTGACTTTATAAAACTTTAATATGTAAGTTATTGATTGATAATTCCCGATTAACAGTAATGACTAATGACTAATAACTTATTAGTGAAGTGTTTATTCAAGTCTTCGAGGTTATAAATATGTGATTTATCGTATTTTACGTAAAGTTTAATATAACTAATAATAGGAGAATGTCAGAATACAGTCACGGTAAAGACCGCGAATGTGCCCGTGGGGTTCACAATTAGACATAATATATAAGTACCTTATGATATTATGCGGTAAGCCTTGGATTTTCAATTGTGTTTTGAAAAATTAAGATATATCTCCATAATACAAATTACTATATAAAATCATCGATCGACATAACTTGAAGAATTAATCATTCATTTATAATATAATAGTATTTTTTTCGATCTTTCGAAAAATCCGATCATGATGTAGAATGTTAGTGCTATAATATATTAGATATATATTATTACAAATAAACCTATATAGGTATATTAGTGCAGCTGCAGAACAGTGACGAACATCCATTCACAAATCTGAAATCACAAAAATCATAAATCACAAACGAGTTGAAAACCGAACAAGTGTAATATTACATATTACATATTTTATATATTATTATGTTAAAATATACTTATATTTATATACATATGTATACGCATAATATTATTAATAATATAAAGCACGGATTAAGATAGATCTAAGTCCGTGATATAAAGTGAAAATACAAATGTCATTTTTTTTCTGACGTGTGCCACATTGTGGACGTTTTTCGCAACACCGTGACATTTACAAATTCCCCGAGGAAAACATATGACGATTCCACGAATTCCACTATAAGTATAATACAATCGATATGTGCGTGTACATAAATACCGTATAAATTAAAGACTTTGAAAAAAATCGTGCTATTATGATGGTGTGGGATCATAAATGGCTATTGGAAGATAATATTACGATACTTGAATATTGAGCCAACGCACAAAAGTCATAATGATGTAAAGTACCTACTATATATTATGCGTTTATTATATACAGTATTATAATTCTTGTTCATAAATAATTTCAAACTTCATTAAATATTCTGATAAAGTATCTTTATAAGGTAGTATAAATAGTATTTGTCTATAACATATGAGCTTTATGATATGATCATTAACTTTTTTGAAAATATTTTAAAATTAAACATTAAATTTTACAAAAACAGATCCGTCTTTATTAAAATGTAATTCAATTAGTTTTTCATGATCGAACAATGTTTCGAAAAAAATCCATTTATCTTTATGAGTTATGCTTATGATAAATTGATATAATATGGTTGTTTTAAAGTCCATAAGTTGTCTGCAATTACGCAATAATGAAATTTAAAAAATATTCATTTATATTTACAATATGATGGGTATAACTAAATTTAAAATATTTTATATTTTTCTATAGTGGTTCTTAATATACATTTTATAATATTTAAACCCCTTTGATCTGAGTCTGTAAAGATTAAAACTTTAAAAGAGTCGTTGTTCGCATATTATTAGGTATTTAATTTCCCATATTATACTATATTATGAATGAAAATGTACTAAAATACACACTACAGGGCTTCGGGATATATAAAATATATTATATATACGCTCAAACAATTTTTCAACCCGTTGTTTTCTCCCCCATTGTTCTGGAATTAATGACTTGCACGCCGACGTCACCATGTATATTGTATAGTGTTGGCCCCGGCAAAGATCCGATAGGAAGATACGATTTTTCGTTTAGGCTCCGTCCGTAAACGGAAACGTTGCCCTTTTTGCCCTCTGATTAACTCTCATTATTATTATTATATAGATACATACACGTATACAACAATCAAATATTTTATAATATTTATACTTGTAATGTGTTTCTAGATAAAAAGTGAATAATAAATGTATTATACGAGTATATAAGTACAGTATTAAATTTGTTTTGCATGGATAACATTATTTTCTCGTTTTAATATGCGGAAATATTTATAAAATGTAAACTATATGCAATAGATATTTAGATATAATGTAGGCAAATTAAATACATATTACTCCATGCCTCTCTGAATTGTACCAAATATTTTAAAACATTTTAATGATAGACATATCTCTTATTATTATATTTTACACTTAAAATAATAAAAACAATCTTGAAATGTATTTTTTTTAGATTAACAAAATTGTCATCAACAATAATATAGTGAATAACATATCGGAAAAATGATGGATAATATGAGGACACCCGCATCATATAATGGAAATGACTTTAGCCCAAAAAAGTATTTTTATGGTTCCAAAAGAAAAAACCAAAAATCGTAACTTTCATCAATATCCGAAGATAACAATTTATGCATTTCCATAGGTGGAAATTCATTAAAATTTTAGGGGCTAATATTTTTAAGATCAATATAAACCATGAATGATTCTTAAATATATGTAAGATACAAACAATTTTTAGGGAGGCTAATAGAAAAATTGTGGGGGCTTAGACCTCCCAAGCCCCCTAAAATTATTTGTATATTATTATACAAGTATTATTTATAATGCATAATAATCTACCTTAACATATTCATTCAAAACCTCTATACAGAGGACAGAGCAACAAAGATATATTCTATATTGTTTCAACTTATTGTTTAGGAATTTTAAAAATATATACCTATTGCAAACTATACTATAAGAATCTTGCAGTTGCAGAAAACTCAATATTAATAATATTCTTTCCTTAGAAAATATGGTTAGTCTGAAATTTGTTTTTAATTTTACTAATTTTTGAACCAACTTAATTCAATAAATATTTAAATTCTTGTATCAATGGCATATGAAATTTCTTAAGTGATCGTATTTTCATGTCTTATATAGCAACAGATTGTCGTCAGAAATTTTGAACGAACTCGGTCCAGTCGAACAGTATGTACATTTGTTTAAAAATCGATTTTTATAAACTCAGAAATTTGAAAGAAATATTATAACATGACTTGTTAAAGACAAAACTACAACTTTATTATAATCATAAAAAATCATATGTCGTTTAAATTGATTTGACACACAACCAAAAACGCAATACTACTTAAATTGTATTCGTACGTTTGAAATTAAAAACGACGCTCTTACAAATATTATGCTCAGCTGCACGGACCACAAATTAAGATTAAGAAGGTGTTTTAATATTAATATTGTGTAAAAAAATAATTAATATACGCTTAAAAAGTATTTTTTATAAACTAAATTAGGTAAAAAATATTTTTAATTAATATACTATATCATGAAATATGTATACTGTACAGGTTTTCTATGGTGTCCATAATATTTATGGTTTATGGAAAAACAATTAGAACTCTTAAAACACAATAGTCGATATTTTGTGAACTTATATGTATCTACGAAATTCATCATAGTATAATATTATATTATTATACATAAATACTTATGTACTTATATATTTGATATACCGTCCGCGACAATGGAACACGCGCTCGCCGACAAAGGGCAGAAAAAAAAAAATGAGGATAGATACAATAATATTATATTTTAACGCGACCCTGCGGTGACCGTCGACCTGCCGCCGTCATCGTCCTGGAAAATATTACATGATAAAAATAATAATAATAATAATATGATGTGGTGTGGTCTTTGGTCGTTGTCGTCGTTGCGGTCTTTGACGTGAATTATATTTATTATTATGTCATATAAAATACGATTGTTGTGTGTCCGAAAAAAATTCTCGCTGAAAGTGTTTCGTGTGGTGGCGATGACGTCCGTCGTCGTAATAATAATAATAATACTATACATTATTATGATATGACAATGAATAATCGAAGTTTATAATAATAATATATCCTGTACAAGTCGTCATAATAATAAATATATATAATATGAGTATACAACACGTGACCGTATGAACGTAGTACCTAAATATATCTCCTTAGAGAATTGTCACACAACAGGTGCTTATATATATATATATGTTATACAATAAAACATTATTATAACTACTTGTAGTCGAATAGTTGTGTATGATTTGATATGACATTTCCTGTTACGACACATATCACGTAAGTCCGATAATAATAGGTATAAACTATATAAGGTATTATAATATATCAGTGGCGCCATTTCAGTATTTTAATAGAAGGAGCGAAAATTGTAGCAGGCCAAATTTTATTCCGATCAGGCCAATTTTGTTTGATATTAAAATTATATTAGTAATTGACAACTTCATTTTCGATGGATTTTTTGGGAACGTACCAAGTTTTTTAGTTATAATTTGATTGAACTTATAATATTATATTATATATTATATTCATTTCTAAACAAACCACAATGATACAAAATACAAACGACAAAATGGTACAAATATACAAAAATATAATAAGTCTATGTTATTGTAAATTATGAAGGTGGCGTTTGCATAATAGGTATGAGCACGATAAAATATAGAAAAATATAGGAAAGCCGCGTGGACTGCCCTGCTCCCCCCCCCCCCCCACCAAATATCACCCCTGTAATATATATACAATTATGTTACTTACATAGATTAATAATTAATATTAAGGTTGAAGACTTGAGTTATACACAGTGTCGACCTAAGGTGTAAAAGCCAAGCCGTGATTTTCCCAAAATACTGTTCCGTATTATATATTAAAATATAATATTTTTTAAATAAAATTATTATTAATAATATTACTTAATAATTGCATTTAAAGTTTCAATTTATTATTATTATTAATTACTTCATCTTTGGTAGGTACTTTTTGTTATTTTTATTTTTTAATGTTTGATATTATATTATTTATCAGTTTTGAAATTAAAAATAATTAAATTCATATACAAATTAAATTTATAGTTATAAATTTATAAACTAATAATTTAAAGATGATTCTATCATTGAATCAATAATTTGATTTTTATCAATCTCTATGTATTGTTCGACGGCCATAAGCAAAGGCATAGAATCAGGGACGGATTGGGCCATAGGGAAATCGGGAAATTCCCGATGGGCCGCGACGCCGCGTACTAAATAGTAAATAGTTAACCGTAGACGTAAATTATTCATTCAATAATCAATGATATTACATTATTACGTAATAACTCTAATAACAGTCTATAATATTATTATAATATAACATTTAAAAAAAGTTCAAAGAAATATGGAATGGATAAAATTATCTGCAGAGTCATTTGTTAGGTTAGGTTAGGTTAGACTATAAGTTAGATTTATAATTTAATGGCGATAGTCCTATAACTGTAAATGAAATATTACCTAATATAAGAACCAGAAAGAAAAAAATGTTACCAGGTGAGATTAGTAATGATGTGGTACATGAAGATCCTTTAAAGAAGTTTAAAATAAAAGTTCATAAAAGAATATTAGATATAGTTGTTGAGAGTATTAAAAAAAAATTTATAAAACACAGAAAATTGTATAATGATTTATCATGTTTGTCACCAAGTTATTTTTCATATATTATTCAAAATGGTCAAGCATTGACTACTTTGTGTGATAAGTTTAAGAGTTTGAATTCAAATATAACTTACAACGGACTAAAGAATGAGTTAATACATTTTACAAAAAATTGGGATAAACTAAAAGAAATTCTTACTGAATCATTTGCTACTTCATACTCTTTGGAGCTAACACAAGACGAAGAAGATGATATTGAATCTAAAATTAATCCTGAATCACAAAATATGACTTGTAAGAGTTGCTAAAACTGTGTTGTTTGTTGCTATAATATTTTACAAAAATAAAATTTATATTGCGATGCATATGCTAATTTATTTTTGGCATACAAATATGTATTTACTCTACCATCAACCCAAGTATCCTGTGAAAGATCTTTTTCTTTCTTAAAAAATATTAAATCAAGACTTCGTAGTCAATTTTCGGATTTAAAACTAGAAGCATTCATGTTAATGGCCATCGAAAAACAGAAATTAACACTATTAGATTCAGATAAAATTATTGAAGGATTACAAAAAGAGAGTTCTCTTTTAAAAAAAAATCTTTCATTGTAAATTAAACCAGTCATTATTTATTGAAATAAAATTTTTTTTAAAAATTACTAACATTTTATTATTTAATATTTATATGTAGGTAATACTACTTTTATTCCATTATTATTATTTTTATTATTACATTTTATTGTTAAAGGTTGATTTTATAATAACACTGATTACAGTAGTAATCAGTTTCTTTTATATTAATATTGTTTATTGATACTGATAAGATATGTGTTTTAATATGTAAGTAAATAGTAGTATTGTAGTATTTTTCAAATAGTACCTATGTATTTAAAGTAGGAAAAGTGATTTTTATTTATAAATTACATCTGGTAATAATTATAGGTATCTTATATCTGCCTATGCAAACCTCACTAATATAGTATAATATAGGTAATCATTTTTGTAGGAACAATGAACACACCATAAAATGCCAATAAATATTTAGGTACCACCCCTTTATAAGACTAAAAAAAATTACTATCTTCAGTATGGTACACTTGCCAGTTGCCCCCAATCCCCCAACGAATAGTGGGCTGGTAAAAAGGTATTTTCCCGGGCTGGTTCGAAATTCCAATCCGTCCCTGCATAGAATTATAGATGTGGGTTCATTAGTTTTTTATTTTTACTCAATAAATTATCAAATAATAAATATATTAGTGTTGTAAAAGAGATATTATGACATATTGATATCGTGAAATAATATAATATAAAATTATTTTATATGTTTTGATTATGCAAAATGTTGTGCACAATAATTTTCTCCGATATAATAAAAATATTATTTACACTGCAAATATATTATATGCGCTGATAAAAAATATATTTGTATACTTAGAAATACAATAGAATGATATTTATGTACAAATACATTTTACAAATATATATAAATTAAATATAAACATATGCTTTAATATATCCATTATAAAATAAGTATTAAATTATTATTTAACAATAATTTAAATTAATACACAAAAAATGGTGACTGATAAGTATATGTGTATAAGGTATTATCATGGGCTATGGTCAATTCTATAACGGGAATAATAATTATTTTTATTATTTTATTGTTGTCGTTTGTGGTTGTACTAATAAATTTAAAATTTAAAATGTATAAACGAAAATACTTATGTGGTGCGTCAAAGAAAAAGAATTGATTAAATGTGCATTTTTATCAAAACATTTCGTTAATGATAAATTGATATTACTAATAGGGAAAGCCATTTAAAATGTTATTTTTAAAGAAATTATAGAACGTCGAAAGTATAGTATAATAATCGATTATACACAAGATATTAGTATAATGAATCAGCTGGCAATATGTGTCCGTTATATACATAAAGGAATGGTCCAAGACAGATTATTGAACTTGGTAATTTGTCATTATTCCAGTGGTATTGCACTTTTTGAGTTGTTAAAAAAAGAATTACAAAATTTAAAACTATTATTAAATGACTTTGTTGTTTGTTCATTTGATGGAGCTTCAAATATGAAAGGCGTTTATACTGGGTTACAAAGACATTTAAAAATGTATAATCTTAAAATTGTGTACACTCACTGTATGGGACAGTGAGACACGTTCTAAACCTTGTTATGATAAAGTGTTAGGAACTGGTAACAAAAAAATCATCTAGATAAAGATAAAGATAAAGATAACAACACTAAATTTTATCTAAGATACAGATAAAAGATAAATAGATAAATTAATATATAATTAGATAAATCAAATTCATCTACCAAAATATTTTATATAGATAAATTACAGATATTTATAGAAATTAAAATTAAGATAACATGTGTAAGTACATGTCTGTATAATATGTTTATATTTTTTTGATTATTTACTTTAAAAATAATATTTCCAAAAATCATCAACATCCTAAAATAATACACACATAAGAGAACCCATGGCTGTTCTATGGTAGGCGGGTGGCAGAAGTATTATATTAATCATATATTGATAGATATTTATATTCATATTTCTATTATTATGACTCATTGGGCGAAGTTACTCCCTACTTGCTATCCAATTTACTTGCTGCTAACAAATTCGCTCCAATCGCTACTTTATCGTTCCAGACTCTGTTTATCGCAACTTATCGCTACTAATCCCCCATCGCTTTTTATCGCTCCTAGTGATGTTTATCGGTACTTTATCACACCCCTATCTGTTTATCGCTACTTATCGCTCCATCGCTATTTTATTTATTCTGGTGATTCTTATCACTCCATCGCTATCGTCCTTGTTTCTCGCTACTTATCGCTCCCATCACTGTTTATCAATACTGGCCATATTTTATCGCTATCGTTACCACCGCTACCTTTACTATTATCGCCATCACTATTATCATTATATAAAATTATCATTTTTTATAAAATAACAAACCTATTACGCGGACATGTGGTCTGTAATACAAAAATCGTATTATTTTAATATTTCTATTAATTAAATGAATTAACTGAATATTATAAGAATTTTATTTTATTAAATTTATTTAGTTATAATTTTATTTTTAGATTTTGAACGGAGCGAGGAGTGTATTATTTTTAAACAGATTTTTTTTTATATATATGAAAGCATTTTTTTGGATAGAAATAATTGTCCAATTACCACAAGTTGTGTATGCTTTTGGTAGCAAGTCGTGTCTTCTTGGTATATTATAAAGCTCATTTTTTGAATTTATCCAACGTTTTTTTCCTACGAGAAGAAAAACTTTCAAAATATGGCAAAAAATTGGTAAAATTACGATTTTCATTTGTTTTTTATTTTTTATTTCATGATTAATACTTGAAATTTTTTACTGAGTACTAACATTGGTAATATACAAGTGTGGTAAAATTTTGGAAAGAATTGGTTGATTTTTTGGCCAAATATGGAGCTTTGAATTTGTTTCCAATAAAAATTAATATTTCCTACAATTTTGGATTTATCGATTTGAAAATTTTACAGAATCCTAATAATATACTACTTAATCTTTTTAAAAAATATTTTGAAAATCGTGACTGATAATTTTTTTTTATAGGCTTTTTATTATTTATTTTTCTGACATATAAAAACATTTTTTCGGGTAGAAATAATGGTCCGATTACCACAAATAGTGTATCCTTTCCATACCGAAATACAAAAAAATAGCTTAATAATGTAAAATATAATGTAATATAATGCTAAATAGATGAAATTTGGTACGGAAAGGGTACTCTATTTATGGTAATCAGACCATTATTTCTACCCGAAAAAATATTTTTACATATGAGAAAAAAAATAATAGAAAGCCTATCAAAAAAAATTGTTAGTCACGATTTTCAAAATATTTTGTAAAAAGATTAAGTAGTATATTGATAGGCTTCTATAAAATTTTCAAACCGATAAACCCGAAATTGTAGGTAATATTAATTTATTTGGAAAAAAGTTCATAGATCTTAATTAGGCCAAATAATCAATTAATCTGTTCCAACATTTTATCACACTTGTATATTACATATGTTAGTACTCAAAATACTTTCAAGTCCCTACGATCAAAACTCAATTAGTCATCATTTTATGACTGAAAGTACTTTTCATTTATTTCTTGCTGAAAATTTATTTGGACTTATAGAGATATAATCAGTTTTTTAAACGAATTCACATCAAAGAATATCTACTTGGATAGTTATAACTAAAGTTAAATAAATCGATCATGATAAACTTTATCGTCTCTAAAAAATTGGAGTTATAAAATGGTAAAGTAAGAACAGAACATTATTATCCATAGTTGACATACATTTGATTGAAGATAATCAAAATATTGAACATACTAAATTTGTTACATTTTAAAAATTTCTTATATCTATATTAGTCAAGGAAACTTCAATAATAAACCAAAACTTATGACACTCTAATTAGTAATTGGTGTAAATTTGAAACTATATTTATAGCTACCTACTTTATTAATAGACATATATTCTGTAACCAGTCTTGTATCTAAATATTTACAAACAAAACAATTTATTATTTGCAAGCTTGAAAAATGATTGATACACTAAAAACACAAATAAAAAAAATAAAAGAAATAATTCTCATATATTATTTTTGTTTAACAAATGTAAAATGTATACAAAAAATATTAACTTGTATTTTGAAAATATAAACTAAATAAACCGAGAAGAAAATGCTCTTAATAAAAGAATATAAAAAAATCAATGTCTGGAGAACAGTGTGATGATGAATCTAGAAACTAAAGTCCATATGAACTATTTAAAATAAATACATATTCTATTTTAGACGTTATATTAAATAAAATAGAATTAAGATTTGTACAAAATGAAGGACTCTTAAAAGATTTTGTTAGATCCTAAACAATTTTCTTTAATTAAATCATTTAATACATTTCCTAAAGACGTTTTAAATAGTATTTGTTTATTGATAGGAGTGGAGAGGGAAATTATTAGTACGGAATTGAAGCAATTTGCTGGGCAGTATGAAAGTTTCCAACCAAAAACAGTTGTAGGATTCTTTACATATAATATTGATAAACATGATTAATCAAGAATGATATGAAGATGAAGAAAAAATTTAATTAGTTAACTGTGAAAAATGTAATAAATGTGCTTAACCTTAAATATAACCTGTGCTTATGTTATAATTCAAGAGCGTTGATATTAATCAAATATGTTTAATAATTTATATATTGTTTAATGTTTATAATTATGTATTACTGCTTCTTTCACAATAAATCAATAGAATTTATCACCTTATTAACACCTAAATGCCTGTGATAATATCGAACAATTTCATGATATTAAATCATAAGAATATATAACGCAGTTTTCTTATTAGAAACAACATGTAGATAACTGAAAATTTGTTATTTGTACTAGAAATACACATGTTTTGAATACCTACGTGGCTAATTATTATTGTGTAAACTATGAAAAGTTCAAAACTTATTCTTTTATTAATTTTATAGAAAAACTTAGTACTTACGATACGTATCTCTAAAAGTCTAAATACGAAATATATTTTTTATCAGGCAAATACTACACATGTATGTACACGGTAATGTAAACACGTGTTAATTGGGAACAATATGTTATGAAAATTTATTATTATCATTATAAATTATTTCATAAGACTCAAATTATATGATAATTGGTATTTTAAAAGTTTATTAATATTTTGAAATTTTGAGACAATTTCAGAATATTTAAAAAACCAAATATAAAATTAACCTTTGTCTATTCTTTCTTGTCATTATAATACAATACCTCACATAGAAAATCAAAAAATTCTAAGAGATATTAAATATTTTCATGTTTAAAAATTGTATTGCAGTGTATATAATATTTTTATTTTATTGGAGAGAATTAGATATGTGTATAACATAAATTGTGCACAACATTTTGCATAATCAAAACATACCAAATAATTTAATATTTTCAATTATATTTATATAGTTTTTCATGACATCAATATGTCATAATATCTCTTTCACATCACTAATATATTTATTATTTGATAATTTCTTGAGTAAATTATCAAACTTATTTTTTTAAACTAAAATTTAGTTGTTATAACTATATTATTATTTGCAAAATAAATTATTTCTCTGAATACTCAGTTACATATTTTTTTAATTATTTACGACTAGCAGCTTGTACTTGTACGTATATTTAGTAATATTATTACGTTGTGTGAAATTTAATTATGCCGATGAATTGAAGGAATTAGATAATTAATTGTTCTCCACATCCTTTATAATACTATCAGAGTTTATAATTCTATGCAATAACTGTATGTAGAATACATTTATACGTATATACAGCTATGGCCTATATTTTGCATTAACTATACATTTCAAATTTCAGTCATAAAACCTGTCTTTTCATATAAATGTATTATAAGGTATATATACAAATGTATGTTATAATATTATGATACATTTATATACATATATTATATATAATATAACAATTATAATCGTCATCGATTTTTAATTTTCCCAGTATCATAATAAATAAGTATTAAATGACAATAAGAATAAATTTTAGATTCTGAGCGGAGCGAAAAATGTATTGTTTTCACAAAGTTTTTTTTTATGTATTAAAATATTTTTAAGAAAAACTACCAAAGAAATCGGCAAAATTACGATTTCCATAATTTTTTATTTTTTATTCCGTGATAACTAATTGAGTTTTGATCGTAGGAATTTGAAATTTATTTTGAATATTTAAATATATAATTTACACTCGTGGTAAATTTTGGAATGGATTATCAGTATAATACATTGTAATATATTGAGATTCGCACAGAAACGTATTTTCTAATGCAATATCATTGCATTCAAATCTTAATAATTATAATAAACCATTCATTTCTCCTAGGACCGAAAAGACGAAGGAGGAACATCCTAAATTGACGTTCCCGCATTTATATAAACGATAATAATAATTATAGTATAGCATTATACAAAGTAATTGTGCGTTTTTTACACATTATTGTCTCGTACACCCATCTCTCGTCTCCCGTAAATCTGTTATTATTTTTGACATTTATTCATTTTGGTCGGCTGCAAGACAAGTTCTATATTATAATTAGGTATACAATTTACAATATTTACATGAATATTTGTTTTTATAAAAACCAAAATAATACCATACATCAATCGGTCAATAGTCTATTAATTTTAATAACTTAAAAATTAAATTTATATCTGATAATTTCTGAAATCTTTATGTCTACACATATGGTGTTTGTGTTATAGAATCGATTACCCATCGTGTATAAGCTGGGTACACACTAGAACATGCACATATTTTCAGTGTGTGCGGTGTGTTGAGCACGCACACGAAAGTTCTCAAAGTACAACGATCACGAACCCGTTTCTGTTTTTAAATACTTAAATATTTTATATGAAAATAAACATTATTTATAATTTTTAAATAGCCTAAATTTTTTCTTATATAATGTTATTAAAACACTGATGATGTTGTCTTCAAAATTTTTCCCTCTTTCAATTATGTTATGAATAATTTCACTACAGAACCATCTTAAATGTTATTATTTTCCTTTCTGTGTAAACATGTTTATACTACTAAAAGTCATCGGTGTGACGTAATCTTATATTAAATTTTTATTAGTTTACGATTCATAATTATTAAATGATAATTAAAATAATAATTTAATAACATTTTTTTTTTGTGTGTTATAAATGTATAATAATAATTATTATTATTATATTGTATAAAAATTTGTATAGAAAACCAAAAGAGTATAATTAGGAAGTTTTTACATGGTAGTATGGTACAATATACCAATACCGGACACAATTAATAGATTGTCAGTACGGTTGGTAAAAACTAAAAGCATTTTTTCTACACAACCGACTGAAATGCTCTACAACTATTGTCGTCTAATACGGTGGAGATTATAGTATCTGAAGAGTACGATTATTTAATATTGAAGAAATCAACGATACTGAAATATCCTTTGGAAGCTGAATGCCCTACAGTATTACAGAACTATAAAAAACAATTTAATTAAAATATGCAATAAAGTTTTTTAAATATAATTTTTTATCATTAAATGATCTCGAAAATTTTTTGTTATGGTGTAATAACTTAGTAATTGATATTAAACTATAATTATTTTAAATATTTATAATGATAATAACAAAAAAAAACAATTATTGTTAAAAAATGATTCACCAAATTATTTTTCTAGTTTGGAGGTATTGTGACATTCAAATAATATTATTATACTATTTAACCTAATAATAGAGAAATATTAGATGGGGCATAACTAAATTAAATATTAAATATGACCAATATTGTCCTAAATGATTATTTAAATTATTCAAAAGTAAATTTAGAATTTTCTGCGAAACGGATTTCGCAGGAATTCTGAATTCGATTTCAGAAATTCATACAAATTTCATACGCAATATTTTTTTAAAAAAAATTCTATAAATATTAATAGGTGTAGTTACCAGTTGGCAAAATCCAAGTTGGTACTTACATCATTTCATTGGTATGGGTAAAATATAGTATGTCATTTAACATTAATTTTAAAATAGAAAAATCAATAAAAAAAAATATAGTGTTAACAAATATACTAATATAATGTATTTTATACGTTGATATCAAACATAAATTAGTAGATTAAGCAGCCATGATGTACACGTTGGAGCTAGTGCTTCTAAAAGTTGTAAACGTATTGTTGTTGTTTTTTGTTATTGTTGATTAATAAGCCATTTGTGACGGTTACTACTAATTACATGTTTCGCAATAATTGTATATTTGTTCTACGAAATGTAAGCTCTCGTAAATTCTGTTTCATGTTAAATTAACACGATATTAACAAATAAACGAAGTACCTACTTATTTAAAGTAAAAACACAAATAAACTTTTGATGCATTTGAACCAGACTATAAAAAATAACCTACTTCATTTATATTATTCCCTAACATTACATAAGTACACTCTTTTTTTTATTATAAGATATTTTGTTCCAATAGTTTTATTTTATGTCTAAAATCATGAATTTAATAAGTTATAACTTTAACATATCAATCTATGCAGCTATAATATTTATGACAATTATTAATTTGTCGTACTGCTTCATAAAATACATAGGTAATAAGTAATAGTAATAAGTATAACATAACTAGGCCTTACCCTTATAAAAACCAAACAATTTTGAAATATAGGATTACTTTTTTTTTAATACATTCTGATGATTATAATGATTTGACATTTGTAATTAAATATTTATAAATCTAATCTATATGATCCACATTGGCATTGTCCATTATTCGTCGCATAAATTCATTCATTTATTAAATAATTAGGGAGTGGTTGCATGTGGAGTATAAATAAAAGTAATTGAGTGAAAAGATGGTTGAGGTACTTTAAAACATATTAAGGAAAGTAAAGAATGTAAAGAATGATAATTAATTTTACCTGATAACAATCCATTCAGAAATTGGATGCCTGATATGAGTCTATGCTCATCCAGTGACACTTAATCAAAGTGAATTGTAATAGGTTCATAATTATAGGATTGTATAAGGGTTGCATAAGGGATATATATATATATATATATATAGGACTTATCCATCAAATACAATAGTAATAACCTCTGTAATAGAAGCAATAACAACAACTTCCACTGCAGAAACTATAACCAATACAACAGTTCAACTCTACATTTGAAGATAGTATCAATTCCTGGATCTCCAGCCTTTATTTATTGTGACATGTGTGACATTAATGGGATGTCCATGATTTTTTTTTTGCTGTAACAATTCCGGTGTTTTGCGATTAGTTACACAACCTTAGTCACCATGATTTACGTGCAACAGCTCGCCTAGTTCAAAAATATTTGTTTGGCCAACAATGGAAAGTGATTAACGCTCATGAGCTCGCGCCTGTCTTCACTACCAATGATCAAAAATAAGCCGAAACGTTTTTGACCCATTGGAAAACATTGAAACACTTTTATGCGAATTCAGACAAGTCCATTTCGACATCATAGGACCATTTCTGTCATCTCAGTCTTTCAATAACTGTATGACGGTAATCGAACTCTTCATACGTTGATCGGAGATGTACCTGCTCGAACGCACTACAACCACCCTATCAAGGCCCTTACGAGATAGTTACCCGGAATGACAAAACTTTCATACTAAGAGTTCGAAATCAACCAGTTACTGTTTCGATTGATAGGGTAAAATCTGCCTATCTCCCGGAAAATGAAATCACAACCGACAATCAAAACCAGACGTCATCAAGACGTTAGTGCATTGTAAACTACTGTTTCCATAAAGCTGTTAATTAACAACAATCGCCTAGAACTGGTTTTACCAGTGTAAAAACCATTGACATTGCCAGAATGCACAATTCGTTTCGATTACCGAGTTAGATTCCCGGTAATTTTTTACTCCAGTTAATTCCACTCCGTAGGGTGGTGGTGTGATCGCGAAGTATTTAAATTTAAAAATAGAAGTTATTACTTATTATTGTTTAATTTGTTATTTGAAAACACATGTGATCATGATTTCAACGATAATAAAAGATAATATCATGACGACAATAAAATAAAATATATAAATAATTAATAATACAAATTGTGATGGTCAATTAATGGAAAGTGCTATAAATTATAAGACCGCGAACACTGCACAGTTATATCACGATCGCGATCGTCAACCGAACACAAGGCCGTGCTAAGGGGGGGCAAAAAAGACAAGTGCCCTAGGGCGCCAAAATTTGCGAAAAGTTTAAGGACGCTTATTATAATATTTATTTTATTTTGTATAATTATAATTATTAATTTAGATGTAATTTAAATATATTTGTATACCTATTTTAATTACTTCATGATGGTTGACGTAATTATTATTACATATTGTATATAAATACGATATATTTTATTTTTATATTCTATACCATAATACCTACTTTTTCGTAAGTTTTTACTTTTTTTACCTATTTTAAAAATAATTGTTATTGTCTTTATACGATTTCATAGATATGGTTTTTACTTGTTATTCGGATAATTATATGAGTCGTGGGGTACAGGGTTGACTGAACACAACATATAAGTGACAAGTTTGTCCAAAATTGTCCCAGAAGAATGCAACTCAAGGAATGGCACAAGTAAAATATATAATATTAAAAAAATATCATTAAAAGTGCTTGTTGATTTTTTTTTCATTGTATTTTTGATTTTCAATAATTTAAGTTAAAAGTGTTTAGCCTACCCCATGCAAAAATCCTGGCTACGCCTCTGTCTATCTGGTATATGAGAAATAAATCTCGAGGTTGAATTCATCATTGACTAACTTTATCGGCAGTGTGATAGTGTATAGTCTCTTTTACATTTGTTGTTCGATATCTTAAATGACATTTGTATTTTCTCATAAAATATTAACACAATATATCTTATATTCATATGCATTATATATTATATATATTCATATATATTAATTTAATTTAATTACTTTTCCATTTTTTATTTCATTTACGTAATTGAGCTTGGCCCGTTTAAAACTTAATAATAATAATTACGCATTACAAATAATGTGCCTTTAAAATAGGTAATTGAAAACATTATAAATATAAATTTTCAATTATTCTAGAATACATTTGATTTATTCTTTGATTTGGTCCTGAAATCAGCTCTACATATTGCTGTGTTCCTTTACAGTACTTTTTCTTCAACTGATTACTTTTAAAAATTAATACATTTTACTAAAATAATAAAACGTGTTTTTTGTTTAATTGTTAGATGGGTTTATACTTAAAGTCTATTTAAACTTTGTTTTTGTTTTTCTAAAAAATTGTACAGTACTACAGTACTACTACCGTTTTTTCCCTGTATCCATCAATTAATATTAATATATTATATAGATAAATATAAATATATTATAAGAAATTTACAAAAATTTCGAATATAAGCACAACGTTATGTATTATAAAATAAGTATAATAATAAAATACAACCGTACAACTGTATTTTTCATTTGCATAAGGTCATAGGGATATCATATTATTATTATATAACATGATATAAACTTATAAATTAAAACTATAATAATTAACTTGTATGTTACATGACGTATCATTTCTTAATAATAATATTAAATTATTGACTATGTACTTATAATTAACCTATAATATGTCTATACGTCTATGTTATAAGAATAAATTGTATATGTTTACGTAAAACATAATTTTTTTATAAAATAAAGTAAATATTTTATAGTGTGGTATACTGCAGGTATCTAATTAAAATAAAACCAAATTAATATCTCAAGTATTCAATTCTTTAATATGAGAAAATTCATAGTTAATTTAAATTTACTTACTATTTTAGCTTTCCAAGCCTTCGGGCAGTTCACTAAATACTTTCAATTACTTTATGGTACTCATTATTATTATTTTTTTTTATACAAAATAAATTATAAATGACGATATCCTTATAATATTAGATTGTTAATTTTATACTAGGTATTTACTTATAAACAAATCTAACGTATTTATACTTCGAATATAAATTAGTAGAGTTGGTAATAGCCGTAATAATTACTAATTATTAAATAAATACTAAATAGGTATTTGACCATATTTTATATTTTCATCTTGGGAACAATTTAATTATAGTAATAGAAAAAAATATTTTAATTACCAATTATAATAATATATTACTATACAACATTTTATTATAAAATGATTGATACCTACTTTGTTATAAGCGTTTTTTTTTTTAAATTTTGAAATAAGTTTTTAATGAATATAATATTTTATACCTAATTATAATGTGAAAACGAATATATAGAAATTGCATGTGTTTTCTATGTTATGTCCATTATTTTTGCAATACAATTAAATGATTATCGATGTTTATTTCTATTATTACCATATTCTTAAAATTCAAGAATGTTTTATTTTCTATCTATAATCAATTGTATAATATAAGTAAAACTAAATTAAATAATGTAACGACAAAATTTTTGAATTCTTCGAATACGTTTGACAACCAGCAGCCGCCTTTTTTCAATACCGGTATAAAATACAATTTGGTCGGTAGATCAAAGTAATGCATAGTTTTTCCTTAAAAATAAGAGTTTATCCATACACAATAAATGGTTTTGAGGTTCTATAATATCGTGTGAGTAATAAATGAAAAAGTAAAACATAAAAGGAAATTATAACAATCAAACTATAAACACTTACCAATACCCACATAATATTATAATATATTATTATACCAATAAATTATAAAGACTTGTCGTTAGTCAACGTGTGCGGTCAAATTTAGTTTTCTTTTCAATTACCGACTATTTCCCAGGAATTACCTATACAGACCTATTATAATAATATAGATACTTATTTGGCCGATATTTTAATGTTATAAAATAATATATTCTCGTTTAAACTTTAAAACATTCCTTCTATAATATAATTGAATTGAATTTCCGGCATTATTCTTGATCTAGTGTAATTTTATATATAGATAAAAATACGTTTTTCATGACAAGTGTGTTTGTATACCGTGGCGGTGGCGTATGCTCTTTCGATAGTTCGTTCCACATATTTTGGTAGGTAAGTAAAAAATATGTACAATATTATTATGTCCTCGTGTGTTTTGACATTCTTTTGATATCCGAAAACCAAATAATAGCAGGTCCACACGTGTTTCCATTCATGATTTTTTTTTTTTGTTCAATTCAAATCACCTGAAAATAACATAATAATATGTTAGAAAATAATTTTCCTAAGCATCCGCTCGTTGGAATTGACCTGTAGACGACCGCCACCGTATATGTGTATAAAATATATATATACATTATATTATGTAGGTTATTTGTATAGTCATATTTTAGGCGATGGTGAGCCTTTCAAAGGGTTAAATTATTATTTTACGACCGTGATGATTACACACGTTATTACAGCGTGTTAACATAATATACCTAATAATATTATATAACAACAAAATGACGTTGTTGGCAGTCGTCGATTTCATGGGTTCACTCTATTGAATTCTTGTTAACGCCGCTGCCGCCACGTCACTCGTATATAATATAATAATACAAAAAACTATACATATTTTATATTATAGATAATAACACGAATGTGTCCAAACATCATGCAACTACCATAACCACCACCACCACCACCACCACCACCAATACCACCGTTGCATATAATAGGTATACACAATAATATGAATGATAATAAAAATGTATAAAACCATTTTCACCCCGAGGACTATAAATTTGACGTTCGGTCGACTAACGAGCGGCCGCCAAAGGACTTGTATAATATATAATACACCTACAGCACCTATGTATGTATATTATTGAGTATATATATAATACGACTATCCCATTCACGCGCTCGGGAGGAAGAAAACAAAACTTGTAAAATATGAGGAGGGAAAAAATCGGTTTTTTTTCTTCTTTTTCTTCTCATCTGGCACTGGCGTGTTATAGGTTGTTAAAAAAAAAATAATAATAATAATAAATACCTAGGGTATATCATATATTATACAATAACAACGCCGCCGTAACTTATTTTATTATGTATGTAGGTCCTTTCCGGTGAAAATAGAAATTCTGTTCTCATTCGACTATTATTGTAGGCGGGTGTTGCTAGGGTGTATCTTATTTGCCCTCCAAAGGAAGCCGCACCGGTGACCGTTGCGTAAACGTCTTTTGTATATTACCTTTTCAACGTCCTTGTACCATTGTGTGAAGCCATTGTAACGTCATATTGTTATACTCGGCGCTTTCGCCGCTAAAAGGTTTTATGACTCTCCACTAGTTGAATACACGATATCGTTAAATATATATATATATATATATATTAAATATATTGTGTGACACGAGCCGAAAACGTGACATTTGAAGTCCTCAACTATATAATATTATACTAAAATGTATATTTGGTAATGTACACAAATTCTGCGTAAACATAATGATGATATATAGGTAAAGAGATATTATATTCACAGTTGCAGATTACAAATATGCCACGTTGAACATAAACAAATATTCTAAATACATTCATAAAAAATAATAAAAAACCGTATTTTATTATAAAACAAGCCTGAGGTTAGAGCATAGAATTTCTGACTAATATAACCTGCAGCTATATTTAGGTAGATTAATTTATACTAACTACTAATATATAGTAGCTGGTTGTTTATAGGTAAGTCGAAGATTTAACATTTTTTTTATAAATATATTATAAATGTAAAATTGTCGGACGAAAATGTACAAACTTCTAATAGTCCGATTTTAATTTTTAAAAATAATTTTAATTTATTAACCTATATTTTATAATACAATGTAGGGAAATTATTTTTATTTTATTATCCTATGACTCGTAGATGTAGAATTGCATGGTTAAACAAACCAGTAAATGAATTTCGTATCATACTAAATTAGCTAAATATAAAATTAAAAATCAATTTCCTACATATCAAAGAAAAAAACATAAAGAGTTTTAAATTTTAATAATTGTTTATAATAATAATTTAACAATTAAGCTCGGGCCACTACGGCATGCGATTATATTATGCGTCGTTGCCGCATGCGTTGGGTATATGTACGGAACGTTAAATTTTAAATGGAACAGGCCACACGACGCGGTAGTATCGCACGCAGTGATAAATTATAATTTTTCCGATCTATCAATTTTGAATTTTAAAATCGTAAAAAAATGTTCCACTTTGAAAAATTAATTATCGAAGTTGAGTCAAAACCTTGTTTATGGGATATTGGCTCAAAGGAATATCATGAAAAGCCAATAAAAATGTTGGCATAGAATTCTGTGTGCTGTAGTTTCGGAGGAGTAAGCTCATCCAATTCTCCAGCAGCTTCTGCCGCACACAACACATTTATTAGCGTTTTATTGGGCATATCAACTATAGACTCTGTGATACTAGGTCAAGATTGAAACTAAACTAATTTTTCATTCTAAATTAATTTTGAGTTCTCAAGTTTAGGCTTAAATATATAAGAAAATTTATAAAATATACCTAACGCATCCGGTCACAACGCATCGTGTGTCCCGATATGTTATTGCGGCATCAATGTAATTTATTTTGACGCATGCGGTAGTGACGCATCGTGTGGCTCGAACCTTAGAACTAGGTGGATTATTCTCCCGCTTTTTGTGCTATTTATTAGACATATTAATTGTGAAATATTGATTGAATACATGTATGCGCGTACGTATGTAATAGTATTTCTAAGAATTACAATGATGATATTAATAAAATATTCCATATCCGGACGATTCGATTACAATAGGATATAATATAATATACAGCCCTTATCTGTGTACCGAAATAATGAATAATCAACATAATATTATTACAAACAAATTTATTCTGTTTCTTATAATTTATAATACTGAAATGAAATAACAAGAATTAAATAAAGATGCAAAACAATAATTATAAATATAAAGATTGAATAAGTATAATAGTATCTTGGTATTTAGTAGTCAATCGTCGACATTGTCATTATGTTGTACACTTGCATAATATTTATTTCTCGTTATTACATTTTTTATTCGTGTTAAAAATGAGTAATTGGCAGGTAAGTACCAAAACACAATAAAAATTATCAGCACCAAAGAAGAAAAAAAACATAATTTGGCAAATTTACATGTCAAAAATATAAAAAGTCCACAGTTTTCAAGTAAATCAGAGATGTAATAATTATTTATAAATTATAATATTCAACTTATATTTACAAAACAGTAGAACATGTTTTTTTGAAGTTTATAAAAATATCATTTATTTTCATTATTTACCGATCAGTGTATAATTGGTGGTATCATTATTAGGGTTCAATATCCATAAACATATATACGTATTTTAATTTATAATTTCATTAACTTCAAAAAAATCAATAAATAATAACATTTTTAGAAGAAATTTTAACGCCAATATTTTTATAAAATTTAAATCTACAAAATTATTATTTTTAATTCAATATTAAATTTATATACTTATGTAACAAACAATTAACTTTTTTATTTAAATAAAAATCATATAAAATAAATACCTATAAAAAATAACATATATATATATATATATGTAATAATTGTAGCACCGGAGTATATAAATAATTATAAAATATTGCATAGCACCAAAGTTATTGTGTTTATCAGATTTTTGTTTATCATCCTGTATATATTATATAATATAATTTCATATTTTAAACGTGTAGGAAGTTTAACCCATGATCTAATATTGTATTTATATTAATAATATCTTCACGCTTTATACGCTAATTTGAGTATAACTCATCGAATCGACTCGAACATAAAACTATAATAAATTTAACTACATCGCACAATCAGTGTTTAACCTGTATATTATTTTAGTTTAATAATAATTTTTAAACGTGTGATGTGTAAATTTTTTTGAGTTTCTTATTTTGTGGTTTTTTTTTTTGTAAACACATATATCAAATTCTTGAATTCCGATCGTGTTTCTATATAGAATTCACCACGACTGCACTATTATATATAATATTAATACCACGTTATATACACAGAAGTCAGAAGCAGAGACCAGAAAAATGTCAATCAAAAGAACTACCTCTGAAAGAAAAAAATAACAAACAGTACACACCCAATACGAGTATTTTGGAACTATTAAAAAATCATCGACAACCGTAGACTATGAATAATTGTATACCGCTGTGGACGGAATCCGTATTCATATTTTTTTTATCGTGCGAAAATAATTGATATAATAGATACCTATACTTGTACGCAGCATGCAGTCTCGTCTTCGCGGATGTCCGGTCAGTGATTAAGGGTGCGGTTAAGGGTAGGTATTATATAACTGGAAAAAGGCAACACGAGTAGGAACGTTTATGTCATGTGAAAAAAGATAAAATAAAATAAAATAAAAATGATATATATCTTTATAATCCGAACTCACTCGCCATCCTTCCATTCACGATTACAATACGCTCAGGTATATATGTCCATGCAGTTGTATGCAAAAATCTATAATAATAGTGTGGATCGTCTATAATACCCTGCACACGATATATCGGATCATTCATCAGTGTCATAGATCAATTTGTGTATAACATTTTACAGAACAGTGTGGACTGTGGGATATTTACGCGAAAATGGGTGTTGATCCAAAACGATCACATTCGGGGGCAGTGATCACTGACCGAACTAAAAAAAAAAATATATATATGCATGCCATTTCGTGAGGACGCAAAAATGTACCAAAAGTTCTTCGTTCTTATAGAAAGAATTATTATGAATGTTAGGTATTGTTATATTTGGACCGCGAAACGTGCAAAGAGCAGACCTGTAAAAATGGAAAATGTAAAGGAAAAAATTTTAATAAATTCACGTCAAAAATATAATCGAATTTTTTACATTAAAAGTCTACATATTATAATATAGACTCTTAAATAAATAAAATAAATTCATTATTATACAATAGATACAACTCACATGATATAATATTAGTATATTATTCTGGAGAGTCCTTGTAGTCTTTAACGACTTTCAATAAATTCTATCACTCCGGCTCTCCGGAATGTGTATGCTTATAAGCGCTGATATTATATGACTTGCAGAAACGTATTTAGAGATTTGGCGCCATAGGTCAAAATAATTTTACCGCCCTGGCGCCCTGTTCCCCTCACCTTAAAATAAATTAATTATGTATTTAGAAAAATATGTAATAACAGTAGTTTTATTAAATATATATTATACTATTTATAAGTATATATACCTAGTCAATAGAAAATAAGTTAAATAATATAATAAAATAATTAGTTATAAATATATATAATAAAAAAATAATATGTTTAAATCATTATCTTTTAAAGCTTACGTGGGGCCTTTTCATTGGCAAATAAATTAATAACTCCATCAATAAATTATTATTCAAAATTTTTCAAATCTCATTATACATAGGGGCTCCCCTTAATATGTCATTGTATATGACAGAATGATCGGACTATCGTGTTACGAAAATACCCTAACGTTGAAATTGAAAGGAAATGTTATTCCACAAATTTAGGTTTGCAGTGCGTATACTTGAAAAATATACTTTATTTTAATTTTACTTTAGTTATCGTTTATATAGTTAAATTAAATGAAAATAATAATTAATCTCTTACTTATTATATTATGTTGAAAAAAAAACATTAAACCTGACATTGGAACTGGAGGCGGTATAAAGTCCGTACTCCGTGGGTGAGTTTCCGTTGGGTACTGTCGATCTTACATAAATTAAAATATATACAAGTTTATATTTCTATAGGTAATTATTAATTATATTCCAATATCTTTAATAGTCATAGTTCTCGAAGGCCAAGTTTTCCGGCAATGACTATATTATATTCTTCCTTTTCTGTTCTTATATAATATAATACTGGTAACAGTGGTAACTGGTAATATCACGTGGGTTATACTTCTTTATTCTTTAATCTGTACATTGATTTTATATTTAAAAATAATAAAACCTTGTGGTAAACTGAATCTGATTTATAAACAGTCATATGAATATAATATTTATAATCTATATCAGGGGGGTCACCAATCAATTTCTATGGGGGTTCGTTTTGAAACTTACCAAACTTTCCGCGGTCCAAACAGTTTCAATGACTTTTACACACGTTAATAAATAGGTATATATATTTTATAAATTTGTATTTATACTTAGTTATTTATTCAAATTGTATTTTACACACGTTAATAAATAGGTACATATATTTTTTTAATTTGTATTTATAGTTTCTATATTTATATTACATAAATTAAAAATTACTCCGTGGATAAGGGTCCATAGAAAAAAGTGTTCGCGGTCCGCCAGTTGGTGACCCCTGATTTATATTATAATAAATCTAAAAAATTAAAATATAATATTAAATATTTTAATATTTATTTTATTTATTGTTAATTTGTCAATTTTCAATTTATAATATTTATATACAATTGATAATAATATAATAAATATAGGAAGATACCTATTTTTTTATGGTATTATTATGATAATAGTAAATAATATATAATATATAGGTGTGATAAAATTATACCACATCACATATGTTTTTATAATTTGTATAATGTTATGTTTTCACAATTGATTACCTAATAAAAAAACTCAACAGAGAACTATTATGTAGTTTAAATCGAATTTAAGATTATAATGATTATAATTTGTTATATTCGTAGATATCGGTTGTACTATTATAGAACAGATAACTACAAAATATATAATAACCGAAAACCAAATTGTTGAATCTATAATCATATATGATATATTTATTATAATTATTTATTACTGTCGAAATTTGATAAATTTAAATTATTAATAAACTGAGAAAAAATTGATCTTTTAATTTTACTAGATTTAAACATTATCCCCCCCAGACTTCCATCATTAATTCTATTGTATTTATAATATAAACATTTTTAAGAATTAAAATTATATTACGTATTTAAAAAAAAATATATAAAAATGAGATCGTTTTAAAAATTGTCAAAAACATTCCCTGTGGCAGTACTTAAACTCTGAACGTGTTCCTCTTCCAAATGGACACACGGTTTAACAGTACGACTGTCCGAGTATGAAAGTAGCCGCGGAAATTCCTGCGGTGTACGCGCAACGTCTCGTGGGACCGACGTCAACGTTTAGTACGTAGTAACTAAGTATATTTGACCGGTGGGCGGTGATCGATCGTTTGGTAGTATAAATGTATGATAATACAACATACAATAGTTTGTACAACTTTCTGCTATTGAATTATCGACTATTATTGGTATAATTTAATTTATATTAATTGAATAAATAATATAATTCAACTGTAAAATAGAAATGTGTTAGGTAAATTATTGTCTGAACATAATGTCATAATTTACTTTATAATTTTATTTTTATTCTTCTTTTTCTGTGTAGGTTAGTAATTTAGAATTTACAATTTTAAATCTAATAATTACATACTATTTGGGTTTGATACGTATGATCGTATGGGTAATAAGTCCAGTCTTGTAAAATTCGTTTGGAAAAATATTTAAAAACCTATGTTAGGATATATATTATATAATACCATTGATTATAGAATAGACTATTCTATAATCAATGATAATACTAATATTTGAATTGGATTTAGGTAATAAATATTCTAAATACTTTACTAAAACAAATACTGTTAAGAAAATATTTGAATATAGAAGTATTTTGTATTATTAATATTATTTTTTAAACATTCATTGAATTCTATTATACGAACACAATACAATATAACGTATTCAAAATAAATTTAATTCAATAATATGTATCATAATTATATTATATTATGTATATTTAAATATAGACGGTAATGTGAACTAATTGTTAATTTACAAATTAACTAAATTAAATTAAAATAAATATTAGGTAGTTACAATGTTATAAATATTTAAATATTATGTTATTAGGTAATTATTAAAATAACGTACGTTTGTTGAACTATTTAAAAAGTAATTTTCAATTTATTTTGTTAAAAATGCTTTTACAAGTATTGAAAAAATAACTTCATTACCTATAGGTACTTTCAAAATATTGCTGCCTACACACATACGAAAGCTGCAATATTTTATCGTTTTATAAAACATTTAAATAGTTTTAACAATTCCTAAACTTTAATAAAGATAAAATTTATATCGTTGAATAAATAACATTATAATTTTTTAATAAAATATCACTATAAGCGTGTAAAGGAAGTATGATGAAATATGTTCATTTTTTATGTTATTGTGGTAATTGTTAACGATTTACTTATTGTATAAAAGTAATATTTTTATTTTAAAATCTAATTATCACAAAATTAAATCATAAATTCTTTAATATAATTCTCACATTGATATAGAACATTAGTAATTCAGTAATAATAATACTGATAATATAAATTATACCTAATATTAAAAGCGAGTGCATTGTGCCTTATAACAAACCGTATCATTTAATAACTATTTGTAGGTAGTAATATTTAATTTTGGAAACATTTTAAATGTGGATATTATTTTATATATTAAGAGTTCATTACATAAAACAAAATATAAATGTAATTATAAAAATAGCCTTTACTCATTAAGTTAATAAGTATAGATTTAAGTATATACAATTTACATTTATAACAAATTAATTTTAAATTATATAATGATCAATAATATTATTTAACTAGGAACTTAATTATTAGTTCATTATTTGAACTATATATGTATTATAATCGTCGAAAATATAAAATTTTATTGACTTTAATTATTTATTATAAATATATTATATAATGGAAAGTTTAAAATATTAATTACAATATTACAGCTATATTCTAAGCAAATCTACACATCTATCTACACAAAGATTGAAAGATCGTTAAAACACCGTCTGTAAATGTTCATCGACAAATTGTAGTCTTATATACATTATATTATTATTATTTTTTTTTTTTTATGTTAATGTACCTAAACATTTGAATTTGGTCCTTAAAAACGATCGATTAGTTACGTCATGTAGCAGTTAATTTTACAGCCTGAAATAATATTATTTTCATATTATAAATTATAATTTAAAATTTTTGTTTTTTTCTTGTAATAACCAATGATAATAATATATGAATGATACACATGTGTATACAAATCGTATACCATTTATTTAATAGTTATCAATTTATCATATTAAATTATTTTAAATTTCAGTTGTTTTATCTATAATCAATGGTTAAATGTACTTATGTATTATAATGAAAGCATAAATAATATGCATAAAATATTAAAATTACCTGTGGTATTATCACGGTATAGAACTATAGAAGATGGTATATATAATCAATGACAAAACACAATATTATTTCATATTTTCATGGTTAATAATAATTATAATAGTTTATAACATTGATCACCCAGATGCATCATCGTTATAGTTGGTTTATGGTGTTCTACTTGTATGCAATATTTGTCATTCTTTAATTATTATAAATTTATAAGCATTTGACTATTTTACGATAAAGCATAATTTTTGGTTTTATGTGTTTCTTTTTTAAATAATTAATTATTTATAACTAAGGATATTTTGGGAAATAAAAAACTATTTTTAAGCGAAGGAGTTGAAGGAGGCGAAGGCGGTACATACCAAACACTGAAACACATTTACTGATTAAAATTTTACTGCTAAAAGTATATAATGTATGAAAACATATTATATATAATAATGTCAATAATATATATTATACTATATGTAGAAAGCCAAAGGCTATTTTCTCCGGCGTTGTACGATTGATTACGAACGTACCTATTTACGCACACTAATGATTATTAACGTTTCACACAGTCTAATGCGTAACGTAAAATATTTGTAGCCTCTTTCTGGCTTTCAATTAGTTATAAAAATAATTAAATAAAGAGAACATCACATTTTACTTTGTATATTTAATATTTTTTTGCACAACACAACATTATTGCTTTTATTTTATCAGCTATATTATCAGTTAAGTTGTAAAACTAAACAATACTTACATATTATTGTCTATACATAACTCCTTAACTCCTAAGTATGCGCTTCCAATCTCCTAACCTAAACACAACAATTTAAGTTTTACGTATAATTGTGTAACTATAGGTATTTCCTGTCGGATTGACAGAGACGGCAATAAAGCAAAATATACCGGTATGCCGTCCCCTTTAAAGTTCAAAAATGTATATATCACATCATATAACCGTTATTGTGGTAATAAAAATATAAAATAATCATATCTATGTGGTATGCATATGTGGTTACGTCGTACGACGCGTACGTGTCTGGTTATACTACATTCAGTGACCGGCGGGTCATTATTTGAAGATTTTCTGCGAAATAAATGTAAATATATACAATATACATATCTATATTCTATATATTGCGTATAAATTTAAAATTTTAATTTGCATTATATTATTAATAGTGGTTTCAAACGACTATACATTTGTGTATATTTATAAAGAAGAAAGAATACGTGGTGTTAAATAATTGATGTATAAACCTAATAAATTATAAGTACCTTCAATTTAAAATCTATTTTACAAACTCAATTATATATAAATAATTTAAATCAATAATTTATATTATATAGGTATTTCATATACGAATAGGCATACTATATGTTTGTTTATTATTATTAAAAGTATTAGGAAGCTATTTAACTCTACAAAATTATCGTTTTATATTTTTTTCAGACAGAAGGTAAGATATAATATTTTTTTTTTCATGTAGATTTCGAGTTACTTTTGGTCATATTCTTATATATGAGTATATGACACAATATAAAAATAACAAATATAAGTGTTATTACATAATTAGGTACCAATTGTTTTAGATATTATTGAAATTTATTAATTTTCAATAGGATCTGCAGAAATACATTTCTTTTTACTGCAAAAATGTCGGGGATCGGGGGTTTACCTGTAATATTGACTATTGACTATTATTATTTATTATATTTTTTCTAATGTTATTTCCATTATGTTATTAATACACAACATTCTGAATTCGAATAATAGAGTACCTTTATTGTATTAGTTACTAAATGTAACCATAAAATATTATAGTAAATTGTATGTATATTGTATTAATTTAGTAGTAAAACAGAAATGAACGGAATTTGAAATTTGATTGTATTATGAAATTTATGTAAATCAACAAATAAGAAATAATATATAAGAGAATATTAGGTATTTGATACGTTCAAAAATATTATTTACGCGTTATTCTAATCATTATTATTATTACAGCACTAAGGAACGTTATTACCTATTAGATATTCTTATTAGGTAATTATTCTTTAAATAATTGTATGGCAATTATTTCAAAAGTATATATACATTATAAATAGCTTGATGGTAATAGTATAGTCAATAATAATAATAATATATACATATCTATAGTTGGATCCTACTATCCATCGATGACTTGTTCTTATATTGATAATTAATTGTTTTATATTATACTACATAATGTCATAATATTATTATACTCTTCTCATCATTGTAATTAATAAAATATTGTGTAAAAATTGATTGAAATGCGTATAGTATAAGCAAATACTATAAACGTTTATAGTTTATAGTATTTGGTATAAGTGTTATATTTGTGTGGTTATATTTAGTAGATAACCGTGGTATTTACACATAGACACGACCAGAAAAAAAAAACATCAATATATCATTAATTTATTGATCAAAGATCTGTAGAGTATACGGGCGTATATTCGCCACTATTATAGAATCTATAAATATATACCTATTATGTAATTTACACTCTTTATCGTGACTTATTTCTGTCAGACGCCACATTTCCAATATGTTCAATGCTCAGTCCGATGTTAACTTTCGTAGTTTGTTAGTGTTACATCTTATAAGTACTACATAATAACAAAATATTGTATATAATTTAAATTAAATATTACATCTTGTTTTTATATAAGTATTGTTACGTATTTTTTACGTACGTGTACATAAAATATTTTATATAACGTTCAAAACTATACCTACAGATTTTTGTGTTATTTATGTTGGTGAGTAAATTTATAATGATTATCAATTATAATATTTTACCTATAATTTCATTGAATTATTGAAGTAATGCTTAGATGGATGTGCGGAGTGACTAGGACGGATTGAATAAGTAATGAGTATATAAGGGGAAGTGTAGGAGTTACATAAATTGAGGGGAAAATGAGAGAGAATAGACTGAGATGGTTTGGATATGTTATGAGGAGAGATAATTAAAAGATAGTGTGATATGGATGTAGAAGGTAAGAGGGGTATAGGAAGACCAAAATAAGTGCATAATAAATGAAATTAAGAGAGTGATATGGAGATAGCTAAATAGGTGTAAATGGACAAAATCGTAATAAACGATCGAAATTTATGGAGGTGTAGGACTAAAATGGCTGGCGCTATATAATGTAGGTATAATTTGCAACGAAAAAGTACCTATTCCATATATATATATGTAGATATAATAATATATTATTATATATCTATGCTATATAAATGTTTTACTTATTTTATAATTTTATAAAATATTATCTATAATTTAAATTATAGCACTATAATATTTATGGATTATGGATTGGTTTTATTTGTCAGAATACGAGTTTAAATAAAACAAATACTAAATACGTATTTTTAATTTTAAATACTTATGATAAACTTAACAGGAATATATTATGATTAGTAAATTTAGTATGATTATCAGTAAAAATAACGTCTTGAAAAATAAATTTGCATAGAGGAAAAATTATCACGTGCTTTTTACGCCATTTAAATAGGTATTATTAATTTCTTAGTGTTGAAAAACCAAAATCATCTCGTCGATTTGTAAACAATAATAATATATTATAACAACAGTTGTAAAAATGGCGGTGTATCAACCTAGGTATGTATATTATTATATTATTTACTGTGCCAAACTACATCGAGGTGTACACACTCATACAAGGTGATGATCGTAATATAATTAAATGATTGTAATTAGTAATTGCATACGTTATTGAACATAATATTCAAATTACTCTGTATACACATACATTTATCGGGTATTTACTAATTATTATTAAACGGTTTATAGTTTTATACCTATATATGTACGTTATTATTATGCATAAAGGTTATATCTGCGGTCGGTTTACGCGCGTTTTGGTAAATTATTATTATCGTGTTTGCGGCCTAGAGAGCTCTGCTCGTCATCGTCGTAAACGCGGGGATCGTTTTTAGTAGCCGCCCGGGGAAAAACCGGTCGGCCACCGTTGAGGCGGCGGCGTCAGAGGCAACAACTGGCGTTTATATTATTATAATAATGGTAGGGTGGTGGCTGTGGCGGGAGGAGAAACAATCAAGCGATCGCCGTCGTATGATATAATAATAATATGTACATCGTTGTCCGTGGTGGCGCGCCCAGTGGCCAACCAGAACGCTAACGGGCGTGGCCTGCGACGGCTTCTGTGCGTTTCCCACGGCGCCCATTGGATCCCCGGCCACGGCCGCCCGCGCCCATGCACCCGCCGCCGACACATCGTACACGGCCACCGCCGCCGACGAAGATCGGGTAGCGCACCCGGAGCCGAGCGCGCGCCGATCCGGTGCGGACTGTGGACGACTACTACTGCCGCAGCCGTCGCCGCCGAATACAAGAACGCCGCTGCGCCGCGCCCGGTCGTTACCGTCGTCATCGCTGCGCGCACACACACACACACACACACGCACGCACGCACGCACTCACTCACACACGCGACGTCGTTTTCAGAGACCGCTTCTGACTTTCGTGTGCTACAGTCCAGTGAGTTCCGCAATAATCACCACTTACCGCGGTCGTCGTCTGCGTCGCATTTTATAATATACCTATATATATATATATTAAACACTATATTATATTTATAACACACTCGACGTTATAATATTATATTGGTATTGTAATATATACACGTTGTACACTACTACGACTACGACTACGTCCACTGTAATAGTTACACTTCTACGTCGACTGCACCGTAAATATTTAAACAATATATTATACGAAACGAAACGTTGGCGAACGAAAATCACATTTTATATCTCGTGAGTATTGTAAATATTTTTTTTGATATTGCCTATTTATATAAAACAGTTCGCACGTTTATTAGTCGTTCGCTATAAATAAGTGTTTTTTTTTTTTAAACATTTTCGCTTTTGTATTATTATTTCCGTCTGCTAAAAAAATGAAAAATAATATTATTAATACGCGAGTATCATAGATGTGTGAAATATGATATTATCGTTATTTCTTGCAGGTATTAGGTATTTATTGTAATATATAAACCGCATCGATGCGCGGCGAACGGGTTGAGTCCGTTGATTGCGGTTGGTGGAGCGCGCGCGAAATACATGGACGGACTACTGGTGTTTAACGACCGACCTGCGCGTAACTACGGTAGCACTTGGGCGGTGGTGGGGACGAATTAATGGCGGGCGCCGATGCTACCGGTGTTCGGACGACTACCGGACTCCGCCTTATATGTACCCCTTTTACTCTTCGCCCGTCCGCTTCATTCTGGACACAACGTCCGTGGATGTCGCAGTGACACGCAACTTACATCTCTTTGTTTGGAAAATTTCGTTCAAACGTCAACGTCTATTCAATTACCCCACACGACAACGGACGGGTTATCTCATCAAAATCGTATGTCCATGTGATTATTTTTTATATCATTTTTTATTCGAAGAGTGAAAACGTCCTTAATCTATATACTATTATTAATCTGTTACTCTTGGCGACGACTACAATTTGATGTCGATATATATTAATATTGGAGTCAATCGGAGTCGTGTACTTCAAAACATTCAATACTTTATTTGCAGGATTTTATTTTCACTTTATATTATAATATAGAGTGTATAATATTAGAAATCCTTGTGGTTTCTTATTTTTCCTTCTGTAGAGCGCCTTGAATTTCACCCGGACCGCAACAAGTCGGTCACCACTGCAGTGGGTACTGGGCTCGTAGGCGGTGGTTGCGGTGCGGCGGCGTCATTACCATTAGTGTTCCGATTTCGCAAACGTCTGTAATACAACATAATATTATAATAATAATACCTACTAATAATGTAATCCTTGAACGACACCTATTGTTATTTTGTCGCAGTCGCGAAATGTATATGTATATATGATATCGTGGGTAGATTATTTTATACGTGCATGCGCGTAAATATACAGAAAATATATACCACATGTATATTATTATTGTTATTTGCATTATGCATCCATATTTATATAATAATAATAATAATAATAATAATATAATAATAATATAATATTACTACTTTCTTATTTTGCAGGCGTTCATTCGTGAGTGCAATTTTCAAGAGTATATCTATACCGCCGTAAAAGCGTAAAACGTTGCTGCACCGCACACCGGCTTAAACCGTTCATGACACTCGCGAGTCTCGCGCTCGCAGTATCTCATCGATAACGCCGTCGAATTATTCACAATTAAACCCGTCACCGACGGAATACCAACACTATCGCTGCGGCTCGACTATGTACGCGGTAATACAGCTCGACTCGGAGAACCACCGGCTCCGACCCAAGAGGGTCAAAATGGAGTTCGTGTGCAAGTACTGCAATCGGTCGTTCAACAAACATTATTCGTTGCTTATACACGAGCGCAATCACATGCCGTCGGTCAATTACCGTTGCGAGATGTGTTACAAGTCATTCAAAAGGCAGGACAGCCTGCAACAACACAGGTCAGTGTCGAAATCGCATTGAAACAAAACTCTCTCTCTCTTTCTTATTTTCTCTCTTTCTCTCTCTATATATAAAAATATAATATATAGAGAGAGAACATAATATTTAACTACTATACTATTATACTAAATTTATACACTACCTATACCTATTATACACCACATTTTTACTACCAGCTTGAATGACTATATTCCTATATATAATATTATAATATAGCATACGTTGTAATATTATAATATTATATACTACCCGTGTCGTGGTAATCGCAGTCGTCGTCGGGACGCGTCCGCGTGTATATTATCGCAGGTTAGGTACCACGCGGGTGATCGATTATTTCGGTCGTGACGGTTGGGTTGTGGTACGTCAAGAGTCGAAGGCGATCGATTCGACGCCAGGTTTATTGTTACAGTCGAAAGGAAGGACTTGAATTTCTCCAGATGAAAATTGTTTTTTTTTTTTTACCTTTTGTTTTTATATTATATTACACTTTTACCATTGCTAAAGAATGATATACGTGACGAATAATTCGCGGACAAAAAATATGTTTTCACTTGTCTATACCAATGTTTTTTTTTTTTTATATATATATAATATTTATAACGATATTTTTAATACGAAATAATACGAACTTTTTTCTTCCATTTTCGAAGTCAATCGCTATTTTAAATGTTGATCACTCGATTACAAATTTAATATCTTTTCCATAATTACTTAAATATTTGTTTTTCTATTATTATAATGACTACAAAACCTATATTTGCAAACATTTTAACATGTTAATTATAACGGTATTAATTGACAGTTAAAATGATTGACTTCAAAAATTGAATTTTATACTTCCTAATAATATAATAATACTATACTATATACATACATGATACAACTATTTTAGAGTATATTTTACAAATACAAATACAATAAGTGATGTTTTATATATACGTGCTCCGTATTATGGTTTTACATTATGTCTGTGGTGGTTGATTTTATTATCATAATTATAATAATATATAGGTCTGTGTTCTAAGTATAGGCAATATTATTACTTATTTCAGTTCTTGCATTCTTCTATCCTTGTAATTTTCACATTTTATATTATGATTAGGATACAATTTTTAAACATATCTGATCTTTCGACGTTTCACCTATTATTTTCCAATTAAGAAGTCGATTCGATAATATTTGATTAATTTTATATTGATATAAAATTCAATGAAACAAATTAAACCAAATACAAAAAAATATTCTTATCTTTCATTAACATTGGGTTTTGGATTTTTCGCCATTTTTATTGTTTTTTATAGATGCATTGCCACACAAGGTGAAGAACGGAACCTTTAAGGCCACCTTTTTAAAATCTATCTATTTAAAAAAAACTCTTCTTTAAAAAAATAGGGTTCACATTTCTGTATTCATAGGTATCAATATGTTATATAATCAATACATACTATTTTACTCTTTTCTATTTTATTCACTTCAAATGTAAAAACAAAAGAAATCGGTTTTCATAATTTACCTAAATTTATGTTATTAATATAATAATACAGCATGGTGTCTTGTTTTACTAATACCGGTTTGAGGTCATATCTCACATAGACGTATATATCTTATATAATATTATTATGAATGATCTCTTTAAAAAAAAATTCTCACGGAAATCTAATCTAATTATGTGTACTAGTTACATATTAAATGTTATTTCTTCAATGTTTTTATAATTACATTTTTCTATCGGACTTCTTTTGTTTATAGTTTTTATTTGTCCAATATAGATCAACTCATAGTCCAACTTACAGAGCTGGGTACGCATTGCAGCTTTGAAAAAAATGTGATATGCTAAACTATTGGCAAATTGTTGTAATGAAGTACATGTAGATAGACACTAACTAGGTAGTTGTTAAGTTGTAAAACTAATAAGATTAAATAGAAGCAGACTGGTCAATTTGTTTACTCATTGAATTTAAAAGAAAAAACTATATAAGTTTGAAACAAATTTATTATAATTTTTTTAAATTTAATTAATAATTAATTTACAATATTATATTTTTTTATTTAAAAAGTCGTACGTACAAATAAATATATTATATATTCCTAATATTTGTATTGTATATGACATTTATATATTAATGAGACGTATATAAATGTAATATTAATTTGAAGAATACTATTCCATATCGAAACTATGCACACATATAATTCCTCAAATACAATTTCGTTTGGAATGTTCCTTAATATTTTCTTATTTGAAATTCGCATTAGCAAATTACAATATAAGAAATCATATTTCAAATGTTTAATGCATTTAAAAGAAGTGGGCATAGCCTACAAAGTAAAAGGTTTACCATTTAAGATAAAAAACATGTTATTGTTTTTTTTTTTTTGTGAACATACCTATATATTATATTATATATACCTATATATAAATTTATGCTAATTAATATAATTTCGAATTGTGTAAATATGTAACCAGTTATTGTTAGACATTATTAGATATTTTAAAGTTTTAATTTGTGTGTATATTATGTGTTGATATAAAAAATATATAATTTATTTGTAAATGAATAATTATATTGTCGGTTTTTTTTATATTTAAATCCTTCCATCGGCACTCTGCTGGTTAATTTATTACTTGATTAAAAGTTATAGTTATTAATTTCTCTAATCCTTTCTTATGAGATAAATATATTGATTTAGGAAGGTACCTAATGATTTTTAATATTCTTTCAAAATATCGTTAGGTTTTTTTATCGAGAATCATTCTACTTAGTACCTATACATAATTCAATATATCGGCTATAGTTGTATTTTCAATCATAATATACTACTAATATTATTATTTTAGTATAGGTAAGTAACTATGAATATATAATTTATTTTATTACTAAGACAATTCGATTTATTAAAACCAATAATATATATAAAAAAAAAAAATATTAAGATAATATTTCACACATATTCTATAATTAAAAAATGTAATTAATTAAAATAAAATAAAATAATTTAAATTTAGGTATTATTAGTATAATTCTTATTATTAGCATAGAAGTTTTGATATATTGAAAATTATGTTATATATTTAAACTATAAGGTGAGTAGTATGTTTTTCATAATATATATATATATATTATAAGGTTTGATTTTATTATAACATAACTTGTTAATTTCTGATTGATAGTTTTATAAAATTACTATTTGATAGTGTATTTAATTTGTATTAGTATACCTATGCTATGTATATAAAAAATACAACCGATTATAAGGTTATTGATTATTTGTATAATAACACACATTTATAGGTTGTTAAAGATATAAATTAAAAACCTATTCAAATTAATTAAGCCTGCATAATATATTAAAATATATATAGGTACACTTATAATTTTTTTTTTTTAACAATCTTCATTAATTTTAGCTGAGTACTGAGTAGGTATGTGTTTCTCATAACTATGCAATTTCCAATATTACGAAATCAAACATACCTACATAACTGAAAGTTTAGTAGATTAAATTTGAAATAGAATTACTTATGGAAGATTATTTGATGTACCTATTTCACAATCACGAGTAATTTGTTTAAAAATTCTTTATATCTACTTAAATTTATTTTAATAGGCACATTAACAAAATCGGTAAACACATTATGTATATCTATATATTATAATATATTGGTATCGGTATACATATTAAGACGCACATTAATATAAAAATGATTACACTGTAAAAGAATTCTTTTAGGACTATTATTATATAAATTTAAATGTAATGTACATCATTAGACCAATATACTATTTTCTGATATCATTAGAAACATGGAAACATATATTTGGCTACGATTTAAGACAAAACCTAGCCAAATGATGACCAATAAAAAACAATTACACATTGTAATTTATACTTTGATATCCTTTCATATAGCTACGTACCGTTATATTAAATTTATTTTTAAAATTGATTTAGTGGGTAATAGTTTTTATAAATATTATTTTAACACCTCTAGTCATCACATTTAATGAAATATATAATTACTATTTATTATCATTTATTTAAGACAAAACATCATGCCAATATAAAATTAGTAGTTTTACATTCTCTTTTATCTCTTTTAACATAATTAAAAAATGAATAATTAATAATAACTCGGAAATCAACATTCGTTCTACATATTTGATAAGTAAAACAAATAAAATTCTTAAAATTTTATTTTATTACTTTTTGGAGAACTACTGATTTTATATTCATTTTTAAACTTTAGGTTATTAGATTGTAGTATAGTGTATTCCATATATTTCAATTAATTAATTATTTAAAAAATTTAGATAGGTATAGTAACTGCAGTCATTGAAGGTTTATTGTTCAAATTTGTGTAATATTAATATTTATTTTTATACACAAAAATTCTGAAAATGAATAACAACTGACCTTCAATAAGTGTGTAAGTAATATATATTCCTATATACTTCATCGGGAGATCCCGATTCTTTATTTTTATGTTAAAGAGTAAATACAAAAACAAACAACGAACATATTATGTTATCATCTAAGGAAATAGTATTTATTTACACTTGATAAGATTAATATAAATTAGTTAATTAAAAATTAAATGATTTGTAATTGACAATTTATAGGCATCTACAAGTACGTTATAGTTCTCACCGATAGATGATCTGAGCATAAAATATAATAATATACCTTTGGTCCAAACTAGTTCAAATATTATGCAATTTTAATTGATCAAAAACATTTTATACAACTTGATTAAAATGTATTCATGAATGACGCGCAAAAACAAATTATTTTGTGGTACTGTGGTGAAATTATTGCTGTTATAGGAACATTCTGACTGTACATTATTTTTGAACGATTTATATAGGCAATAAAATGTTTTAATTTATATTAAAATTATAAACAGTGTCTTATTTGTCTCCTTGTTGGCTTAGGCATATAATATTTACTACAAAACAACCAGTCTGCGTTCATTGAGTCAAGGTTTTACGGTATAGATTTTGACTTCAGAGTAACCAAGTTCATACCGTATATAATATAAGTACATATTATGGTTATACGGCACTGTCATCTGTCAATATTATTAATCCCAAATTGCAGCGACTATCAGTGTCTAGACGTCTAGTCGATTTTAATTGTGCATTGTTCGAACAATTAACAATTTACAATTATACACGAGTATACCTACAAAAGCATTAATGTTTGAGTAATAATAAATCATACAAATAGGTAATAGTTGTATCATGTACGAGCACCGTCGAGAGTGAAAACATTTGTATTTGCAGTTAGTATTTTATGTTTTTGTCTGAATGCTTCTAATATTATGGAGATGATAAAAAAAATAATCTCAGAATAAATATTACTAATTAACTGTAATCTATTATCAACCATAATTAAATGATTGAACATCGTTATTTCAATACTTAGTGTATAAGAATGTTCATGTCATCATGAAAGGCATAATGGTCAAAGCAGCTTTTTGCTTAGAATTTGTATTAGCTTCTTATGGGCTTATCTTCTAATCTATTTTGCCTTTATCTCATGTGAGTGTAAAGCTGGCTTATGGTTTATGATGAAAAATATAATTAGATACACACTATAATTGCATATATGGAGGTTAAAATAGCACCATATACAATTCTTTGTAATATTACTAATTATTAATCCAAAATTTTCATTTAAAAATGTATAAAACAATAAAAATCAACTCGTGTAAAATGTATTTTATGTCACAGAATTGCGAGTGGTCAATGGGTGATGAAAACAAGAGCATCGTAAAATCCACTGCAAGAGGTACAGTTATCAGCGGTAGTCAGTATAATATATTCGTATAATGAATATTGATTATGTGATCAGTTTTACTGTACTTCTATCTACCTTTTAATGCTGATTTATCAAAAAGTAAGTTTTATTTTTATATGAGCTAACCTAACCTAACCTAATCTACCAATCTATACTAATAATTTCGATGAAAAATAAATACCTAATATTTATAGGTATAATTATAAAATTTCGAGAAAACGTATTTAATAAAATACTTTTTTTTTCGGTAAAGTCATATACCTACCATTATTACGTATAATTTCATATTTATTTTAATGTTATATTGCAAATTAAAAATTTAAGTATAGGTCTTTAATATAATTTATATTTTTTAGCTACATTTTTTAATAAAAACGGTTCTTTAGCTGCTTTAAATAATTTTTGTTTTCTATCTATGATGAATTATCGTTACATTTTGTCATTGAGATTTTTATATGTAGGTACCAATCTATTATTTATTCATAAAAATAAGTTTTGTGTTATTGTCACATCACAATTATAATAATATTATATAAATTATAAACCACGGGGGGTGTGGACTATATGTGTAGGCCTTATTTTAAATGTTTAACCTGAAAGTTGTTATCTATCTCTAAGCACACGCAATACTAAGTCACTATCAATAATCTAAGTGGTTTTATAATCTGCAGTTTAGTGTTTTGTTTACTTATAGTAGTTACAATACAAAATGTACAAATAATAAATATACTTTACGTGAACTACAAACTATATATGTACATGTTGAAGTGTACTTTTTGTTTGCTTAAGTAAAAATCCATAATGTATTAACATCGTTTTCAAGACATAAATATATATTTATTTTATCATATTTTAAGTATTGAGCTATTTTTATTTAATTTTTACAATTTGGGCAGGTCATTATCGAAATGATAAAAATTACTATGTTTTAATATATATTTACAAGTCGGTATATATGTTATAAAATACTAAAATATGTTACATGAAAAATCGAAACATATTGGTTAGGTACAGTTTATTATTTACACCAATGACAATTATCTCTTCATTAACATTCATAACCGTGAGAATATCCGTTGGACCCAGTTTCCATACATATAACAATCAATTTGGCCGTCCATACAATATTTGAATAAATATTATCACCTTTTACCTACCTAATAATACTTTTTTAAGCTTCAAGGGTGATGAAATCATTTCAAATTATTTTATTTCTGTCCATACTCCATAGCTTCTAACGAAAATTATAATAATCATATTATATTTGTCTGTACAATATATTTAAATTAAACACTTTCATTTTTGTCTTTTATTAAATTAATATTTAAATAAATAAATATCATTGTTATTATGCTATATGCACTAATAATGTATTTATGTTTTACAAAAAATACATGATTGCTTCTTTAGTATGTGGAAGAAAGAGGAAAGAACTGGTTGAATCTTATATAAGATATTAAATTTATATAATAATAATATTTATTTTCTTATTAGTTTATTACCAATAATAAAACACATTATGTATTTAGTTAGTTAAGCTTTAGCCTTATACTGTTTTATGGGCATTAATAAATAAGAGGTGGACAATATTTATGTGATTGTCTTTTGATATGTTGTGAAATTATTTCCACGCTAATAACTAAAAAATATTTAATCTTTATACTAATACTCATTTTATGTATAATTACAGATTATGTGCAGTTATTCGTCGATTTCCCAATGCGTTTACTGGCTTTGAACCGGTAATGTGTTATGGCGAAATGCAGTACTTTACTTGTACATATATGTCTATATTATATTTTTAGTTTTTTAGTTTTTAATTAAAAATAGATATGTTTGCACATTTAAATGAAAACGTTATAAAACATTGGTGTAGCGAGTAAATTCATTACTGTATGAATGAATTATGCCATTAATCATTTTCAATTTTGATAAAACATTTCTAGTAATATCCGTCCTCTAATACATCGAACCAATTTTTAAAGTCATATTATACAATGCATATAATATTGTGAAGTAAGTATTGGAAACAATATATTCTATCTTTCTTAGACATTGTACTTCTATACAACTTCTAATAATAATAGGTTTGACGCACTTTGATAACATATCGTATTACCATAATAGTAATTTGTTTTTAAATTCGAAACGGTTTCTGTTCGTATCCATTGTTACAACATTATACGTGTTCGATAACAAATAGCCAATATACCAACCTAGCGGCTCGTTTCCGGAATTAATTATAAGTTCAAGATCACATACAGTTGATAACGTTAATTGTACATACTTAAAATAATGTCTTGTAAATTAAAATATCGCGATGTGCGTAAGACATTTTTTTTTTTTTTGGACGTTTTACAACGTGTAAACAAGTTTTTTTTATGTACGCTTACAAAACGTGCCACCGGGCACAAAGTATCTTAGTAGTAACTCTAGTACCTAATAATAATATAAAGACTCGAAACTAGCAGACTGCTATATCAGTTAGCACGCATGTTACATACAGACATTAAGACATAAGACATATTATAAAGCTCAATACAATCTCTCTGTATATATATTATGTATGTGTATATATGAAAGACGAGTTGTTTTCTCGCGTTTCGTTTCGAAGTCATAACTTTTTTCACACAATTATTTTTAAAAAAATTAGATCAAATATATGTTAAAATTAATAATATCTTTCCGCACAAAATGTTCCTCTAGATTTTAAAGTTTAAACATCTGTAGTTTTACAAAGAAAAATTAATCTCAAATTTAAAACTTCAAATATATTCCTCTGTCTTACAACTCCAATATTCTTCAAACAACAAATGTAACATAAGTACTTAATAATATCATTAATATATTTATTATAACTAACATATTGTTTGATAGAATCGGTTGCAAAAGATGTTTGCTTTTTATTCCCTTAATTTTCTCCTCTGATACACACTATTAGAGTCTTAGATAGTTATTTATTTTATGTAAAATATATTATATTATTATTTATATTGTTAATAGAATACATCACTAACTTATTTCGTTTATAATATTAATTTATATTTACTATTTAGCTGTTCTTAAGGTTAAGTTATCTAATGAATTTTTTAAATTTTTATCATACATTATACTATTTATATTTTGTGTGAGTAATTAAAAACAATATAAAAATATAAGTGTTTTTATTTATTTTATCCAAATTTGAAATGTCCACACAATTGATATGATGTTCTAAATATATAAGACTAACGGATAAATAATTATAGATTATTATGATTATAATTATGATCACTTTAAACTAATTATTTACGTTAACGGATGGATAAATAATTTTTTTTATAAAAATACGCCATACGTATTATTATAGCTCAGGCGTATGTTAATAGTTCATTATATTTTTTATACGTAGGCAGGTAGGTACGTATCGTAAACGAACATTTTGTATATTATAAACCCGCCGACGAAGATCGATTCACCGCGGACGACTTTTCAATTGTGACCGACCCGGTTGTCGATTGTGACATCCCACGTGGCGGTCGGTGGATTTTTTTTTCATTTTGTCGTACCTATTCAAAATTAAGAATTAAACGTAACGTTATACCTCTCCTATATTATGCATATTAGTATTAATAATGTATAAATATTATTACAGGCGTGACGTCGTTACACGAAAACCCCTCATTAATTTTTTCACATTATTCATTAAGCCGCGAGACCGCAACAATACGCGCGCGGAGGATATTTTTACACACAGCGTTTGTACGTATTAATACATTTATATACCTATGATATTATAATAGGAAATAGGCGTTTATTATTATGTTCTCTCGGTGAACGTCGTGCAGGTTATAATAATAATGATACGTCTCGGAAATCTCGACGCGCGGTAATGCGTGGGCGCGCGACCTCAGCACAATAATCTTACGGACGTAGGTATATATACCGCGGTATAATATATAATACCTATATAATATCGTGTTGTATTTTATGCGGCTGGCGGTGGAGTGGAGAGAAATTAAACATAATGATAATAAATAATAATTAAAAGTATAATGCCACACGTTGCTCATTAATATGCGAAACCCGAAATCCGGTTTGTCCGCCGATTTCCGGCGATGCGAAACGTATATTATTATACCGCACATAGGTGCGAGTAGGTATAACTCAAATATTGACTGAATTTTTTATTCAATTTTTTTTTTCCATATTATATTATATTCATTCACATTCACATTATATTATATTATCAGATACATACGAGTATACTTCCACCCGGAGGCAATTAACTCGTCAATGATCTCACGCGGTGTTCGGATGACTGTCTACAATATAAATATATGGTAAAAATAGACACGCGCGTACGTTGCGCATCATCGACAACGGGCGTGCGGTACCTACTTATAGATACCTGTGGTAGATACAGAGTGATACAAAAATGGTGGGTATTACGTGCGTTTTTCGATGTCATATCGGTTATTTTTATAACGCGAAATTCTCATTACTCTGTATACATTTCAGTGTGAATCATGCTCGTTGTCGGTCGCGGAAGTTGCGCGGCGGGAGGAAAAACAGTAAATACCGCATATTTTTTAATATTTTCATTTTATATAAGTCGTGTATAATAATAATGGAAAGAGTGGACGATGCGTCACACCATTTAGTCGGTATGCTCTTTTTATAGATATAAATATTGTAATACGTATATTTTGGAAATAAAATGACTCTGCGCCAACAGACCGGAAACGATGAAAATATACCCGGTTACAAAATCGATAAAAATCTGTTACTTTCACATCGAAACATTTTTATACGTTCATCTACCGCGTATGTCATCCGACGTCAAATATTATTCGCTCTGTACATACGATTCCTCGATACGATGCTACAAGTTAGGTTAAGATTTCACTGAGTGCGGTTTCGGTCATTTTCGGTCAACGCTAAAGACTACTAGTTGGTTATCCTCTTATTATAATCGACACTATTACATTCAGCAAAAGCCGAATCGGCTATACCTAAATACTTATGGTTTCTATAATAAGCAAAAATAGTCATTTTTATAAATAATAATAATAAGTAGGTAGGTACAATGAATAGGTAAAACAGCAGAGCAGACAAAAAATAAAATTATGTTAATACTTAAATACAAAAAATTATTGCATAAGTATTTTTTTCTTAATCGTACTTATTACAATAAAAATTATATAATGTATATATAAACAAAAATATTTAGTAATCTGTATAATAATTATACCTATGTAATATTTTTATGTAAATTATTACTGTTAAAACGTATTAATTCCACTGAACATTTTGTTAAAATAATCGTTTGAAGTAATGAAGTCTTTTTTTATTAATTTGTCTTTTGATCTTTATATATTACGTACAGGTTGATGTCAGAGTGACATACAGATTACTAGATTTTTATTTTTGGACACAACTCCCCTGCAGCTTATGGTAATCGAATTATATTATTAATTTTGGTTACACTAAAAATTAAAAACTTCATAAATATATCTAATTTAACATTTGAATTTATAGGTACTACACACATTTATAATTATTTAACATGATAATATCATACAAGTAAAAAATAAATATTGCAGGATAGCTACGTTGGTAAATAAAATATTATATAAGTAATTAAAAATTATTGCTTTGATCAATCTTCCTATTATCGCATTTGTTTATGTTTTTTTTTTTTTTTTTTTGGCAAATTGATTAAATATCGTATGAATATTTAAATCGTTTTCTTTGTGAATATTTAATACCGCGATACCATTAGATCTTGATTTTGTCATAAGCTGCTCGCATGTAATACATTTTTTAGCCTTCTCAATGTAGAAAATGATTTTTCTATATTTGTAATAACATTTTAATGTTCGAAAATTTTTTTTAAAAAAACAGGTCTACCTGTTATATAGTATCCACGACAGTGGGTGCTTTAGCTCCTAAGCACCCTTTCCTTAAATCTTAACTTAAGGGTGTATAAGCGTATAAGCGTATAATATATAATTATTATTAATTAACAAAACGTATAATATATTGCAGCGCTCAGTATCGTGTCTGAACTCATAATCAATAAATACATGTTTTTATCGAAATTGATAACAATATTATTGTATTCACGATGGCACACCGTTGTAGGGATACATACACGATTATTATATTATGTCCATGTACCTAGGTACATATATTATCATTATCGTACCGTTGTTTTGTTACGGCTATTTAATTTAATTTGAATTTCTTTTCTTTATCGTTTAGTATATAAACGAAGTGGTGCTGACACCTAAAATATACCGCGGCCGTGGGAACGCGTATGAGAAACGGGAAAATGCCGATATCGATGATGTTGTAAAATAAGAAAAAAAAATATCGAAAGAAAAAGTAGCCTCCAACCTCCTCTTCGATGAGTACTTTGTAATGTATAATATATCATAAGTACGCACAATACAAAACCATAAATATCGATTTTCGACCATTAAGTAGACGGCTCGATGAAATGTATATTTATTGTAATAGCGCACAGTATACAGTACACATAGCCGGAATAAATAAAAAAATAACACGCGCGTCGGTTGCTCGCTGCTGTTAATGGGTTTTTAGGAAAATATACAAACGCATGCCTACTTACGTGATTGACACTTGTCCGAATAAAATGCATTATAATAATGATATAAGTTGTCTGCAGTATATATATGCGTTACGACATAATATTGTAACACGACGGGGTGATGTTACAATAATTTTTAACTGCAGTATAAAGGAGACACGATTGTAAGATTATTATTATTATTTTTTTTTTTATAAATTTATCTATTTCTGCTTAGATGTAAATTGATTTATGTTTAGTTACCTTAACGAGTATGTCGATGTTGAACTTAAAATTTCACAAGTATTGTTGCAGGAAAAGGATATAGAGAAAAAACTATACACCGGCACAAGGACAGTTATTGTAATTTGTAACATAGTTGTAGGGATAAAAGTCACATATTTCTCTGTTTTTCGATTTTAAATGGTTAAATTTAATCTCTATAACCAATTCATACTTATCTAATATGAAATAAAACATACCATAGATGATACAACGACAAAATTAGATGAATTATTTTAGAGGCGGATATGGTTATTTTATGTTACCAGGAACTAAATTCAAGGGGCCCCTAAAATTTTATCTATTTTCTTATTGTAATATGAAGTTCTTTAGAATTATTATATTATTATTATTTTAGTTTTAAACGTCTAGTAAAAGAAATTAAAAAATACCATTTATCATTTAATTAATATAATATAAATCATAATAAAAGTTGTTGAGATTAGGGTCCGGGGGCCCTATAAAACATGGGCCCACCGGGAAAATTCCGATTTCTCTATAAAGTCTTATCTGCTCCCGGATTTGCCGATTTAATATTCAAATGTTGACTTATTGAGACCCTCATAAAGTCATAACAATAAAATAACGTTCAGAAAATCTATTAAACCGAAAAAATTGTTACAAAATAAGAAATTCCAATTAATAAAACGGCTTTTATGTAGTTCCTATACCGTTTTTGGAACACAATATAAACTTATTTATTGGATTTCAGACAAATATACATAAAGTTGTATCGATATATTATCATTATGCTAATCTGAATATATTTAATACATTTTATATTATTTGGAGAAAAAAATATTCATTTCAAAATTTTATTTCTACCTATAAGAAATTACGCGCATTTTGAAAAACATTGAATAATATAATATTGGCCGATCATTGATGACGACGACTTTGCAATCGTATAGTAAAACGTTTTTATTGATGACATGTATTTCTTTGTGCGGGTTAGGTATAGAGAATAAATTAAATTTCATTTTTACTAAATTATTGATAGGTCATAGGTACACTGATGATTAATATTTGATGAATGCAGAATAATATTATTATAAACGAAGCTAATAATAGTCATATCTTAATATAATAATTAAATATATGACTCATTTTAATTATTAAACTATATATGTATATATTGTATGTGTAATATGTTAGTAGATTTAATCACCTTTAATACGTATAGAGGTATCTCAATATTCTTAATAAGAAGTGTTTTAATCATTGCAATCTGACTGCTTGTGTAAATGTTGTTAGTATGCTTATACTTAATATATAGGTACTTCTATAATATATAATATAATGTTTATTAATTATAGTATTTAATTGTAGAGGTATATATAGAGATACAGATACTTATATGATTTTAATGTGCATGAATAGTCTGAATATATAGTTATTAATTATACTTGTATAATAATTAAAATTAATGTGTTAGAACTTTAGAAGTTATAACATCATAATATTCTTCGTAACTTTAGTTCTGTGAAAATGTTCTTATGTTGTTTCGTTTATTAAGTTATATATTTTATAGTCATATAAGCGGAAATATTAAATATTTTAGGTTTTGAAATAATTTGTTGCACATTTTAATAATTGCAACAATACATATTATTTTTTGTAAAATGTAAACATAATTATATATTTAATTTATCATTAACAAACTATATATATATATATATATATATATATATATATATATATTAAATAGATTACAAAGAGCAAAATAATTATTTTATGTTTTTCATTGTAGTTAGAAGATTGAAAGTATGCAAACAGAATATTAATTTTGTGTATGACTAAAAATATATAGATAAATTACTCGGAAATTCAAATGACGCACTATAATAGTCATTATAATAGTCACTATAATATACAGTCATCTATATACATTGCAAGTCTTATCTATAGTCAATGTCTCATTTTTAGTGATAAGATCTTGGAAACACTCATTTTATGTTTGAGTCATTCTTTTATTTATGATCTAATATCATGAATATGAATTTTTAACTTAATAGAAATTATACTATACGATACAAATTTATATCCATAATATTTTTTTAAAAGTCTTTAGTGACGAATTAATAATTTAGAGTGTTAAGCCTTCATCACCAATATTGGGTATGCTTAATTAGAACATGGGGGTGATAAGTAACTATGTGTAAAGTAGGCCTAGTCACTTATACACGGAAACAAATATTAAGTAAAAATAATCATTTTAAAAGTAGTTTCAACTATAAATTCTAGTTACGTTTGCATATGTGACAACCATATTATCTATATTTAGTTGCAGCTACTAAATAAATTAATAGTAAAATTAAACATATAATATTGTTACTACAATTATTTATAGTTGATATAACATATATAAACTTAGCTAAAATAATTAAAATTTTTAATTTTTTTTACGATACATTTGATAGTATATATTTTGAACACGGAGCAAAATACTGAAAAGCGTTTGAAAGGTTAAATGGCGCGATCAAAATTAAAATTGGAAGTTCCAGTAGGACGGAACTTGATTTAAAGACAATGTCTGTCAACTTATTATGGTTTTCTCATAGAAACATAAAATATTTATATTTAATATTTTATACTTATATCGTAAATAATAACAAATCAAGTATATAAAAAGCGGTAAGGTCGATTTTGGATGTTCCTTTGTCCCTTCGGTCCTCGGAGAAATTAATAGTTTAGACTTAATTTATAGATAATTATAAATAAGATTTGAATGATATGATATTGCATTAGAAAATACGATTCTGAGCGAAACTGAATATAATATAATATATTATACTGATAAGCTGTTCCAAAAGTTTACCACGTGTGTAAATTACCTATGAGAATATTAAAAAAAAATTTTAAGTACCTACATTCAAAATAGCATTACGGATCAAGAAAAGTCTAAAATTAATTTCATCAAAATTACGATTTCTCTAAATTTTGCCGGTTTTCTGTCATTTTTTGGTAGTTTTCCTTTTCTTGTGGAAAAACTTTTGAGAAATTTAAATAATGAGCTTAGATAAAATTTACTACCGAAAGCATACCCTATTCATGGTAAGTAGGTAATCGGACTCATGGCTAAATAACTAAGAATAATTGCTATGAGAGCAATAATTTGACTTTTCGTTCAGTTGTAACATTCATGGAAAATATCTGAAATTGTGACTTCGACTGTTAAAGATTTTTAGATGTTATAAATAGCATGGCTAAATAAATATTTATTCTTATCAATTACTTTACTCAACAGATGATGTAAACATATGTGCAGTACGAGTTTCTATCATACAAATTTCACACAATGGCACAAAATCTTTCTGGCTGTTGCTGTTGTGCTCTTTGCTGATGATAATAAAGTTTTTTCACTAGCGACCATTGGCTTTTCATTGCAGATATTTTTTTCTTTAAGTACAGTCGGGATGGCTACGGTGGTGGAAATGTTAAGTGGTTTACCCAAGTTTGGTTGTGTAATAACTGTTGGCAACGGTGCGAATTTTTTCGTTACTGTGCTCATTTTTTCCGGTAATGTCTTCTTTTGTCCGTCAATTATTGATTTGTCGTTCACAAACCGGGTGCGATAGATGTGCTTCGGTTGCGACAGTATTCTTTGCAGGTTTCGCGGTAGCTCTTGTCTAATATGGAGTAGGTATCGATCATTCACGTATTAATAACAACAATAAAGAATAATACTATAATCGAATCGGGTTGTTCGATTGTTTATTCTCTTTGGATATTATCGTGCTTAGAAGGTTTTTATTACATTTAAATAATATCTTATAATTATTCTTCGATTTATATCCGATTCATATCCGATTCATATCCGACTCAAACATAATCGTGCACATATAATGTGCTGGGTGGCGTATTTTGCAAATGTAGGTATACTCAGAACCGCTTTGTTGTGATTGGTTTGTATGAATTTATCGCGGTTTTGTTCGTCAATTTGATATATTATCAATTTTATTTTTGTTTATCACCATATTTTTTTGTAATTATTTATACCTTTTTATATAGTTTTCGATTAAATTTAATTAATCAATGATATTACCAATCCGGCGTGAATTTGGTTAACAAATAGAGAGATATTTTCGATTGGCTGAGCGAAGCGACAGCGCCGAGTACCTCAGAATTTACCTCGTCTGCGGCGAAACGGTCTGCTGTTAAGCCTATGCGTTAGAAAATAAGTATATTATTAGGTATGTTGTTAGGTAGGTACCAAATTATTGACCTTGTTCATCTTATAACAATGAATTATTTATTCAAATTTCTTAATAAAATATATGTTATTGTAAGTTGTAATTGTAAGTATGTAAGTTTATGTTATGAGTTAATGACTATAATGTAATAAATAATCATACAGTAATATAGTATAATAGTATACTTTAATTTAGTTAATCTCATCCTTATATCAATTTCATAAAAATTACGATTTACGTAAATTTTGACGTTTTTCTGTCATTTTTGGTAGTTTTTCTTCTTCTAAAAAAAAACTTTTGAGAAATTCGAAAAATAAGTTAAATAAAGTACAAACTAGACGCAATTTACTACCGAAAGCGTACCATATTTATGGTAGTCGACCATTATTTCTTCCCGAAAAAATGTCTTCAGATATAAAAAAGTAATATTCTATTAAATATTCAAATTTTAGAAGTTTATAAAAAAATTTTCGGTTTTAAAAATATTTTGTAAATAGATTAAGTAAGTAGTTCATGAGTAGGCTTTAAAAAAAATTTTAAACCGTTGTAAGTACTCGAAATTGTATGTAATATTAAATATTTTTGGAAAAATGTCATAGCTCTATATTTAGCCAGAAAATCAATTAATCCGTTCCAGTATCTATGTTAGTATTTAAAAAAATTTTCAAGTCTCTACAATCAAAACTCAATTAGTTATCACAAATAAAAAAAAAAAAATAACGAAAACCGTAATTTTACCGATTTTTTGCCATTTTTTGGTAGTTTTTCTTCTCTCAAGGAAAAGCTTTTGAGAAATTTGAAAAATGAACTAAATAAAGTACCAACTAGATGCAATTTGGTGTAGGAAAAGTACCCTACGTGTGGTAATTGGACCATTGTTTCTGCCCCGAAATCGTGCTTTCAAACATAAGATAGATATGAAATCACAGTCTCATCCAACAGAAAAATTCTAAATTTATCAAAATAAAATATTAACATTTTAATAATAAACAAACAAAAATTAAATTTGTTATATGTAAGTAAGACCTGCAATTAATCATGGACACTATTTTTTAAAATTTATTTCATTTTATGATAATTACAATATGTTATACATAAAAAAAACATCATTGTAAAACCAATACATATTCCTCGCTTTGTTCAGAATCTAAAATGATTACTATTTGGGCGTCATAAATTTAATTTTTAGGTTCTATACAATCAGTATTTAAAGTGGTTTTGTGAACACGAGAGGACAGTGTCATTCCTTTATAATTTATTTATGTTATATATATCCAAAATAATACTTTTTCTCTATCCCTAACAAATACTTTTTATTAGTTCAACAATATACTTGACCATGATAGTAGCAGTATAGTATATTTTGTTACTAAAGGTAGTTAAAAATACTCGTGTGTAAGACACCAATACGTCTAAATATAACTAAATTTATAAGATATGTCACTATTATTTAGAGCCACGTCCACTATAGTAAACTATTGTTAGTATGTACAATTTATAATTTTCACTTAAAGTACGTAAATAACGTTGTAAAACAACGTTAACATTTATGTAAATTAAATAAATAACTTTAATTCAAAACCATGTTGGTAACAATTCATAATGATAATTACAATAAATAATTTAATACTGTATAAGATATAAAGGACGAATGGACTATTATCAATATAAGTAGATATCTATAATATAAGGTATTCATTGAGATATGTAACGACGCATACTATTCCACAAATAAACTTAAAATTTTCCCATTCTACCACTCATTTAGTATTTTATTTTTTATTATTAAATTATTATTATTATTTTTATTATTATTATTTATTATTATTTGTTAACATTGTATATGTATGGTCGTTTTCGTTACAGTTGTTATTTATTCCTTTTTATTATTATATTTGAAAACATTTTTATAGTTTAATCCTGTATTTTGGCTTTCTATACGCTTCTACATTTTAGTTTAAACGATATCATTTTAGATTTTGAGTGGAGTGAGGAATGTATTGTTTTTACAAAGATTTTTTTTTTTTATGCATGAAAACATTATTTCAGGTAGAAATAATTGTCCGATTACCACAAGTAAGGTAAACTTTCGGTAGAAAATCGCATCTACTTGGTACTTTATTAAGCTCATTTTTCGAATTTCTTAAAAGTTTCTTCCTATGAGAAGAAAAATTGCCAATAAATGGCAAATAATCGGCGAAATTTCTATTTACGTAATTTTTTATATTTTATTTCGTGATAACTAATCGAGTTTTGATCGTAGGGACTTGGAAATTTCTTTGAGTCTAACATAGGTAATATTTACGGTTAGTAAAATTTTGGAACGGACTGATTGAATTTTGGCTAAATATTAAACTTTGAACTTTTTTTCAAAAATGTTTAATATTTCCTGCGATTTTTGGTTTATTGGTTTGAATATTTTATTAAAGTTTAAACATATACTACTTAATCTTTTACAACATATTTTAAAAATTGTGATTGACAATTTTTATCATGAAATGATAACTCTTTGAATATTGATCGTAGGATTTGAAATTTATTTTATATATTTACGTATGTAATTTACACTCGTGGTAAATTTTGGAATGGATTATTAGTGTAATATATTGAGATTCGCTCAGAATCGTATTTTCTAATGCAATATCATTGCATTCAAATAATAATAATAAATATATCTAATATATGAATAAAATAAATATAAATAAATATATAATAATAAATCTTAATAATTATAATAAACCACTAATTTCATCCACAGAGGATCATCCACAATCGACTTTTCCATTTTTATTAATTGTTAAATTGTACATTTAGTGATAAAATAATAATATTATTTTACTAGTTATATTAATTTGATTAATTTGATTATTTTAGTTAATTTCGTGAAATTATAATAATAAACTATTATTGTAAAAATATTATACTCATCTAATTTCTCAGAAACTTCAACGCACGTATCTAATGATACCCGGTCGCCAAAAAATGGTAGGTATTTATGATCCGCACGCGACGATTCGCGGTATGCGTATGTATATGCAAAACATATAGCCGAGTATATTATATGGACGGTGTAAAAAGGCAACAAAGAATATATTATATGATAATAATATAATTCCAAGCTTATATATTTATTTTTTATATATATTTTTATTATACGCAGTCTTCATGGAGAGAAATATGATACCGTGCGCTTCTTATAAGACGTATCGTGGGTATCTTATTTTATATACCTTAACATAAGCTGGTATACGTCTATAACCACGTCGTTGGTGGGGGTGGATTAGTAGGGGGGAGGGTGTGGTGACGAGGATGAGAAGTTGGAGGGGAAATCTAATAAAAATACACTCTCGACGAGAGACACTACGTTGGAAATAGATCAAAGAAGACGTTTATCAGGACAAACCGGCCAACCGGGACCGCATTCTTCATTATGGTTTGCCATTTCTCACTGGCTCTGTCTCTAATTCCATCTCGGGCGTCGTTCGCGTACCGCCGCTCGGCGCGCTACAGTCTTACAGGTACTTGCGTTTTTTTTTATTTTTTATATCGATTCGGACCAATTAAAATATTATCGACACGCGAAATATTGATTGTGTAAACATACACATACACACAGGGGGAGTATATATATATATTTGTATAAAATGTGTTGTCCACCCGCTGTTTTACGTCTATAATATTATTATTATAATAATAATATGTTAAGTATTATTATTATTATTGTTAGCGCTTCGGCCGCGGTCGTGTCTGACAGCGAAACTGACACGAGAGAATTTTTACGGGGAGAGTATATTATATATATATATATACAGAATGAGAAAAAAAAAATATATATATATATAATAATAAACAAAACTCGCGTGGGCTCTTCCGAGGTCCGTGAGAACGGACGAAATACGGTAACGGGCGGCGGCGTGAGCAGCCTGCAGAGCGTCGCGTCGTATTCACATATAATATATATCTCGAGCGGGGTATATAAGAGCGGCGGCGGATATATGGAGTCAGTACCGCGTGCGTCGGCGGCGGCGGGAATTCGCCCGGAGCGCACAGATCGAGAGACAGACAAGAAATTGATTATGTCATCATTGCAGCTCGCCGGGTTTATTTTTTTATTATTATTATTTTGTGGGCGGAATCGAGCTTGTATATATAATATATTGTATACGAATTTTTCTTTTTAATTCACGTAATTTTTTTTTTTTTTTTTTT
>CM023357.1:17824089-17981111 GCA_013282895.1 Eriosoma lanigerum
CCCCCCGCAAAATTTTATTATAATTAAAAAAATTATATTTTAGATTAGTCCAACTAATATTATATATAAAATGAAATAAATTACATTATTTAATTAATTACATAATATTAATAATGAAACTATTCACAAAATTAATTTAATGTACAGAAATAACGAACGATCTTCGATCTGTGGGGGGGTCCAGTACCCTTGGACCACTCCCGTAAATACACCACTGTCTCTAGTGTATATTAATATAATGCGCCTTCCTAAGCCAAAACACCGCAGTTGTAATAGTGACGATGTACATAATATTATAGTTTTGAGAAAAATTAATTTTTCTGAATTATCTATTGTTCTTTTTATCACAACACAATCAAAAGTAATTAATTAATTATAAAATAAATTAATAATATAACTGCTAAGAATTATAAAAAAAAAATTCAAATTTTGTCACTAAAATAAGTATCTGAAGCCACTATATTAATTTTTTTTCTTATAAAAATTCGTACTACTCACATTTTGATTGTATCTACGTTAAACGTGTACTAAATATTTTTATTTTTTTTTTTTTTGGGGGGGGGAGCTGATGAATAGGTATTATATTTTTTTGTAAAACATGATCTTGTGATAACATTATTTTTCCTATCATAGATTATATAGATATTTTTTTTATTAAAAAATTATAAATTATAAAATGATTATGTAGGTATTCTTTATTAAACAATTAAAAACCTATAATAAATGTTTGTACAATAGATTAATTTGCAATCTAAATTACTCAAATGCGTAATGCACATTCTTATACTATTTCGGATTCTACAATAATTTTTAAATAAAAAAATTTCTTTAAACCTCTCCTAAAATTTTAATGAATTTCCAATTATGAATCAATAGTTCTACATTATAATATATAATAATAATACAAAGTCGTAGCATGCTACTCTATTTTTTTTTTTTTTTAGATTTTATAAAATGTACATTACATAAATCTGTTTTTATGGATATTAATGTCGTGTTTAGCGTGTTTAAGAAAACTTTCAAGTAACCATGGGTTAGATAATGTTAAGAAAAATTTTAATAAGTAGCCATTAAACGAAAAAATAAAATTGTACCCTCTCCAAAAAACATTATAATTCATATAATATTGAATATCAATAATACATCTACTTTAATCCAAATAATAAATAATAATAGTAGTAAAATCTTAATAAGTAGCCATGGTAACGAAAAATCTTACGATAATTGGCCTCGCAGAAAAAAAAATAAAATTGTATCCAGTCCAGAAATATATATTTATGTTAATAAAATTCACAAATTAAGTTTTTTTTAAAGCCATTTCCTATACTATTGTATATTAATGACAGATCGTGCTCCATAAAATAATATTAGTTATTATTATACATTTTCATATGCTTAGGTTTATTGTCTAATCATTATTTTTACAACCAATGTAGTTTTTGCCTGATTACCAAACTATAATAATATGATGTCGAGAAATATATTTGATAATCGACCAAATAAATATGATATGAAGAAATCGATATCCGCAAATGAAAGCAAAAATAATATACGAATTATTGTTTTGCATTATGCACCGTCGTCGTTGCCACTCGTTAGAGGGTCGCAAAAGTAATAAATATGTTTCTATTTCATTTGCTTATATCTCGACCAAGTCGTATTTTTATTTTATAGCGCAATAAAGACTCGTGTCGTTATATTACGCATATTATCATCATCGTCTTTATTATTATTATTATTATTGTGCTGTTTATACTCTGGCAGGTCGTCGCGTTCCTAATCGCATGTTAATTGCCACGTGATAAATTGTCCTATTCTGTTCTCAATACAGATTTATAATAATATAGTTCGTAATAAATTCTGACGCGCAAGTACATCGTTTATTATTGTAGTAATCATATTGTAAAACGTATACAGGGTGATAAACAAAAATTTTGAAAATTGTATCATGTTATATCGTACAGAGTACAATTCTAAAGTTTATTCCTTGGAAGCTTGGAGTCACGCAATTTTTCGGGGGATGAGAAAATAACGATTTTCGCTCTAACATAGATTGATTTTTTGACGTTATATTTAATAATTATTTTAATTAAGTATAGTTTAGGTTCGACTATGACAATATTTTAACTTTAAAGTAAAAATTAGACACCTATATTATAATCTATAATCTATATATACGAATTACGTTTAAGCATTAAATTTGTCATACCAATATTTAATTTCGTATCAGGAATGTCATGGTTTTCTTTTATAAATAGTAAATGTAAATTAGACACTGTTATAGGTAGGTAAATATAAAGTACAACAATCTTCAATCATTATTTTCGATTTATCAATAGTAAATATACGTTGTGGATTTATAAACATTGTCCATTGTCCATTGTATTATTATTTGTTTTATTATATTAAAGGCTTCAAATGCATGTTCATTAGCCCACATTGTTTTATTATGAACTATAATTAATGAACTATATTATTATATTATAATTATGAACTATATTCCATTAATGTGTTTAAAATTTATTGGACAATATCTCAGTCTATATATAGTTATAATATTTTCGCTGAAATTTATAAAATGTACAATTAAATAAATAATTTTACTAAACATTTTCAATTGTCTACAAAAATATATTAATTTTATATTAAATATTTATTATTTAAATACTAATGATAACAGATAATAAATAATTACCTAGGTATAAATTTACAGTTTAAAAAAAAAGTTGCCGTTATAGATTTATAAGGTAGGTATACCTAACCTATGTATAACCATATTTAAAAATAAATCAAAAAGTTATAGGTTGTTTTGACCTTTTGTTTGCTTTTAAAAAAACATGCATATAAACGCAGTAAAGTTTATAGTTGTTTGATACTTTAGTTTTTCTTGCAGTTGACATGTGATTAATATCCTTAGTATTGACCTTTTTGAAATAGGATTGTAAAATCGTTTTAGTAGATTATGTATTTTAAAAAAATGAATATACAAGTACATATGTTTAATTTATGAGTAAATACTAAAGGGTATAGCCTTATGTTATGTTAATAATAATATATTAAACAACAAACATGTTAGAATCGACTTTTAAATGTATGTTTTATACAAATAAATACAATTTTTTAAGATAATTCGTGTGTGTACCTAAGTGTACCTAAGTTATTTAAAAAGAAAACATACAAAAATATATTGATTGAGTTAATACAAGGTTTCTTATGTTTGTATATAATTTTCTAAAAATGAATCTCTAAACATACACTAAATAAATACTTTACAAGAATTCCTAGTCTTTTAAATTTAAAAATATATAGGTAATAATATTTTAATAGTTTTTATATGCATAATAGTAATATTTGAGAGTAAATTTAATTTATTTAATAATTTAACTTGTGCAATAGCTAGACGTATATTTTTATATAGATAAAAAATAACCTATACATAACATAAAAAATAATAAGAATTAAGTAGGTTTCAATTTTTCCCCATCAAAAATACAAATGTATAATCAAATATTATTGTAAAATATTTTATAAATGTTTTAAAAATTATACAATTACTAACTTTCAATAAATTCTAAATAAATGCTACAGTTTATAACTTTTAGCATTATGGATTATTTGTATTATGATGACAGTTATACAAATAACATGTTATAAAAAAATTATAATATTTACTTAATTATATTTTAGTCTTCAAAGTTTATTAGTTTACTAACAGAGATTGAATTTCTGTAGTCAGTGTGAATACCAATATACTTACAGTGTGTTTCCTTTCAAACGAAATATTTCTTTTAAGTGACTTCGGATTAAAAGAGGGTTTTCAGGAGGAACTAGGGAATACTGAAATACACATTTTCTGATGATTTTCGAATTTCAGACTGAAGTCAATGAACAGAAATATTTCGTGTTACCTTTAAAAAGAAACATGCTGTGTGCGCATATGAATTGATTGTTGTATATTAAATATTGTAAATAATTCGGTTTTGTACAGACTGGATTATAATTCAGATAATAACTTTACTGGATAATACATTTACTAATAATTATAATGAGTAATAACTATACGAATATGTATATGACAAGTAGTTTTATATTTACTTAATATTGAACAATAAACATAGATATAATAATATTCAAACCAACTTAATTGTAAATAAATAATAATAGTTCTGTGAAAATTAACTTTTGTTTTGTTAACACAAATCTTTTATTATTATTATTATTATTATTATTATGTACTGCTAATATTGAATGGGTTATAACTTTTCTTCTTCTATACTATATTATGTATAAATTATTTTTGCATTATCTTTTTGATTTATGACCTATTCATGTTTATGTGTAAGTACTAATGAAATAACTCATAAAATCGTGTTACCAGTTTACCACTTCTTAAATCATCATGGATGTTTTATTATGATTGGACATTTGTACCCACTATTCAAATATTAAATATAAATATTGTAATTTAATATAAAACGTGTTAATAATTATGTTGAGATACATATTGATTATATTAATTTCTATTAAATTATAAATATTATTCTAATAATAATATCAAATATTGATATTATATAGTATTTCATTGAACGATTTCGTTTTTTTGTAAGCAATTGATTAGATACAGTGGTGTAATTAGGATATGGGGTTTTTTTTTTTGGTGGGGAATGGTGGGGGGGGGGGGGGGTGAACATGAACAACATTTTATCTATATGCTCAAAAATGTATCTTATAAATACAATAATAATTAATAATACACAAAAGAAAATGATATATTATAATTTGTCATTTTATAGTGATTTCTTCGTGGTCAATTTTGATATTATTGTGTGTATTTCTAATATTGTCAGTAATTTAATTTAATCCATTTAATCGATTCTAATGTATATATATAATGTATAGATATGATTCATGAATAAAATTGTAAAATAAATATAAAATATATTTACTGTTTCTACCTCAGACATAGTATTTCTTAAATATATTTTTACTCTGTTTAAAAGGAAAACATTCTTTCCGGAAATTATTTGATGGGCTCATAAAATAAAATTGCACAGTAGACTTTTTGGCAGTCCGATACTTGAGTCTTCCTAGGGGTCTTGTTTTGTGTACTTTTTTTTATTAGTTGTCTATCTGCTCTCCAAGTATGTCCGAACTACTCTAACCGTTTATTTCTGATAAAAGATAAAAGATATTTGGTCTGTTATAATTTCTGTAATTTATCATTTCTTCTTCTCTCATAGTCATAGGTATATGTTTTTGGAGTATTTTTTTCCATCATTCTATTAATTTTAACACTATATGTTATAATATTAATATAAATATTAATGTTAATTATTGATAATCCAATATTCCAATAATCTTTTAACATTATTACTAATTCAATTTTCAATTTTGTACTATAAATGTTATAATGGGAATGACATAATAATAAAATAAAATAGTTACAAAACTACAAAATATTTCATAAAAATTAATTGAAATTAAAAATCAGGGGGAACCCATACACCTATCCACCGCAATTACGTGACTGATTAGCTATATAAGAATAATTAAATATGCTTACTTATTAATGTTGATAATTTAAATACATATAAATAATAAGCAATAATTTCAATTTATTGTTATTTTATAATTTTATTGCGTAAATTATATTTTAAGGGTTTATTTTATATTAAAGTGGTTCTTTATATCATAAAATAAGCCATAAAGTAATTATAATAGTGAAATTTTCAATATTGGCGAATATTTTTTTCTTTATATTATAAATACTATTATTTAAAATCATTATTATTGTTTTATTGAATATGATGGTTTTATGGTTTGATGCTTTCAAAATTACAATAAATAAATAATAATAAACCACTATATGGCATCAAGGTGAACAAAGTCAGACATTACCTAACAGCCGTACCTACCCGATGTTCATTGTTACTCGACTGAATGTCTGAATTTTTAATAATCGCGTTTTGTTATATAATTGCAATAAATATTAAGTAATATACTTTAACATCTTATGACATAATATTGTTTTTAAAATGTAAGAAGTTCATTATGGTTATTTACTGTAGCTTCGCAGTAATTATTATTGTCAATTATAATATGTGCGGATATTTTATCTTCGATTCGAGATTAGAACGATTTAAATAAATTAACAAACGAGAACCAATGATAAAAATCTATGTGATTAACATAACACGTGTAATGTCATAAAACGAATGATTGTATACAATTTATTTTAAATAAAAACTGTAGATGTTTGAAAAATACAAAAAATTAATAAATTTTTTTGTTTTTACCCGTTTATAAGTATAGGTTAGGTTACTCGTAAAATTTGCGGGTACGTGTTCGTATCAAAGAGCGTGACAAACGTCACACGTTTTTTCGGGCACTTAGAAGGACAATAAAAAATTCTCTCTTCATTATAACACTTACACACATCTAATATATATATATATATATATATACACTATCCCCACTTGTTGCGTGTTAGGATAAAGTACTTGACACAAGAAGCCGTAGAAGGTGACGTCTAAATTATTGTCAGGACAAAGTCATTAAAAGACACCTTGGTGGTTATTTTATTCATTTTTTGTCTTTTTTTTTTTGTCTGTACCTTTCTGTATCCTCGGCGATAATGTTGTTTCGTGTCGTTTATTTTTTATTTTTATTCCTTACCAACCCCACTTTACGACGTCATAGTCGGTTTTTATGATAATTACATTACACACGGATACTGACACTCAACTGTGCAGAATAACTCAATAGTCAATGTAAATCGACAAGTAGACTAGTTCCATGACCGACACTAAATGCTGCTCGCTGTATTCGTATACGTTTTGCAATTATCCGCGTTAATGATATTTTTTGTTATTTGTCTTGGTCGGAATGGCAAAATGTAATAAACAATAACGATAATATTATATTATATTAGTATATTTACATCTATTTATATCTATACATGAGCGTACGAGTAGAATATAATATCTAGTAAACAAATCAATGGATGAAAATCAAAAATTATCTTGTATTATTGTATTTATTTTGCAACACGTTTTGTAAGATAATATTTTTAAATTGTTATGTAATATTTTATTCAAGAATATTAGCGTTTCACAATAACATCACAAAAACATTTGATATTAGACAAATTAATTTGAATTGCGTATACTTTTTTAAATTTATATAAATGTTTATAAGATTTCGGTACCTAACAATTAATTATAACTAATTTATTCCGTTATTTTGTTATTAAAGAAAACCATCTTTAATTAATTTAATTGAAAGCAACAGAAATAATAATAAATATTTAAGAGATTTGGTAATCGCATAATAATTTAATTAACAATATTATTGATACTTTAAAAAACGATTTATAACTATATTTTAATTTTGTTTGGATATTTAGGTCAAGTATTAAAAAAATATATTTCTATAATAAAGATTTAAATTCATAATAAAATTAATGCAAATAATTTGTTTTTTAGTTTAAACGACATTACCTTATTAGTTATTATGGATTATCCAATAATATATACATATTATTAGGTAGTATATTAGGTTTTTCAAATCGTAAAACTAAAAGAAATATAAGCGTTTTTAGTCTTCCTGACCAGGTTAGGTAAGGTTAGTATCTGTTTTGAAGTTGTATATGACCTAGAATTGATTTACACTCCTATATAATATTATATTATGTAGTTTATATATCTAAATGGGTTTATATACGTTTAACATACCCAGACGGAAAGCGTTATTCGAGTAAAAAATATTTATTAACCAGATTCAAAAATTGTTTGATACTTCTGAGCCGATAACACACTAGCAAATTGATTTATAGGTATTTGTACTTGTGGTTTTTCAGTTTTATGTCATTATAGGATTCGGTTACTTTGAACCGTAATAAGAGAAGAAGACCGAAGGTCATAACCGATATAGGTACCATAAAATACATTCTAATGTATAAATCAATATTTCTATTTCCTTTATTGAGTTTTAACCAGTATTGGGAAAGTTCCTTTTTTAAAAAAATCTCGTTTCTTTTCCCGTTTACTTCCTAAAGTAAGAACTCGTTTCAATTTATAGTTACTTTTCAGCCAAATAAAAAAATATGATATGATAACAAGACGCATGTCCATATTATCAAAATAAGTTTTCCTTTTTTTTCTATTATTGCAGTCATATTTACACAACATATGATATCATTCATATTATTTCTGCTTATTGTTATAAAACCTACCTAAACGGACATAACGGTATTAATTCTGTTATAACATGTATATATATATATCAATTATAAATATTGATGTATATATATTGACTATTCAGGCCTGGATAAAGAGAGGGGGCAGAAAAGGCCATGGCCCCCAGTCCTCAGAACACTTTTGATTTTTAGGTGTCTCAGATTTTATACCAAATATTTTTATATATAGTAGTATTAAATTGTATGAAATATGAATATTATAATGATTTATTGAATTTCCCAAGTGAAAGAAAGAAAAACATTTTAATTTTGTAGTTTTTTAAAATTAAAATTAAATTATACTTTTTGGACATTATATTTTTTATTGGGGCCTCAAATTATTTTAAACCGCGCTTGTGACTATATCCTACGTTCTGATCCGTATAATATTGGCTGAAATACATAAAAACTTATGTAAACTCAGTCTCTTTTAAATTTCAACCAAAATATTACTTAATAATTTTTAATTGTAATATTAATTTCAATATTGTATTTAACATAAAAAATAAAACAATGTTTTTAACTATAATTGAAGAGTTACAGACAGTCCAAAGTTTATTAAAAAGGGAAATATTTATTTTGCCGGTTTTTATAACTAGTACAATATAATTTACAGATACAACCCAACTATTATGCTCAGGGGTGACATGATTGAACATTCGGAGAAAAAAAAACGAAAGAGAATAAATTGTGGATAATATTTTGAAATATTTATAATTATATCATATCGGATGTAGCCAAGTTTTATATAAACAGAGTTCTCTATATAAACGAGAGCGTTTATATATCTAGAAATCTAAGAGGTCAAGGCCTATTTTTTTTTCATATTAACTCATTTTCAATAAGAAGAGGTATAAACAAATCGTTTGTTTTTTGGTAATAGTTTATTATACAATAATTTTGATATAGTGGTTATAATATACATTTTACACAATATACATAGATAAAACACTAGAGGAGAGTCGTCTTTCTCTCATCCTCCGCAACGGAACTCACGTGGCTGAACAATTGTTTTCCGCAACAGAAGTCTGTTATAATTATACTATAGTATTATCTAGTTTTGTATCGGACACGATAAATGACGTTTCACAGTGCGTTCGTATACCCGAGCCGCATTATAGTAAAAACGTTGCACGTATACCAGATTGTTTGGTGGCAAAGAACTCGTTTGTCTCGTGGAAACACGGTAGGAATAAAAATATATTATTGGTGTATATCGCGTAGCGCTGACGTTCCCGCTGTGTGAAATCAAGTGATTAGAGCAGTAATTCGGTAATGTTTTACGAGGACATCGTCGGACCAGCAGGTTGCAGGTTTCGTATAATAATAATAATAATAATAATAATATAGTACACCGTGCACGTACACACCTGCGTATGTATTTTAATATAGTTTTATGGTAGCTGCAACAGGAAACTTTGAGTTTTATTTTGTTGACGTCGCGATCACGTATCACGATAAACGACACACGTCGCAATAACTCATAACAATAATAATATAACATGATGTAGACGCGTGCGTGTGTATCGGCTAAGAGAGAAAGAAAAAAAAAAAAAAACAATAATTAGCGCGATAGAAAAAATTCACATTTTTTTTCCTCCAAAAAATTCGAACGTTTGACGGTCGCGTCGTTTCTATTCGCGTATATATAAATATACAGACAAGAGATAAGCTGTCCGGAAATTATTATAATAATATCAGTGGTCGTCCCGCAGAGTCGTCTGTGTGATGCCGTGTCTATATATAGCGAATAGGAATGTATATTATATTTTCGTTATAATATAGGTCTATATGATCCGAACGATTATTATCGTCGTAACGGGAAGAAAACGGATATTATGATAATAATAATATATTTAATGCGCGCTGCAACGGCAGGGATGATGTTATGACGGACACGACGCATAATATTATTATATGTATACGCGCGTATATACCTCGGTACATAATATATTTTATACCGATATTATTACACGCAGCATCATCTGAAACCAGATCCGCGTCATCCCGCGCGGTCGGTGTGTGTGTGTGTTCTCCGATTCGCTTGGCCACGTCAAACGTGTTCGAAATTTGTGATCGGTCCATTTTATCGGGTTCGATCTCTTTGGGAACACGGTAACCAATTAATATTAAACAAATAGCTGTGCAGTCGTCGGCGGGGAATATAATATGCGTATACCGGAGTATAATATACCTCGGTATATACCGCATCGAGACCGTCGTCGTCGTCGTTGTTGTTTGTTGCCGGGACCCCGGATAGGACGAGATGATTATCTGGGACACGAACGGGGCCCCGAAACCCCTGACGGTCACGTCTACGATTACATTTCTTGCGGTATATTTCACCGGATAACAATCTATTTTGGACGTTCGTGGCTGCCAGACGCGTATACCTTATATACAAACGCACATACCTATTATAATATTCAATGGGCGCGCGGGTTCTCATTCTATTTCGATAATATTTCCTTTTTTTTTGTTTTTTTTTTTTACGTTTTTACGAGGCTACTGTGCTGGAGAAATGCGTAAACATTATATACGTATTGAGAGAGAGAGAGAGAGAGACGGTGTCGCGTATCCCTCGTGTATGTGTAGGCGAACGATTCCCACCCACGAAACCATATAAAGGTGTATATAAATATAATATATTATTATTATTATTATTATAACGTATATTCACCGAGAACGGTTCGAGTTTTTGACAATTATTTTCGCGAATTTCGAAATTATATATTATTATAGTCTCTTCTAGTGCCAATCGCTTATACATATATTATATCTAGTTATCGGGTATACAGTTACGGAATAATATGGTACACGCGTAATGCCGACTGATTTTTGCAAACATTGACCCAAAATAAAATTGAATTTTTACGACCGTTTTGTATTTTACGCACATTTTTTAATTTATGACTTACGAGACTATAATGTACATAATATATATTAATATTATAATGTTCAACCTCTTTCCTTTAGAAATGCATAAAACACATTATATTAGTTTTCAATTGTTTACGGTCTTAAATTTTTTACTTGTGTGGGCTATAAACATTTACGAATGAAATTATCATTCTGGCTGTTATACGGTTTATTTTTTAACATTTCAATTCTTTAAAAAAAAAAAAAAAATAATCTCAAACATGTTTATAATGTTTCAATTATTTACTGTGTGCTCTATAGGTATCTAACTCAAAACTACGTTGTCGTAATTTTGATCCGTTTATAAACATTATTTATAGACAATATTATAGTAATTATTGTATTGTAGACTAATAAATAATTACATTGATTATTTAATTGTATGTACAAAACAAAATGAAAGTTATATATATATATATAATTAAAAATCGACAATCATATCATGAAAGTATTATTGAAGTTTTACGATGACTGTTTAAAAATTAGTGGTCATCTGAATAATATATAGGTACGTCAACAATGTAGTAAAAACCACGGGGAGTAATTGAAAATTATTTAATTTCGCCTTGTCATTTGTTTTTGATTCAAATAATACCTAATCTCATTCTTTAATCGAATGTAGGCATATCACGATTTTTCAAATATTTTCAACGAATCATCGACAACAGTAAAAATAAAATAATAATAATCAAATTTTGAAAATGACGACGACATGGTTATAAATTATGTTATACCTAATACATTTTATGGTTATGTATATTTGTAATTTGAAAGTTTAAAATAAAATATAGATAAATCCGATTGTTTCATAATTTGTCTTATTGGCGAAGTATTAACAATAATTAAGAACATAATATCATTTAGATGTTTTTGAAGGTTAGGTTATAGGCATCATACTAGATATAAGGTATTGAATAGAATATAGGTATAAAGTTATTAAAATAAATAATTTATTTTAGAACAGTTAGTATTTAACAAGATATTGAATAAAATGCGTTCTATTGAACAACCGACGTGAAAGTAATAAAAAGCTAAAAATGAAGCAATAGTTATAGGTAGGTAAAGGTTTTTAATATACTTAACGCTATTATATCATATACAGGGTGATCAGAATTATGTGTTATAATTATGATATATATTACGTATATTATCTACGTAATATAATAAATACATAATTTACGCCATTTTCATAACACAAAATTTTAATTATCCTATATAGAATGTTTATAGTATTGTATAAGCTATTTATAATATAATAAATTGTTGGTAAAAAATTGTTTATAATAATGTTTGTAAATAATAATAATATTAAGTAGTTATCTATAAGACATTCGAAGAAAATTATAGTCAAACTATTATTAGGGAGATTAAAAGGGGTAGTGTGATACATTTTTTAATTTACATCTTTGGAGGGTGTACATAACTACGAATCCTGATATGGTTAGATTTAGTAGTAGAAATTAGATACATCCTATCTACGTAAAGGAAGCAAAAAGTAATAAAATATCCATTATGACGTCTTAATATGGTACTGATATACATAGTTATAAATAATATTATATTATTAATTATTTATATGATTAAATCGACATGCATTTACAATAATAGTATATCTATATTATACTTATATTATATTATTATATGTGTAGATAATATATATAATGATAATGATCAGTTTATGTTTATCATTGACCGTTAACAAACTGATACTTATAGAATATCTGAATAATATATTAATTCCTATTTCATATGGTTACAAATGGTATAGGTTTTACTCGTATTGGTTAAAATGGTAATTCGCCCCATAGACAATATTATTATATATGTCTATGAGATTCAATTTACACGAGAACATAATGTTAAGTTTATGTGGTTATTATTTATATAGATAATATCCCATATCATCTGTCTCTGTCGTAAAATTTCCATTGAATATCGATATTCTCTAAAAAAGACTGCTGTATTCCCGTACGAAATTGGGTGTTCTATTCATTTATTCATTATTATCTATGAATTCACTTTGATTTTCCGCCATTCCAATCACAAAGATTATGATATATAATATAATTTGTAATATAATAATAGGTATGTCTTATAATCCATCACTTATATGTCGTCCGACGCCATATTTATTTTGTTATACTTATAGTCGACGAGCGTTCAAGTACCCGGTAGCGATCACGTGATGTTACGAGGTGAAGTGGCGGCGATGACTGATATTATATATGGTATATTATATTGACCACATAGGTATGTACCATGGTTATATATATATATATACATATATAGCGACCATGGTCGTCGGCAAGAGGACGGAATGGAAAAAAAACCAGTAGCGACCGCCAATAGGATTAATTCCGATAGGAATGTGCCGAGAGGCGGTCGCATGATTAATATTAACTATAGATTATATTATACATTATTTGTATATAATAATATATTCTTTCGGTAAATGATTAAGTAAATGTAAGTACACACGCGTGCACGTCGCGAAGAAGGCGTTCTGATTTTGGTACATATAATATAATTGGTTCGGCGCGCGATCGATTTCTACCTCCGAAGAATATATAATCGATTAATTATATTCATAATATATGCGTTGTAATAATTGTATATATTATTATTACTATTATTATTATTATTGTTTTAGGTCCATATAATACGTTTATCGTATACAGAATGATCGGAACTTGGTTTTAATGGCGATAACATTGAGTTGCCCGATTTTTTTTGATCGCCCTGTATATGTCATAATGAAATACACATATTATAGCTAGGTGTTTGCCGTAACACTAGCGGCAAATCCAATTTGCTTGTTAATTCGATCGACGATGACGGTCGGCCCAACGGCGGTTTATATAATTATTCGTTTCGTTTATTTATTACGATCATATTATATTCATATCATATTATAAATATTATAATCATTATAATTCAAAAAACACACACAATGATGAGGAGAATACCTATAAGTATAATACCGAGCGCGTTGAGAAATTATACAAATACGTATATGATAGTTCTCAACCTTTAGCCAGTTATATGGTTAACCTTTATGGTTGAGGCTTTGTATTGGCACGTATGAAAACATTGTTTTTATTTTAACAATATCAAAACCATTCTGGTTTTATAAAACATTTTGAAGACTTAGAATTTTCAGGAACGCTAATTATAAATATATCATTTTTTTTTCCAATTCAAACGCAACAACGTTTATTGCCAATAACATTATTATGGTTGGATATTAATCATTAATAAGAATTAATTTTTTCTAAAACCAAGTAGTTTTCAGTTAATATTTTTCATTATAAAGTTAAATTAAAAATTATGTTTTTCTTTTTAATTTAACTTGCGATAGCAAAAGTTATATTTTATCAATTTGAATTTGTCAATATATAATAAGTATATGACTCATATGACAATTACATTTTACAAAATAATTTACTATTTTTACTATTTTTACTATTTGAAGTTATTATATATAATTTAAATATTTCTAGAGTAGGTAATTCAATTTAACGAGTTAATAAAATTAGTTGTATAATATTATTACATATTATATACTATACTAACTACGTCCTACATAATAATATAATCGACCAATTTACCTGATTTTTCTTGCAACACACCTCATAATATAAACGTACCTAATTAAATCCAAGTGTTTGGTATAATAAAAGTGTTTATTAAACAAGAATAAAATATAAAAATATAATGTAATAATATTAACTAATAAAATAAAATGTAATAAAATACAAAACAAATTCAATTATCGGAAAATTTTTTTTTTTTATTAAAAATCAACGTCAATTGATGATTTGATTAAAATGAAAATATAAATAATATATTATTAATTGAATTTTCAGAAAATGAGCACGTTATTTAATAATGAATATACGTAATTAAAAAAAGTGAAGTTAAAAAGTTAATGCCATAAAACATAAACGTTTTAAATCGTTAATGCCCAGCATTGCTATATAATAATATAATATATTCTATATAGTTCATTTTGTTCGTAAACGAGCTGCGGCAGACGTGTCAGCAGCGGTATAATTTCTTTCAATCGTAAGCGCGGTCGATTAAATATAAATGTCGGCGATGAGTCCGAGACACGCCTTCCCTCGAGTCACGGTGATTATTATCGGTTGACTGCGTAACAGTGGGTGCAACGTCATTATATGTATATACATATAATATAGTTTACTGAATTACATTTAAAAAGGGACCATAATATAGTAAGTATAATGGTATCAATACACAGACGAATAATAATTATAAATTAATATATATATATATTATGTATACGTCTAAGTGGTAATATTTATGTTTTCGTTAAACGAATACAATAAAATAGGTATTTATTATTATTTGGTCATTAGGCTGATTATTTAGGTAATATCTTACAATACGTCATTGTTTTTTTTTTTATTATTATTATTTGGAACAATTTGATTTTTTTTCCACACACTTTGTATAGTACGAAATTTTAAACTGTACACTTATTAAATTATTTTCCTAGTTTTCTGTAATTTCAACAATATATGTTTTAATATTATTTTAAATCTATAATTTAATCAGGCGTATAAATGTATATAAATATAAATACAATAATATAATAATATATTAAAGTTTCAAATTCGATTTTAAATTTGTATAGTTTATAATTAATTTTTAACTACTTATATTATGTTGAAGAAATGTTAAAACTGATGATAATTTATACATTTGAACTAAAATATTATTGTATAAAATTTATAGTGTGCAGTACGAAAATTTATACATTTTATAGGCCCTGTATTAGAATATGGATGATATACATAATGATTTATTTTTAACAGAATATGCTTATTTATAAAAATTCTTTATAATACGTACTATAAATAGATTATGATATGTCACACAAATAATTATACATTTATAAAATAATGATTACTATATATATATATATTGTATATTTTAACTGTCACACACCATCACAGCAACAGAAATTATTTTCCTTAGCCTATCATGTTATTGGTTTCGAAAACTTTGGTATATTTGTTAGTCGTACGTATATTTTATCACGATTCCGGGGTGGTGTCCCGAATAATAAAGGAGTCATTTGTCACGGATACAGATTGAATCGTCGAGCCGGCGGCGGCGAGCTATCGACAAAGTTTTTTTATCAATGGGTGGAAGGTGAATAATCACAGAATAATATTATTTGTGGTGGAATTACAAAATATACATTTTAGTTTATAATTATTTGTATATATTTATATAATATCGATTGCGGTGTGGTGACAACTGTTATAATTGCTGTATGTGTCTATACTCTGCAGTGGCGCATTTAAGGGGGCGAATACCCCGGGCGGCAAAATTTTATTGGCGGTAAATATTTTATATGATATAAATATTTGATTATATATTCAGTTTACAAGAGAGGGGATTATGGGGGTTATATAATTTTATTTCAGGGCGGGAAATGTCTAAAATGCACCACTAAAGAGCTGTCTATATAAAGGTACTACCAAATTCGTGACGTTACAAGTTATTATAATTTTTAATTATACGTAAACGCTCTGTACAATGGTTCAATAACCAACAATGAAGATATAACCATATTATAAGTACCTATTAGGTATTGTTGGTTTACAAACATTCAAATGCGATAAAATTCACAAACGCATAGCTAAAACAATCACGTATTACATTATAATATTTCATAAATTATTGTTGGTCAATCGATTAAAATTTACTGCAAAGTGTCGTATGAACAAATGTCTGATTTAAAAAAAAAATAATGAAAAATTTAATTGGGCTTGATGACACATTTTTATATATAATAAAATATTATAATTAAAATAATTGTAACAACGGCCGGTACCTGCATGCAGGTTATATTATGGTTAATTTTAATATTATTGTGGTTATAACGTAAATGTCATTCTATCCCATCCCCTATTTTTTTAGTGAACCCCGACACAAATAATTGTGTAATACGAAATAGTAAGTGTGTACTATGTACATATACATATATTTAGATTCAGTAATTAATTGTTCAACAAAGAAGAATACACAATTATTTAATATTATTAACAAGAAAAATATCTATACCTAATCATGTTATTATAACAAAAATAATGCTATACCACTCGATAATATTTTACAAAAAATTCTAAACAAATCATTCCAATTATAATAATTGCCCCCACGTATTTATACAAATTTAATGTATAGATGCAATAGAAATGTGTAGTACGAATTTTTATAATAATTAGGGGCTGTTGTACCCTGTGTATTCCGTGTCACGGGAAAATGAAAAATAATTAAAGTACCTATAAGTATCTTTATAAGTAATAAACGTTATGTGCAGATGGGGATACAATTTTGTACAGAAGAAAGAATGCGCGCGGTATGGAGATAAGAATACATTAAATAGTATATTATTTTGGAATGACAGGGTAGATGGGTAATATAAGATAAGATAGTTTTAGGAGAGAAAGTGTAAAAGTGATTACGATATTGTATGGTATACCACAATGCTGAAGAATGGTTTGAGATGATATTATTCAGACTCCCGAAAAGACAGCAAGGAGCCAAAAGAAAATCGATGCAAACAGTTTATAAGTGATATTCTATATTACACAACTTCTACAGAATTATATATATATAGACGATAAATATTATTACATTGTTAGTTTCACACTTTCACATAAGTATATTTATTATAGTCTGATATTCTGACGTTCATATGTATAAATATATAATTTTGAGACCGTGATACAATCGTACTTAAATTTTATATAATTATAACTACAAGTTTTCTATTGATATTATACAACGCAATAACGTATTTATATAAAACAATTAATATTATTATATTGTTAATTTACTTTTGTGTTAAAAATTATCACAATACTTAGTCAACAACACAGGGCCAGATTCAAACTTTAAGAGACCCGGGCAAAGAAGATTTTGGGACCTCGTATGTTCCATTATAAAAACTGCAAACATATAAACTTACCATGTTTCAAACGTATTTCTAGTTTTAATTATACATAATTATTCGTTACACAAATTTAGAAATTTAAAATATAGGTATAATCATTAATTATAAATACTAGTATTTATAATCAATGGTACATAATACTCTAAAATATATACCTATATTTTTTTATCTTGGGATGGGTTTAAGTGAGGAAATTGATGCTATCGACCCTCTTGGGCATTGACAAACTTAAAAGTTTCAAATTTATTCCTTTATAGGCAGTTAAAAATGTATTTCTTATTTTCGTTTATAAGTTATTTAATAAATATCAAAAAATATTATTTTATTAATAATGTTATTGTTATCATCAGTTGTTATTGTCATCTTTGAAAAAAAAGATTTAATACCCTCCGTCCCCTTGGAAAGCGATATAATGTGTCCCTGTTATCATCGTTGATCAATTATGCGCATCTCCTGAAATGGGTCCCTTATTATATATATATATATATATATATATAGATATGAAATCGACGTCGTCGAATATTTCGGAGCATTTGTACGAGACGAGATAAAAAAAAAAATATAAAATATCGGGAAAATATAAGAATCGGTCGGACTACTTAAAAAATATTATACGATCGTATATTCTATATAGGAATATACGAAACGGACATAAATATATATAATATTATATTTTGTGCCGTGTGCGTTTGTAATCTTGATCCATCGTCGTCTCGGGACACAATCCCTCTCTCTTACAATGGCTTCGCGTATAATAATATGTCATCCGGATCGCAATAAAACAACAACAAATATACATAAATAAATATAATAATAATAATAATAATAATAATAATAATAATGATGATGACGATAATAATAAAATGAAATAATAAAACGCACACGCGGTCGGGACCGGAGAACTGGTTTGGCACGGTGCAGCGAGTATAATATAATATTGTATATATTATAACGTATGGCTTGTTGAGTGGATTGAATCATCGCGCGCGGAGGGACCGAAACCTCCGGTTCAGGTGGCGGCGATGTTATCGTCACATATATAGTGGCCACCCACCTTAACAATTTGTATCGGCCGACACCTCGGCGACCGACTCGTACATTATATATATTTTATAAAAAAAAAAAAAAAAAAAAAAAAAAAAAAAAAATGTTTTTTTTTTTTTTTTTATTTATTTTTATTTATTATTATTATTTTTATATATATATATATAAAATAACGCCACTTACGCGTACATCATCCGCAGACGATAATAATAATTATTACGCCATTTGGTCGCGGCGGCGGCGAGGGAACGAAACTCGTCCGTAATTAATTACCCGACCCCGAAAAAATGAGAATAAAAAAAAAAAAAAAAAAAAAAAGACCGTCTAATGGTCGTTAAAACGTGTTGTGTTTTTTGGTGGTCCGTTCCATATGTGTGTTTGTGTGTGTCTACAATATTATCACTATATTATACGCACCTACCTGCCTGGATTCCGTGTATTATACGCGTAAAATATTATGTATATTATTATGTTGTATACACTGTGAACAAATTTCTGTGTCTGACGATTGATTATAAAAAAAAAAAAAAAATCTACATATGAGTAATAAAATAGTAAAATTACTAAGCAGGGCCTGCAGTTATATACGTTAAATAAGTTACTGTTATTGAAGTTAACTTAACAAAGAAATGTTTAAAATAAGTTAAATATATTCATTTTTTTTTAAATTCATGTACCCGTACTTTCGTTACAACTTTAATTTTTATCATATTTTTCTATATATATATATATATTGACAAGTTTAAAATTATTAAGTTATAAACATATTTTATTTTTTATAAAATAAGTACCTAAGTATAATATTTAACTTTACTCTTTCAAATTAAAATAATTAACTGAAAAATTCGATACGTTTCAATATTATTAAATCAATACAATCAATTAGAATATATTTTTTACGGACCTTTTTATACATTATAGCTTCGGACGCACACTTGCTTATACACGTTTGAAAAGAAACTGATTCGTGCTTAAAAGACCAAAATCATTTACTAAGTTCATTGTAAAGTGTCACTCTCACTCGTGTCACTTTTTAGGTACTTAATATTTTAGTCATTGAATATTTTCGGACTGCATATATCTGTAAATATTTTAACCTATTATATGTAAAGTGTATAGATTTTATAACGTATTTTTATTTTTAACTCCATCACGATAAAATCAAATTCACAGTAAATTAATTGCGTCCAAATAATATCGATTGTGATTCAAATATATATATATATATATAGATATATAGATCGATGTGAATGCGCATGAACAAATGCTGCAAATGTGAGATAGCGTAAGAATAACATTTTATTTTTGATATGAGAAAATATTTAATATTAACCGATAGTTATCATTATTATTATTTTTTTAATCGGTAAAAAGATCATTTCGGCGGAATCGCGGATAATATACGATGAACAATATACGCGGACAGGAAACGATAATCTACGGTGGGATATAATAATCGTCGAAAACCTGGTCAACACGTTCGTCTTGACATCGGCTATGGCGGTGGCGTAATATATTCTAAACGTGAAAAAATATACCTACGATGAAGCATTAATAATATAGAAATATTAATATATTAAAGTGGCGGCGCTGGGAGAGAAGAACGACTTTTACGGATTAACGTCACGATGGAAATTACAATAATAATTAATCGGCTGTGAAGTGTAAATAAGAATCCGGGCTTAAATATTCGGCGTATATTAATATTGTGATTGTTTTGAAAGGCCCATGTCGAGCACCTCGTGATATAATATTATTACAGAAAAGACGTGTTATATTATTATTATAAATACGTACAACTATATTATAATGTATACAAACGTACATAGCGTGGAATGCACATCGAGCACATTTAAATTCCGCTCCAAATCAACGGGTGGTTATAAAAATGTTCCAAAAACATTTCCAGATAAAACGTATCTACCTATGAAAATTCCGCTCCAAATTTTTAAATCATCTTTCGCATGCAACTTATTGCTTATCATAATAATATATTTTTGTTTTAAATTTAATCCAGACGTGTACTTATACCTATAATATCGTGTATTTTTTCACGAATGTTGTCGAAAAAACAATATTCAGTCTTAAAATAATCTCGTTATTTAATAAGTTACATGAAGCTATATTTATATTTATATTGTTTATAGTTATACATCTTAAATATTACTATAAAAATATACATTTAACTTTATTTCAAACAATATTTAACTCGTTTATGTTTTTTTTTTTTTATATATATATATATATATATTAATATATTTTAAATTTATAATAAGTATTATTATATTTGAATATTTATGACTTCTTATAAAATATGTTCATGGTGGTATTTACAATCGCCCATGAACGTCGTGTGTACAGCTGACAATATAGTATTCTGTCCCCGCGTATATATATACCCGTACAAGTCGTTGATTGATTATCGTCGTTTTTGATTTTTTCAACAAAAAATATTGTTTAGATCAGTGGTTCTCAACCCAAAGATCGCTAATATGAATCGTTATCTATGCGCTGGAATATAAACATTTATATTTCGTGATCGTTAAACGATTGAATATCCCATTTGAGGGTCGCCACTGTAAAAAGGTTGAGAATCACTGGTTTAGACGACAGTTCATATTTTTGCGAATTATTCGATGCTTACAATGTCTTACGTTGCCGGAAACGCGTGTTTAAACAACACTTTAGGACCTAGTGAAATATATTTATAACACTGAACATTCGGACGACGTGCATATACATACGAGGTCGTATAACATACAGAGTGATCAGAACGTGTTACTTTACGAAAATAATGGAAATTACATCGATATCCTACGAAATTCATTGTAAATTCGATTTTTGTAACAAGAAATTCCGATCACCCTGTACCTATATGTCTACTTGCATAGCTGTCGACAATGTTGATAATAATATTATACCGCGGCGGCTGTGTCAATCAATCATTGCATCCGCGAGAACATACGAATGGTGGGACGACCAAATCCGTTTGCGTGCAGAACGTAGTAATATTGTACGTTTTTTTTATAATATTATTATTATGACGATGTTTGGCGTTTGCGGTATAATGTCGAAATAATTTGTTCGGGTCACCTTGAAAACACAATATATTTATATTAACAATATTATTGTGATATATTTGGCCAAATTATATATACGCTTGTGCCATCACACGATTTGTTCGCAAATCGCTCATGAAATCCAACAAAATTTAAATGGTCATCGAATAAATTTTAAATCTAAAGCTTTTATCAAGTGTGACGAATAGGTTTTTTAAAACTCACTTTTAATATCCACGTGACCAACTATAGGTTAGGGTTATGCATCTTCTTGTATACCTATATTATCTAATTTTTTAAAAAAATATTTATTTATGGACAATAAAAATCTATTGATTTCAGGATTGCCAGTATTAAGATTGAATTTATAAATGTTTTAATGTGATGAAGATTGTAATTTTTGAGTTTTTTCAATTTATTAAACAATATTTATATTTATTCATTGTAATATACACGCGTGTTTATTATTTTATTATTTGGAATTTATTTATTTATTTCATAGCATACATTATTATATATAAATTGGAAAAATTTATAAACGCTATATTTCATCAAAAAGTGTAGAAAATTCAATTCTACACATTTGGGTTAGGTATTATATCGAAAATTTAAATTTTTTTACTAAAGTAATTTGTTTTTTTAAATTTAATTTACATATAGTTAATATAAATATTAATACATAACAATACATAAAACATTTACACATTAATCCAAAATTATACTAAAATAATATATTTGAAAACAAAAATTTCTATAAGGAGTAAATCTATAAATTTACCGCCCATAGTTCCACCAGGGGGGAGGGGTAATTGTCTCCCATAAATGCGGGCCTGAGCATGTTGATGCTCAATAACGGTCACTTTTACTCAAATTGTATATATATATATATATTATTTTAAAAGATATTTTTTTAAACTATATACCTATATCTACATAGCTATTGTAAATATTATTATGATCACAATTGAACCCGATTCCAATTAAAAAAACTTGTCCATATAAAATATGTCTACGTTGATTCATTCATTACAATTACAATTATTGCGTAACGTTTATATTCAGATAGTGTTTTTAATATTTTATAATATATAAATACTCCAATAATAATATAATATGTTCGTGAATTCGTGATAGAATTAACAAAAAATTTCTAAAAATATTTAGTATTTTTATACTTATTCTATTATAATTATAGTAAAGTTAGATCTGTTTTATTAAATATAGTTATTATCGTGTAGTACGAATCGTGATTCATGTATAATATATTATGATTGTTATTTTAATTACCAACTTTAGAGTACAAATGACTCATTACGCAGTCGACGCAATAGAATGTTAAAAATTATAATAAGCATAATGATATAGCACTATGCTACTATATAGGTATACTGTAACATTGTTACTATGTATAGTCTGTATATCCGAAAATAGTCGAACTAACTATAATTTCAAATTTAACAACGCCCATCGTTTGTTCAAGGATACAATAGCGGCAATCAAGGAAACGGTAGATTTAATAGATGATAGCCAAAGAACGAGATAATTAAATCAATATATAATAGTATACCTATCTAGAAACATTAAAATTTAATACTTATTTTTTCATATACGAATTAAGAAACGATGAGGAATTTTTAAATGTTTTTATAAAACGTAAAAATGGAAATATTAAAAACTTCCCAGCAAAAAAAACCTAATAATATAATAAGTACATCTATAAGAAACTCCTACGTAGATAGATAATAAATAAAAAGTAAATTAATATAAACTATTTTGTTTATGAATTCCATTTTGTGATAAATATTCGGAAGAATTTAAAAAAAAATATATTATAGTAAATTGTTTTTTTATGATATAAATTAAGCCATTATTATTATTATAGTATCTATATATCATAACAATATACTAATGAAAACATATATAATCGGTAAAACGTTAACTGTAATTACGTACCTTATAATTTATCTATTACTGTGTTTTATACAAAACTGATGTCGACGATCCGACGATGTTTGTTGAATAATAATACTATAAAAATGCTTAAGTCATTTAAACTTGTTTTTCGAAATATTTATGGTACATAATTTAAATACCTCATTTAGGTATTGTCACGTTAGGTACACATAGCGACACAGTTAAGCCTAAGTCACAAACTCACAAGTTAATTGCGATTTGTGTTATAGTAATTTATACTTTATAACTTGTTACTAGTGAAGTTGTGTGTTTCTTTAAATAGATACACGATGATATTTAATCATGCGTTCAAGGCTATAATATAGTACGAGTATAATATACATAATAATAATATTAAATGTTATATGGTATAATACCTATATAGATAGTTGTCATTATTTTTATTGTGCCGGTATTTTACTGTAATATAATAGATACAAATAAACATGGTTTAATAGGTTTAATAGGTTATGAGATAGTATTAATGAATTGAGTTTTGATTTAAAAATAATATTAGATATATAACATATTATTATGACCGAATATGTTAAGGTAGGGCACGTGTTTCGCGTTTAGTAATTTGCCACTGAAAGAAGTTTCGCGGTTTCCACGGTAAATATAATATAACATAATTGTCTATTAAATTTTCCTCTCTTGTTGTAAGAATATATACCTGTTTAAGTATACATACATATCTTAACCGAGTATATAAACGAATGTAAAAAATACAAAAATAACGTCCTGCGATCGGATTTGAGCGCGCTGCCGCCGCCGACGACGCGGTTGATGACCTATAATTTATATAAATGACGGGATCGGATTTTGCTGTTTAATACGATATTATACGTATTATAATAGGTATAATGGATCGCGAGAAGGGAGTTAAAAGACAAAGACGGTTAATAAAATACCAATGAACTTGTAAAACGTTTATTATTATTATTTTTTGTTGAAGCGGTCGTAAACGAGATTCAAATGAGTCGGCACAATATCGTACTGATCGCGCGGGGGTGTGTGCTGTTTGTTTAAGACACTAATGGTATAATATATAGGGCGTGTTGACATACACAATATAATATAAATATTCTTTATATTATAAGGCACCGCGTTTATTGTTATTATACTCTACACACGTTTATATATATATATACCTATAAGTTATTATTGTTTCCTTATTGAGACTTGACTATTCGGTATTCGGTCGGCATTTATGCGACTGTTTCAACATAATAATATATTATAATCACAAAACGCTGCGTGACTGTTTCAATTGTCGAGTCTTGCCGCGGCGAAAAAATTAAAACCAATACGCATAAGACGAAAAAGAGTTCATTGTGATTCGGTGAAATGGGAAAAAATGTTTGTTTTATTTATGAAATCAATTACACTCGTTTTACTGTATGCGTAATGTGCTAGTTGAAACCTAAATTATCTCAGCCGATGATTGATTCGGTAGATATGAAATATCGTTGGTTACAGAAAGTACAAAAACCACAAGTATAGGCACCCAACAAAAAACAATAAAATTATATGAAACATTTAAAACGATTTGAAACTGGGAAAATAACAACTGCATTATACTATATTATAATATTTGCCATCCAAATATTCTAAAAGATATTTTTAAGTATAAATATATAATAAATATCAAGTGTTCTTTCTCTGGGACCTCCGTATAGCCCAGATTCTGTATAAATGTTAACACGATTAACCCATTGCTAATCGTAAATGGATTTCAGCGATAACACAAATTGTTTTATTTATTAATCACACAGATTAATTTGATTAAATTTTATCAATTAATTGGCAATAAAATTAATCCATAATATATTTATAAGCAATAATTGCGTAATTTTGTGCCGTTTATGAAACTTTATAGTCTGCAGAACACCGTTAGAATATTTAATTTAGAAATACGAGTACATGACGTTTGATGGCATTAAGATTAAGTAGATAAAATTAACTTACATTGTGTGTAACGTAATAGGCGTGTAGGTTAAATATATCACAGATCCACAAAACAATAAATTGGGCCTATGGGCCAAACTTGATGAATGTCTTATTAGACTCTTATTGGATCGCAAATTACATTATTATATATAAATAAAATTACAGCTATAAAGAAATTAAAAAGCGATTAAACTATTCAAAATTCGTGATTTTCGTATGTTCCAGAAAACCCTAAAACATGTAGGTATCTTAAATTTTAAATCGTAAATAATTATAATAATAATGTGCTTTTATAATCTGTCTTATACATCATCGATCGCGATGGGTAAATCGTAAAATTATAGTAGATCGCTTTAGACATCACTTTAGATCATTATTAAAGAAATCCAAATACGTCACAGAGCTCCAAACGGTATATATATATATACATTATAGTGCGTATTATTATAATATACGTTTTCGCGGTGACCTCATTAAACGCAGTGCACGTACCTATATATATATATATATATTATAATAGCACCTCCGTCCGTTGCAGACGCGCGCGGCAATCGGACGTAAAAAATCGAAATAACGCCCGAGGGGTTGCCGCCGACGCTGTGCCCAATAGTTCACCACGATCGAACACCACCGCCGCAACTCTCTTCTGCAATTTTTTTTCTTTTGTACGAATATAAAATATTATATTCGTATATACAGCGTGTCATACGCCATTACATACAATATGTGATTTTCATTATTTTTGTAACACGCAACACGCTGATCACTCTATATACGTAATAAAAATATATCGTATACTTTCGGCCCACAAACTGGGCTCGATTAATTACCGTACGCGATTTACCTATACGAAAAATGTTTATTATAATTATTATTATTATAGTCTTCTGTTGTTTCGAGGACGAAACCAGTTTTTTTGTGTTGCCGCCGACGCGCGAAATGATCTCAGAATGGGGAGGTAAAAAACAAAAAAAACAAAATACTTAATCACTCTCTCTTTCTGTTTCAATTACACATTATATTGCCCTTACGATAATAATATAACAATCCGAATTTTAAAGATATAAAAACATTTCGATCAATCCTATCGAAAATCGTACTCGTATTATCTATATAACGACGATATAAAATATCATTTTAACGTGCCGCCGGCCGATTTCAAGAGGTTGCATTCCACCGAGATCGCGGTCATCTTTTCGTATCGTTTATATTATTATTATTATTATTATTAATAAAGTAAATACTTATTATAAGTTAGAACAAATAAGTAATTTTCGAGTGTCGAAACACGCGCACCGCGTTATTATAATCGCTGTTTAATTCCATCAGTATATAGGTAGGTAGGTATTATATTATTATATGAATACGACATAATCTGAAACATAATCCGGTAGTCGAGTAATATCGGAATCGGTTTTTTTTTTTATAACAAAATTTCCTCGTATGTTTTGTCATGCTGTTGCTTCACAAATAAGGATTATTATACCTATATAATATATAAACGCATAGCGGCACGGCCAGTTTGGCTGACAGCTCGAAACGGGTTTTTTTAAAAAAAATTTTATTATTATTATTTAAATGTCCACTGCGTCGGCGTATTCGCGAAACCGTCAGCGGACCATATTATTATAATATTAATATGACGTTGGTATTATTAATATATATTATATATGATAGGTATGCAATAGAGCTACCAACTCAATAGGTTAGGCTAATCAGCTATACCAAGAATATAAAACGATTATCATACGATTATAATAGATCCGCATAACTGAGATTATTCTATTTAATTTGATACGCAATATTGTATAATATGATGGTTATATGCTTTACTCGACGATGTTTACTTTTGCTATATTTATTTTTTAGAAAACCTTAACATATAATATTATGAAAAAATTATTATGCATATTCGTTTAAATTTACATGATAAAAATACCTATTATTAAAACATTATTATTTTATCAATATAATATGCTAATATACTATACTAAAAATGAAGTAGACAAGTATTAGAATTTATCCAATATATATACAATTGAAAATAAAAATAAAGTTATCTACCTAAGTATATAGGTTTTATAGTTATCACTAAAGGGAACAAAATTTAATATCCTAAAAACACCGAAAAAAGTCGATGAAAATTACTGAACATTCGAATTTAAAACAATTATTAAAAATATTGAAAATGCATTCCTACTTAAAAAAAATGTGTTTGTAATAAAATAATTTGGATATTCTATGTTACTTTAAAAGTAATGTATAAATTATTACTACTTTAAATAATAAACTATGAAAATTATTTTTTTGGTAAACAAAAGTAGCTACACGTAATATGCAATTAAAAGCAATATAATTTTTGTACGTATAAAATGTTTTCAAATTATATAAATATATCCATTAAAATCTAAAATTAAAAAGTCAAATAACAAAATTAAATTATTAATTGTAACTTGTAAATATTGTGAAATAATTTGAATGCATATATATAATTGCATTATAATTTTTCTAAAGAAAAAAAATTAATTCGGTTCGTATATTATAAGAATTAAATTATCTAAAACTTAAAAATTTTATCAACTTAGTTGATCAGCAAATCGGTTATCAGTGGGTTTGATATTTTAACTTTTATATATTATTTGTAAAAGATTTGTTTTTAATGAGAACCATATTACTTTATTATATGTAATAAATGACAAGATCGAGTAAATTATATATTAATTATTATGTATATTTATGCCATGTATTAAAATACAATTTTACATAATCATAAAATTCAGTGAAAAAAATTGAATCCAACATACCTATTATATTTCATTAAAGCAAATCATTTCGCGATTAATCAAAATAAAAAAATATATATATAAATTTATAACACATCGTAAGTAGGTAGCTAATTAGATATACGAAGATAAATAAAATACAAATATAGTTAAGTGATATTTATTTGTTTATTTAGATAATTTTTTAAATAATACTCGTATAATATATCAGTACATTGTATATTATGCGGTATTTCTAATAAAAAATATGTAATAAAAATATAAAACCTGTTGCGTATAGATTTTATTAGTTTAAAAAATTATAATATACGGTCGTGCAGTATTCAGATTTACAATAAGCATTATAATTTTAGGTTTTCTTAAATATAATTTAAATCGTACTGGTAAAATTCAAACGGAATTTGGAAATGAAATGTTAAACGAACACTTTGGCAAAACTCCAAATACTGTAGATTCCGTAAATAGGTATACGGACGAAATACGGGGTTATAACCAGGCATTGAATTACGACTGGAAAGATTTCCCTCGCGGTAAAATGTTGATTATTTATTTGTTTAAGTGTTGATATTGAAGGTAATATATAAGCCCAGTGAGTATTCAAATGTACCGAACTTCGCAGTGAATTCGATTATCTTATCGATTATCGCGTGTAATTTATCTAATTTTCATACACAAGACAAATCCCAAATAGGTACCCATAACATATTATTACACACATAATAGTATATGTATACGTCATATGACATTCGTGCGGCGTTTATGGCGTATAATATATAAATTGTCATTATAATAAAATATTGTGCGTATAATCAATGGAAAATGCGTTTTTTTGCAGTTTCTCATGCGCGGCGTTGAAAAAAAATCAACGCGATTCTCTACGGGACGTTGTTTCATTTTCACCATATTTAATGATTTATCGTTTATTTATTTAGTACGATTACGAATTCGCGAATCGATTTGTTTTATTAATATAGCAGGAAATAAAATTTATTATGAAACAATATAAGCACACAATATAATAATATGAAATTAGGTACGTCGGACGCTTTACAAATATTATATTATTATTATATTGTTGTGTTCGTTTTGCAAATAAAATAAATTTACTTTCCGCTCGACTCTACGGGATATATTTATCGTTTTTTATTTGCGCGATTTTCTTTGTTGCAGCAGGTCTCGAACGCGGACTGTGGTTGTGATACGAACGGTACCGTATATACGCTCCGGCGGCGGCGGCGGCGGCATCCGATTATAATATTATTATATCGGTAGTCGAAACGAGCCAATTTTAGCCAGTTGTCGTTTGGAAATTCGAAAAATGCAGACGCGCGATCGTTATATACGCGTATACATATAGAGGATCGTCAGCTTCTCTCCGGGCGAGGACGTAAAATAAATATAAATAAATAAATAATATAAAATAACCAAAGGTTATCGGACGTGTATATATATATATAAATATATACCTAGGTAGTATAATATACACGCGCTTGAGAGACTTGCAGCAGACGGGGCGCAATATCAGTTTACCGACCGCGTGAATTATATCCATTATAATTACAAGCCACAAATCAGCAGCGTCTCTCTTTCTCTTCGGTATTATCGTAAATATATATATATATATATATATATATATATATATAAGCGTATACCGAGAGGGACGGACGGTTTTTTTAAAGGACCGGCTGCGGATGATAAATCGATTGCCGCCGTTTGAGTGGATAACGTCAAAATTGTTAACATTTTTAAAATTTTTTTTTTTTTCCTTGCCATTCGTAATTCTTATAAAACCATACGTATCGCACATTCTGCATTGTGTAATATAAATTATACGGATTTACGATTCTCCATACGAGAGCAATAAAAACGCGTATATATATTATTATAGGTATATTATTATTATTATAATCGTATTTGCTCTTCTTCTATTATTACAACCGTCGACGAAAACAATTATACCGAACCAAATAGATAACGCGCGCGCATTATAATATTATTACATTATTATTACCTCTACATAAAAAATAATATCATGTTAAACGGGTCCATGCACACGAAACTCGTAAAGCCATTTAATAGCATATAATATAATAATCACGTGTTGCGCGCATCGTTTTAATTAATTTGAAAAAATGTCGTGTCATAACCGCTGTACGACGATATAATATTATACAGACACATCGCGCGATATAATAATGTTGCGGTTCTAACTGTTTTTTATCGTCTGCTGTATGTAGGTAGTCTGTTTGCGCTGTAAACAATAACTATATAATATTTATTATGTTTTAAATTGTCGGCAAGTGCGTATTTTAACGGCGGAAACGTTGATTCGAAAAATATTATGCTTGAATATAATAATTCGAGTCTAGCCGATGAGTCTTCTAATAATAAATAAATATATAATATAATACCAATCATTCAACAGAGTTTGAGAAACTCCGTCCGGTAATTTCGGATTCAGATTGGGGTCTGTCGAGAAAAATACAGTTTATTGAGTCGTGTCCCGTCTCAAAATCAAAGTTATTTCCAATTAGGGTGGTCCTGCAGTTTTGCGTACATACACCAAAATCATAAATAATATTAATAATTTGATTTGCGCATACAAAATAATATATTAATATCCATAGTATCGATATTTTGATTAAAATTTATTTACTAAACTTCCTATTTAAGACAAGCAATTAATAATATTTATTATAACATTTTCCTCCTCACTTTTTACAGAAATAATATGTTTCACAGGTGTGATTAAAAATGTTTAGATTATTATTTTCCTATAGTAAAATGTTTGACATTAATAATATAATTATTTTAATTTTATTATATACCTAATATTATATTTTTTTCCACAATAACCTGTTCCCATTAATTTTGAATAGTCTAATTGATTTATTTTTCTTTTGATATATTTTTTATATATAGATTATTATTATTTAATAAATGTGTACTTGTTTCGTTACATCGTAAATTGCTTACATTTTCTTTAATAACTTTTAATTTGTTTAATTTAGATTCCATTTGGATATTTAAAAGTACGTCAATAATTTGAAAAATATGAGGATGTGGATTACAAAATTGATTATTGAAATGTCTATGAAAAGCTTCTGTTCAATTTGTTGTCCATTAGTTCGTCGTTTGGTTTTCCTGCCCATAATGCTAGAATGTTGGATTAAAGTTTGAATTTGGTAAAATATATGATCGGATTATATAATCAGAAAAATATTTTTTATCAGTTTGAGCAATATTATATTGACATTATTATATTAATATAATTTAAGTTCAACTATCATAATATCGAATATTTAATTTATTACTAAATTACGAGATAAAATCGAAAAAATTGTGTGCGCAAAGAAGTTCTGCTGTATAGAAGGAACATTTTAAAATGTGCTCAAACTAGTTGCAGCCTTCTATATATATATATATATAATTATATCGCCAAATCGTATGATATATAGTAGTATAGTGTTCTCTATCCAATGCCATTTTCCATAAGATATTATACAAACTTAGAACTGACTACAAAAATTATAATTGATGTGACACAACTCGTGTAAATATAGTAAAGAAAAATTCCGCCGGAATACAATATATTCGTCGGTTTGGGACACGACTCGTTTGCAGCCGTCGAAAATACTCGGAACTCCGTGCGGTCGGCAAATAATAATAATAATATTATTATTAATTCTTTCGATTGCACGGTCGGTTATAAGGGGCGGTGTTCGTACGCCATTATGATATAGGTACACATATATGTAACGCGAATCGATTGTGTCTATATATACATATAGACGTGTATGTATTTCAATATCTGCGATGTTGCAAAGGGTGCAGAATTTTTCAACAACGACCACCACGTCGAAACTAAATTATATTATTATTATAAAACGAAATATTGGATAATATGCGATGGTCAGACCAGAAGCGATGATCGATTTGTACAATGTTTGATAGCTATGGTTAGGTATATAAAATCAAATTATACTATAATAATATAGGCGTCAAAAACCGGCCAGAGGAAAAAAAAAAATCTGGCGGTCGGCCGAAAACCGGGCGGTGATTTTTCTAAATCAATAAACTCGTCGTCCCGATGGCGTTATAGAGTCGTAAACATTATAAATATCATATAATAATATTATATTGCATGTCCTAAACACGATCCATGTATATAATATAATGTAATACTATCGATACGTTTTCATGTTATATTATATATTATAAATCTAATTTCTATAGTTTTCGTGGCATGCGACAATAACAGTATATATATATATAGATAACGGTTAAAGATTTAAGGATAACGGTATACGCGCGGTATATAATACTTAAAAGAGTTTTGTTACAAATACACATACATCGTAGGGATACAGGCCGCATACAGGGTGCGGTTTTAATTGAAGGTTTTCCATTTGTTGTGTGTTATAAACTATCTCCGGTATAAGTTATATATTTATTATTTTTTGTATTATGTACACACGTAATATAATAATAAATATAGTATGCACATTGCTTTTTGTCAGCCGATTTCTCACCTCCTTCGGCGGCGTATACCCTCTTGATAGTCTTATTGTGTAACCTTGAACGTGTAAGTACGTCATGTACAGAGTGATCGGAAATCCACGTAGTTATACGATTTATAAAAATATCCATATACGATTCTTCTGCAACCATTCTGTAACTTATATTCCTGAATATTTACTCATATTATACGTAACTATTATCATATAATATTGTGTGTTGGGAATAAAAAAAGTTAAGGAATTGGTATTTTACACCATCATTTTTTAGACTATAATTTTATGATTCGAAATGCATTTTTGGGTTTTATGTTTATAAATAAAAAAACTATAGAAATATAAACGGTATAAAACACGTTCAAATATTATATTGCAGATAGAAAATATCGAGATAAAGATTCAGTGTTGTTATAGTCAGCAGTCAGCACTCAGTAATGTGTTTTGGTACCATTCCAGCGGCAGTGGATCACGAGTACGACGATTGCAGCAAAGCGGCATTTTTATGTTACGATCTATATTATAGCTTTACAATCGAAGCCGGTTGACGATGTCGTAAAAGATGTCACAATAATGAGGGTGCCCGTCGAACGGGATTTACGATCCGGACACTCATAAACCGGAGCAATAATAACAACGATTTTGAATGAAACCCGTCGACTCGAATATTATATGATGTGTTATTGAGAGATCGGCGGCCTATAATATAGTGGTGTGTACAGTCGGGTAGGTTAAGGTATATTTTATATCTATTATAATAATATGTGAAGCAATACGTGTTGTATATACAGAGTGTTTATGATTTCATGTTGTAAAAAGGCTGAGAATTACATACGTTTTCAAAGTTATTTCCATTATATTTGTAGCACAATATTTTATATTCTAATGGGGTCGGATTGGGTACTGAAGGCTTCGCTGGTAATATTTACTTACGAAGTGTCTCAGTTATCATTGAACTTATAATTTAATATTATAATGTACAAAGTATTGATCATATTATATTTTATATTAACATATTATAAATAATCATCATTATATTTACCTATTTCATATAAATCTTTTTTACTTATTATAGTTGAGTTAGATAATTAATTATATAGCTGAGTTTTATATTTTTAAAAAGAGAACATAAGGATAGGGAATTACTGTAAATAGCCAATCTGAATTATAATCATTCTGTATATAATTTTGAGTAAAGTTAGTTGGCTGCCTTCGATGTTTATTATTATTATTATCTCGGTCGTTGTCGGTACAATTATATGTCGTATAGAATTTATATTATATTTTACTGTGGTATTGGTATATATACGATATTATACCATATAATCAGGGTAAGGATTTTGTATACCTATAGTATTAAATATTATATAGTTAAAAGAATACATGAAAAATAGCAGAGTAAGCTAAAAAATACCCACATTTCTGTTGACCGAAGCTTTAAAATATTTAAGTACAATGTAATTAATTTATATTTAAAAATTTAAAAATTTTTAATTTTATAACTTTTTCCGAAAATGGTTAAAACTATAGGGCCCGGATTTTTGTGAAGTGTATTTTTATTTTTTGTTTTTTGATACGTAAGGACAATGTATACTAAGTACATAATTTGATACACAAAAAAACTGTTTAAAAATAAAACATTTATTTTACTTTTTTAGCATTTAAGGTCATCTTATTAATTTTTAGTGCATATTCATACATATTATACAAGATTTGAACGTCAAATTATATATTATAAAATATTACTTTAAGAATTTTTTTTTTTAATTTATATAAATTTATTGAATTTAAAAATTGAAATCAATAAAAAAATTTTTATATATAATAAAATATTATAAATGTTTGTGTTAATAAACACAAACATTATATAGTTAAAATATTATTAATAATAATTATTGAAGTTAAATGCATTTTTTAGGACTTTTTTTAGCAATAAAGTATATTTTGAAAGTTTTTGGTGCATTTAAATCTGGGTCCTGGTTATAACCATTGAATTAGATGCCTGTGAGTTTATTTTTATAAAAAAATATTAAATAATTATTTTTATAATTTAATACATATTAATTTATGTTTGTTATTTTTAGATTTTCTAATGCCATAAAATCCGAACCGAGTTTATTATAATATTATATATTGGTATATCGTCATCATCATACAATGCAGAACACACACAAACATTTCGGGTATATAATATTATTTACCTTAATTGGGGCGCGTCGTCGGTCCTCCCGCAGACGTTATAATTGGATGACAAATCGGTCGGCGTTTTTTAAAACGAAAGCCACAAACGGACGCGTGTTAAAAAACCGCCCGGACTGCATCACGTGTGTGTGTGTGCCGTTTTACATAATATTTTATAATTTTATTTTAAAATAAAAAATCGTTGCCGCGGCCATGGCCGTGTTTGCGCGCGTCCAGACAACGGGATCGGGTTACCCTCATTTATTACGAATTAAATACGCGACGGGGGAAAAAAAAAAAATAAAAAAAAAAAAAACGTTACGATAATATTAAACAAATTGAACTCGGCGAGCGGTTGACGATATTTTTTTAAAGGTCACGCGCGTGTGGCGGTAAACATTTCGTGATAATAATATAAGGCTCTTGATTAATTTGGCCTCCCGCACGAGCGCATTATTCACCCGGATTTCGCCGTATAAATCCGGCGGCGTTTTGTTCGATTTCGATAAAAAAAAAAAAACATTTTAAAACACACGGGTATACATAATATGAATAATATTCCGAGACATTCCTGTATGTCATAATCATATAAATATAACATAATATAATAATATACATTTTATTTTTATTTTTCGCCTTTCGCGGCGCGTTATCGAATATCGACCAATCGAGCTCCGAAAGTCCGAATAAAATATCATTATATGAATAATAATCGTCGTGATAAAACTCATAGGAAATCTTAGAAAGTGTCTGCGAATATATATTGTATGTAATATTACTTAATAATTAACGATATTATTATGTACGAATACACGCGCGCAATATCAACATCATTATTCCTATTGAAATATTCTTAGTTCATATTATAATGCAGATTGAGCCATACCCATACATCGTCTAAGTCCATGGTCAGTGGCGCAACTGGGTAAAAAATAGGGGGGGGCAAAATAATGTACTCATCAAAATTGAAAACGCAGGGGGGGGGAAATACATTTTCCTTTTACATATACCTAATTTTTTGTTTTTACACTACTATACACAAGGAACAGACCTTAAACTAATGGGAATTTATTTAATTTAATTTTAGTTGATAATAATAAGTGTTAATAATTATATTAATAAGTCCTAATGCATAATGAAATAAATAATTATATCATAGAAATACTGAGTATAACATTTAGTTATAACATAATAGTTGGTTGTTATTATTTATTACATATTTTGGATTCATTAACGTTGAATGTAGATAATGTGAAAAAACTCGCGAATTATCTTATTCAGTATGTTAAAATGTTAGTAGTGTTAGTAATGTTGCGTTTCAAAATTACATTATGCATAATATCATTCTTTCAATTACTTTTTAAAGATCTTAAAATTTGAATTGTTGACTTATCTGGAGAGGGTGGACAAAATGATACTTTTGCCCCTTCCCAATAAAATTAAAGGGGCAAGTGCCCCCGCTTGTCCCCCCACGATTACGCCACTGCCCATGGTGTTTAATTTAAAGCTGACGAATTTAGAACCTTACAGGTTATCATTGCGCGTGCGCAAAATGATTGGTAATAAATTAATATTACTTTTACGTTATTAAATTTGTATAATTATGTTTTGTACGTATTTACAACGAGCGCATAATTACAATCAATCAAAATTACGCGCACGCGCACAAACGGTTGGGCAGTCTTGTGAAGTATTCGAATAAAAGTATTTGGATACTATAGTATTTAAATACATTTTGAAGTATTTTTCGATATTTTAAATACATTCTTTAAAAAGTATTTTTTTAGTATCTTTAATACATTTTAAAAGTATTTTATACGAAAAAAAAATACTTGTATTAAAATAGGCACCGATAAAAATGTTTTCTTTACCTTTTATTTTTATACGTTATAAAAAAGAAAAATTCATAATTTTTACACATTTCCTTGCCATTTTTTAGCAATGTATATTGTAATGTACATCAGGACTGAAGGCTATAAAAATAACAAGTATTTTTCATGTAAAGTAACTATATATATTCAATTGGGTAAACTTAGTAGATATTTTTAATTTTTTTAACACTAGTTAACATATTTAATATTAACGAAAAAGTATTTTTATTCAAATATTTTAAAATTTTGAAAGTATTTATCAAATACTTTTTTTTAAGTATTTTAAAAGTATTTATAATACAAATTTATTCCAATTTAAATATAAGTATTAAAATACTTTTTTAAAAGTATTTTTTACAAGATTGCGGTTGAGGCTCTAAACATGTTGGCATTAAAAATCATTATTATGGCTATACATCCGTAATGTATTACGTAAAATATTTAACATTCACGTAATATTTCTAATTTTCTATATGGATTTTCGTTCGTCTTGTTATCAATTTGATTAAAGCATAATCAATCATGTTTTAAGGGTTCAAGTATCGACAGAATCCATTAAATTAACGTATTTTTATAGATTAAATACGAGTTACGAAGATGAATACAATAATTGTATACAAAATTATTTTGTTTGTACCTAATATTATTATTATTATTATCGATAAAACTGTACCTAATATTGTTGTCATTATTATAATTTCCAGTTTTCTTATTATTTATTTGATATATTTAATGAAATTCACGTCTTCCCTTAATGTTAATCATCATATATTACAACATTTTATATGGTTACTCGTACGATGAGTTTATATCTTTTATGTTCTTGTTAAAAAAGATTATTATAATTAATAATTTATTAATCAAATTATGAAAATGGTCGGAATTTACTGTCGAGTCAAATTATTAACATCTTTCCGCATCAATGGACCTTTTATTATAATTATTCATCAATACATTGATTTATTATTATATTAATCAGTTGGGCGTAATACATCATATAATTTTATTGTTACATTTGAATGTGGACATTATGTATAGTATTATGTAGTTTTGACTGTAACTTTAGTAACCTATTCCATTATTATTAGTCATTTATAATAGGGGATTTAGAATCTAACGATATTTTGTTATGATAACAATGTTATGTATTTGTTTTTTTAATTTTCATAACTCATTTTATAATATAACAGCTATTTTTATTATTGATAATATAATAACCTACATTTTGAGTTACAAATATAGTTATGAGTATTCAATGAAAATTGTTGGATATTTTTTATACGTTAATGTTACAAAAATATTTTATTTCTTTCTACAAATATTGAGTTACATAATGAAATTTCATTAAATTTTTTACTTGTGAATAAATAATTTACAACCAAATGCATTATTGCTGTTATTGATTATAAATACTTAAATAATAGTTACCTACATTATAATAATTAAATAAAGTATGACAGTATTTATTATCAATTACAGTATTGTATATAATATTATGAATTTACAATTGGGTTGATAATTGCGTTGTAATCACTATTCAGTGTTTAAATATTGAAAATAAATATAAATGAAAATAAAAATAGTCATTAGGTCATTTTTATGAGTTCCTAAAAACTTAAAAGTTTTACAATCTCTTATAAATAAGATTGTATAATATAATAAATATAATATTATATACTTAACATTTTTTAAAAAAAATTAATATTCCGTTTTTTCAGTCAAGTATACATTTCACTTAGAACATTGTAAAATAAACATAACATTACCATTATTATATCAGACGACAGACACATAATTGATACTTAAACAATCAATTATTTTAATTGTCATAAAGGGATAAGTCGAGCGAAAATTTTAATCAACCCAAAGTGAGATGACGTTAATAAATATTTCATACTAATATTGTATTTATTTATTTTTTTTTTGTGATTTGCATACATATACACATTTAATTTGTAAAATAACGTTGATTTATGTGGCATATAAATAACTACCTGTATTAAAATGTTAACATAATTTCCATTATTGTTTCATAAATTAATAACTAATTTATCCTATTTTTTATATTCAATAATTGAATTTTATTACATTAAAATTTTAAATTGCCTATTTATTACTTATTGCAATTTTAAACGAAAAAAATGACAATTTGTGAAATCTAAAACTAGATAGCGCCTTGAGTAACACATCTAATCAATATGCATTTTTTACAAAATAATATGCTAAAATACCTATAACATTATTTACAAATAATTATAAGACAGGCCCTAGACATTTTTCTGGAGGGGGGAGCAAAATTAATTTAATAATAAATGGATTTTTTTTTATACATTTTATTTATAGTACATTATTTTGTTTCGTCATTATTACAATTAAAACACTACAATTAGGTATTATTCCAGAGGAGGGGTAAGTGTCCCGTCTGGGGATGCCCATGCAGGACAACAAATTAAAAATGTATTCAATTTGTCGTTTTTATTGTATATACTATTTATTAATATTATTAATATTAAATCTCGGTAATCTCGAATTATTTAACAGAGTTATATTTGTTCAGTTTGAAATTGTTAAAATAAATAGTGTATTACATTCTTAATTTTTTTAAAATTAATATAATAACTATATGTATGAAATTAAATAGACTTTGTAAAAAATTAAAATTTGAGAACCTAGAGACTCAACTGAAAAAACGGACGAACGGTAATTTATTAATGTAATGTATAAAACTTAACCTAAAATTATTACCTACCTATTTGTATTTATTTTCTGTCTATAATTGACAAAATATTCAAGTGTCCTAAAGAATATATTAAAATGTCAGTATTAATTTATCTATAAAAACTTAAATAATCATCATAAACAATTATGATTTGAAATCAATGTGATCAATATGATCAATAACCGCGGCTAACCTAACCTAAATCCATAATTAATACCTATTCATAATTAATATATAGTAGGTCTGTAATTATTAAGGTGTAGACTGTTATAGCGCAAAATCTTTCCAGTTCTCTATAAGTAAAAAGTCCGCGCGCATCGATAACAACATGAATACTTAACAATCATGACATTTTAATTTTGAAAATTGTATAAGAATTAAGTATGAAAAATCCTATTTTTATTTTATTTTGATCTTGGAATATATGTATATAAAAAAAAAAATTTAAAATATTGTAAAAAATATAGGTAAATAAATGTGAGCGTCTTATAAAATTATAAATAAAAAAGTCAAAAAAAAAATAATAATAATTCGGACCATGATCATCTACTATATTATATTATATTCAATAAACGTGATTATTTGCAATATAAAATCGTATAAAAAAATGTATACCCAATATTTTGATAGTTGCTGTTATCTATAAAAGGGAACGTCGAAAAAAAAAGTCGAAACATCGGTTTTTCAAGTGTACTCTTTGTTGAACTTGAACTGCATATAGGTAGTTGAGTTAAACGAAGGAACATAATATCATCGTGTTATCATATATGGTTTTCGAATAGAATTTTTTGGCGGTCACTGTTCCAATAATAGTCGTACAATATAATAATCGTATGATCGTACAACAATGATATCATATATATATATTGTATCCGGAATGAATTCAAAGTGAAAATCGAGTTGATTTTAAGACGACTCTGTGCGATAACAGTGTGACAGGTAGACACAATGTTTATTATTATTATTTTTCGTTAGTGTTATTTCGCGCGAGTTCCCGACTGCGCGCACGAACGCAACCACGCGTCTCCCACGGGGGGCACCATGCGGCGGTAAGTTTCGCTCGACTAATCGTGTTTACGCGTCGCCAGGACACGGATAATTAATATAAGTTTATCGGCGCGTAGACCGTTGACATTTGATAAAGTAGCGGTTATCACCGCGTACCGTCGTGTTGTTCGGTCGTATTATTATTATTATTATTATTATATATTATTAAAAAATAAATATGAATATCGCGGACGATCCAAAGACAGCAGGTAGCTGACCAGAACACCCGCTGACTGCCGAGCACATGTCCACCGCCGAAACGAGTCCGTCTTATATATAGTAGTATAGGTATATAATTATATATATGTATATACATTCCATCCATATAATGTTGGTTATAGCTGGTATAGCTGGTATATTATGTTATAGTATGTGTAACTTTGGACCACGATATATATATATATATGTAATATGACGATATGCAGTCAACACCGGTGTATACGCGCACCTACCAACATGTACCACGGTATAATAATATGTATATTATATTATGTAGGTAACCTCCCGGTCGGTTTCTCTAATTAACCTATCGCTTACTGAATTATTTAAATACCATTTAGATTTATCGACTCGGCTCGACTGTTGTCGTCGACGTCGTCAACCGCCGTCGTGTATTTATTGCTAATATTTTTCACCCTATTATAATATTATTAACATGTATATACCCCGTTTTGTAAAGTCGTAAATTTAAATTTAGTGTTTTAGTATATTTTGTATTTTTATTATTATTATTATTATTGTTCTCGTCGTTTTCGTTTCTATATTATATTTCATAAAATTACCGCAAGCCGCGAAAACCTGTCGATTTTACGACATTGTACCTATTATATTATATACACTTATTATTGTGTATATTATTATTATTATTAATACACGTACACAATACGTTTGCATATGCCGCCGCGATTGGAAAAATAATAAAAAATCGTTAGTTTTTTACAATCCTATACGGTTGTCTGCAGGTCCCGTCTCGAACGTTATACAGAATAATATAGTATAATATATAACTGTAGCTCGTACGTATATTGCTCAACTAAAAATTTCGACTTTCAGAGTTTTACGATGATATTCCGACCGGACAAACATGGTGTCTATCGTGTATTAGGTGGTGTATGCACGGAAACAATAACAATATTATATTTATCTAATAAATAACCAGTACTGAGCACTTTTTGTACTCAAAAATCACAAAATACGCGTATATACGAGCACTATTGTAATCTTAAAAAACAAAAAATTAGATAATGTTTATAATTTTTTTAAAAATGAAATTAATTATTGAAAAAATTCCAAATAAGTTCGACATCGATATATTATAACTTTACAGTATTGAATAATTAAAAATTTAATTATTCTAATACATAGGTAACTACTTAAATTTGTATTTATACCCATGTTATAATGATAAAATTGAAAATATACATAATACAATTGTAAATCGTGAGGTTGTTGTTCTGTGGCCTCACAGAATTAGGATATTTTCTTAATTCCATCTCAAACCGAGACTCGAAAGCCGGAGCTCAAAGGATTTTTTCTTTTTTATTAGTAGAATATTTTATGTTATAATAATGTGTATATATATATATTATAATGATTTGATTACACAGTTACATTTTTTATATATATAAATATATTATACGTTACCAACAATTGTGATTGTTATTTATAATACAGCATATACTCGCGGCTGAAAATCCGGGGCCAAAAGATATTAATTTATTACATCACTTTTATATAAAACAATAAAATTCATAAAAATATCATACAAAATGACGTTGACGTCTGTGTTCGTAATGAGTCCAAACGAGACGTTTTCCATGCAACTGTACACTCTTCACTAGTTGCTGATGCTTGATTAGCTTGACATTTAATGCATAGATTCATGATATGATTACGACAAATGGCACAATTATCGACATTAATGTGATTATGGAAACGTATACAATATGCTCATTAAATATAATATATTTACGTGCTTTTATATAACGGACCGTGTAACGATGTCGCGACGGCTATATAAGATATATGTTGAAGTTTGATTAAATTAAAATTAAATTATTATAAAATTTCCTAACGTTACAAAATATAACCTCCTAATATTCATAACGGACTAATTAAATATATTAATAGTGAATAATCGTTAAAAAATAAAATTCTCAAACTTAAGGGAGTGGAGCAATCTATATTTTTCATGCATTTAGACTAATAAGCGGGCGAAAATTTTCCTAACTTCTAATAGTCCAATTTTAATTTTGAAAAATAATTTAAATTTATTAAGTTATATTCTATGATATGTAGGAAAAATATTTTTATTTTATTATCCTATGACTCGTAGAACTATATGTAAAAAAAAAAAACAAAACAGTGAGTTCATTTTGTATCATGGTTAATTAGCTAAATATAAAATTAAAAATCAATTTCCTACATATCATAGAAAACAACATAAGAAATTTTAATAATTTTTAAAATATTAATTTAACCATTAGAATTAGGTGAATTTTTCTCCCGCTTTTTGTGCTTTTTATTCGATTTATTAATTGTGAAATATATTTGAGTATTTATTGGATACATGTGCATGCGCGTACGTATGTAATAGTATTTCTAAAAATTACAACGAATATATTAATATTCCATATCTTGCGATAACGATTCAATGATTCGAACGTTAAATTTGATTTATTATAATTTGTAATACTAAAATGAAAAGACACGAATTAAATAAAGGCCCAAAATAATAATTATAGGTAAATATAAAGAATGAATGTGCTATAAGTAGTATATAATAGACGAGTAATTAGTCAGTCACTCATCGACATTATCATGGTGATAATTTATACTTGCGTAATACTTATTTCTCGTTATTCCATTTATTTGTGTTAAAAATTAACTTCATTAATGGATTACAATATATATATTTATTTTTTTAAGGAGGTTGGAGCAATCTATATTTGCCATGCATTTAGTCTAATAAGTGGGCGAAAATTTACCTAACTTCTAATAATCTCAAATAAAATGGAAAAACAATTGAAAACATTTTATTTAGAATATGTATTGCCACAGCTTGTCAATGAACTTCATTAATTGAATATTAATATAATTATATATAAATAATAAACACAATATTTGTTTTTTATAATATAGTACATTACCTGTATAATTATAGATAAATTGACGGAAAACAGCAAAATTGCGGTTGCCGTGTATTTGATTTTAAATATTTTTGGACAACTAATGCAGTTGCCGGTATTTGTACGTAGGGACTTGTGTAATTTTTTTTTCTCACAAGTAATTTCCACACGTGGTAAAATTATGGAAAGGATTATCAGTATGATATATTATGTTATTTTGGATTTCACTCAGAAAAAATATTGGTGGTATACTAATAATACTGCGGCCATTACGAATTTAAATAAACGGGTATTTATTTTTTTTACCATCTGTCTCTTCTACGTTGTGCTGGATATAGATAGTCCCATGGTTAAATATATAGGTATGTCAGCAACTTTGTGATACGCAGAAGTCATGGCGGCCACTGGCAGTGATAATTCATTGATCATTATTATCATAATTCAGTGATAATTCATTATCAATTATTATCATAACAAATAACAGTAATGATTGGTCACACGAGAATAATGAGTGAGATATTTCACATGATTTCAGCAGGTAATAATAATCTATTCTATGGATTACTGCCAGCTGAGATTTTCTTTCATGAAATATCATGGAATAATAATACATGCGTAAATTTTAACAACATTTTACAAAGTTGCTGACATACCTATATATTTAGCCATGGATGGTCCTATGTTACTACGAGTCCTTAGAAAACTATTTTTTAGTACTTTTTTTTATAGTGTTATAGCTTTTTATTTAATTTTGACTATTTTAAATTCCGTTACCCCGTATATTTTAATAGATTTAACCTAATAATAAATTAATAACATTCGGTGACAAAATCAAATACGAATTTTACCTATACAGTTATTATGAATACCAGTATACCTATTTAGATTATTATGCCATATCGTTTATTATGTATTGTAAGTCATTTGCTTAGATGATTGGATTGGTGGGGTACATTAAAAAAAATTACCGGAAGAACTGATAAGCATTGCGAAAGAAGACTACCAGAGGGCCCTTCCGTTTTCTCATTAGATATTTGAAAGAACATTTGTGCTTGGGAAGAACTTCTCTAAACTGTACTGATAACCGCGCTTCTTTCGTCACCTTGTTAGCATAATAAAGAAAAACACATTAAAAAAAAAAAAAAATATTACACACTTTGTGGCTTCGTCTTGGGGGAAACTACAAAAGTTGGGTCCCCACATAGCCATCAGATTCTTAAATCCGGCACTGGTTATACGTATTGTCAGCCAGTCGAGTTTCTATGCTATTAATATCTTGGATATTTATTTCGTTCTAACGCGTTATATACGATAATACTATTATATAATACAATAATATTATGTAGTACACCGAACAAATTAATATATATACATATATATATAGCGACCGGTTTCTGGCGGGCGCGAGAACGATTGGAAACCGTTTTTAACATTTTTTTTCCGTCTTCTTTTTCATAAATGAGTGGCCGGTATGTGTTTGTCTTAGGAATAAAAAAAATAACAATTTTATTGGTGGGAACACATCCAATCAACGTGACAACTAAAATAGTGATCGGAACCCCCGTCGTGGACATTGAATTACAAAATAACAATTATAATTACTAGTCGGACGGTACACTGTAAGAATAAAGAACAATAAATGTCCAATTAATATACGCGCGCGTCTTACTGCAGGGCTTCGGGCGAAAGTCCGGGTCCTTTGTTTTGGTCTAATCTATATAATGTTGACAGGTTGTAATACCTAACCTATACCTCCTACCTATATCATACACGTAACTATTATACACCTGACTGTGAATTCAGCAACTCTTTCTATAGCGATAGGATATGATTTGTCTCAAACACTTTATTGTTATTCTAATATGTACACACTTTGAAACGGTGATTTTAAATAAACAATTAATAATTGTTATATTTTATTTTAATTTAATTTTACTTTTTTAGCGATTAATTACAGCCAATATTTGTGCATGTAGTTCAGAGTCTCAGGGACATCATTTGGACTATGAAAAGTATACATAGAGGTGTATTAAAAATTAAATAATTACGCTTAAAAAAGCGTACCTATAATTAACCTTAATTAAAAAAACACATTATTTAAAATGTTTTTTAGCCTACTTAAAAATATGCGTATTAAAAAAAAATTGAAATGATATGTCTTTTGATTTAAAATGGTAAATGTTACCGTTTCTACACGAATATACAGTCGAAGAATGACCTGGAACCTTGATTTAAGTAAATGGTATAGAGCCATAGAGGGGACAATTTTTTAAAATTTGAACATATTTATACAAAGTAATTGAAGTAATATATTTTATATTTTTTATTGTTTATTTAGTTCTTTTTACGTTTAATATCATACACGATTAATTAGTTATATGTTATTATAATTAGTTATATTATATAGGTAAGTTTTAAATTAAAGTATTTATTAACTATAGATCATAGTAGAAAACCAGCAAAAATGTTAATGTCATATTGATATATTATTAGTTTATTATTAATAATTAGCTAATGGTGATGAGTAAATTGATGTGTGGATTAAAACTTACCTAGCTAGTAAGTATATACTAAGTGTCTAAGTCATAATACAAAATAACTTTACTATAAGTCATATGCAAAATATTTATAAAGTTTATTTATTATACAAAATATACCAATAATATTTATTTATTTATTTAAAACACATTTTTTTGCACTCTGCAAATCCGTCAAAAATTTTGATACACTAACCAACATTTCATTTACCATGTATTTATAAATAAAATAGTTCAATAGGAGATAAAATCGCCCTAAGTGGCGTTATTAAAATAAATTTGATATATTAAACAAAAATTAATGTAAATCTCAAAGACAATTGGTTTAATTACATAAATTTAAAAAATAACTACAGCGATTAAAATTTTTGAAAAATGTAACCTCTCATCCTTCATAGATATAAATATATTTTTAGTTAATTTTTGAATTATTTTATAAACACAAATATTATTACAGTGGGCTATATATAATGTAGATACATTGTTATTTGTTTTCTGTCACACGTAAAACACAGTGAAAAAAAATCTAGGCACATATATGTATAATAAACTAATGGATAGCAGTTATATAACTTAAAAATTTATTATTGAAATTAAAGGAAATAAAACTCTCGAGGTGTTTACGTAATAGGCACACTTTTATCTTAATATATTATAATACACAGACAACATAGTTTTACAATTTTTAAAATGTGATTTCAAATATATATTATATTAAATATATTTCGTTAACTGTATGAAATCATTGGTCATTTTAAATAATCATCAAAAACTTGTTTTTTTTTTTTATAGTATGTTATTTAGGTATTTTTCGAACGGTAGATAAAAATAACAAGTCAATAAGACACTTAATTCAGATTTTAGAATATTTATAATTTTGTTTATTTTTTAAATTTTTATCATAACAGATTTGTGACTATATAACCTACCTATAATATGAAACTAAAAACCATATAATTTTGCATAGTATTCTAACATTATTTATTATTCATTATTATTTTTCGTACATTTAAATAATAAATGACTTGTAGGATGTAGATATTAACAACATAATTATATAAAATACTGATAGGTTTTATTGATTAATAGTTATGAGATATTCATTGTCATCGATATCACTATGAGTATATCACTAGGAGTAATAGACAAATACTTTTTTTGAAGTTTTAAAACATTATCGAAACGATTATTTTTAAAGAAATGTTAATATCATATGTTAAACATATTATTTATAATAATTTTAAGAGATAACTTTTTTAAAGTAAAAGAACTATTCATTTTTTTTCATATTAGGTATTTCGTTTATTGTGTGTTATAATAAAATAATTAAATATTATTTGATAAATTGTTTGACAATATTATGGTTACTTATAATATTATTAAAATATTATTTGCAAAAATATTTATTCTGTGTATTGTAAATTTTACCGATGTTATCTTGATTTTTTTAATACAATCATGTTTATCGGGTTCTCCCGATATTGTCATGATTGGAAACTGCGTATTATTGTTTCGTAGAGTTAGTTTTTGAAATGATAGTGTAACGAAACACTTCAAAAATCATACACGAGTTTTTGTTTAGTTTAAACGTCATGTTTGACCCTTTGACATGACGTGATAATTGTTGTAGATGACCACCAGGATGCATTGCATGATGTTAGAAGGAAATAAAAGACAATGTAAAACTGTTTAAAAAATAGTATTTGTTCAGTTAATAGAAATACATTAGAATAATCAAAATAGTTTTATGCTTGTATAGTAATTGTTGTTATTTTCATTATTGCGAACAAATATCCAAATGATTAATTTGTTTTATATAAAAAAAAATGATACCTAATGAGATACAGTACCAATAACGTGGTATAAAACTATAATATAATGTATAAAAATTTTTCTGTAACATATTATTATACTAAGAAAACACAATATATATGTAGTATATGTACGATATATATATATATATGTGTATATATAATATCTGAAAGCTTGGATTGTTTTATTTTTATGTGTTTATATTGAAAATATGAGTCTGGAAAACGTGTATCTAAATGTAAAGCAACGACAATTTAACACAAACGAATGGAATGTCAGATATCCAATATTATAATATACAAAACTCGTATGCGTCCTTGACTTGTGGAACACATAATAATATAATACGTGAAAGAAGAAAAATGTAAGATTAAATTTAGTACAGAACAGGACCAATATAAATTGTGTATACTCGTTTTTATAACAAACATTTTAAATAGACATAATTCCTTTTATATTTATATAGTAAGGCGAATTGCGAATCCATAAAAAAGAAGGAATATTTTTAATTCGACAAATTTTGTCTTGTTTTAGGCGGATGCAATTCTAATACACCGCTTTTCGTGTTTATTCAATAAAAAAAATAATTATAGGTATACCTACATATTATTTTATGTAATATACTATTAACGTTCCGTTTGGGTATACAAAGTTCGGCAAGGGGAGGGGAGTGGTATAATCAGAGTTGTAGTATAATTTTCGAGATGTTTCTCAATATTTCTACACAAACATAATAATAATAATATAAGTAGATATATGAGCGCGAGAGTTCTTCGATCTTGTATACGTCGTCGTTGTCGTCGGTATATAAATTTTTATATTTTTTATGCGTTCTCGAAAACAACAGCGTGGGCTCGGTGTCACGTACCTCTAGCGCCGTGTGCAGTCTTGCTGCGGATAATGCACCGTGTAGTCTTTGTGTTTTTCTTCGCTTCATTTTTATTTATTTATTTTTTTTTTATCTTCTTTCAAAACCTTATTAAAATGTAACGTATTTTACAACACGGCCATGTCGTCAACATGACTCCGTCGTCTAGTCTATACAAGTGATTTAAATTATATATATAGGTATATTATGTTTAGGTTAACACTATACAGAGTGTTCGATGAGTTGCGGTTTTATCTCTGACCACCGATGAGCTCTAACGACGAGAATATTTCTGAATTATGATTTTTGCATACGATACACCGACGTATCGCAAATATCGCGAAAAACGAGTATTTAATATATTATAATATAATTAATAGGTATATGCGCGTATAAATTACAAAATAAATATAATGAATAGGGATGGGAGGGGAAATGCACATTAACGTGACCGTTTTCGCACACTTTTTGAACGCTCCGTATTACGAATATTCAATTATTGTGTGTATTATCATCGTGTACTCAGCTTTAGTCCGACGCGTCTCGTGTATATACCTACTTTTAATAATAATATTATAATAATGTCTTGTACAATATTATGCTAAACGACGTTATCGTTGAGAGTAAAACACGCACGCGAAATGACGCGTGTGAATCGTTTTTCCTCTTTTCTTTTCTTCGTAACATTATATTATATTTTATTTTATACCATTGGAAGCGCAGATACCGATGAATATAATATTATAGCGAGTTACATTTTCATTATGTAAACGGACATTTATATTATTATTATTTTATATTCGTACCGGATAGGTACAGAAATAATATGATATATTCTCTTGTACGCGGGACGGATATCGGCACCTATAAAACACATTATATATATATATATATAGATATATAATATAAAAACGCTTGCAATTTATCATTTATTATATTTCATATAATGTGTGCAATCGTTGACAACAACATGGCCGCCGTCAATGCTCCGTGCCGAGTGTTATTCCATCTGTATATTTTAATAATAATAATAATAATAATAATAAACGACATACAAAAATAAGGTCTAGTTTTTCGGCGGGTTTTTCGACGACGTACAGTCGTTCTGCAGTTGCGGATTGCATCAATCACGTTTCGTGCGACCGATCCCGACAGATATTGAACGATTTCCTTTTTCTTCGACACTTTTATTTGTTTTTTTTTTTTCTTCAATTTTTATAGCCCGTTCGATGATTTGTAATTTTTTTTGTCCGGGTCCGCGCCGGACATAATTTATTACCCGACGACAAGGGTTTGGCGGTCATTATTAACTTTTCATCGATAAACCCGTACCGATAAATATAATATTATTGTAATAGGTATGCGTATATAACTATTATATTATTATATACGCGTATCCATAAACAAACCACACGCACTGTGGTTTTTCGGCGCCTTTCGACAGATCTCTTTACGCGCTATATACGTCACATAATATCGTATTGAATTGCGTCGGAAAAAAAAATAAAACCACATTTTTACATTTCGTACAAGTCCTCCATTTATGATAATATAATAAGGTGTGTATCTTATTATATACAACAATATATAATGCGAATCGCTTGTCGAAACGATCGACGGACGGAAAATATATCTACGAATTGTAGATAAAACGCTTATTAGTTTTAATTATTATACAACCTAACCTTAATTATCATGTATCTAATTATCTGTACGGCGCTTAAAGTATAAGTGTACCTATACTCATCCTGTGATGCTGATATATAGAGACAACATAATTTCATAAATGGAAACTCGTTTTTCCTACAAATCATATTATTCGAATTTTTTTTTTTTTTTTACTTCCAAATTACTATTTCTAGTAGTTATTATAATTTATACACTATTGCATATAAGAACAATAGTAGAACATGCACATCAATTAAAGTCGAAAAATATATTAGATACCTATAATTATGATATATAGGTTTCGACCAGAGTTGGCAAATAAGTGGCACCCGTGCCGAGCTTGGCGTGAGGGAAATTTTCGATAGCACCGAAATATATGTAGACATCTTTGAACAAAAAAAATTTGAGTTTTTACCGATTAATTTTCAAGTATTTATGATATTTTTAAAGTATAGTATTCACAGAGATTTCATGATTTTAAAAGAATTGAAAAATTTATAAAAATTGTCAATTATCCGGATTTATTTGATGTGCAAAATTTTAATAATAATTGTTTTAATTGGATGTAACTAGAAAATTTCAAAAGGAGTTAATCGATTGGCAAACTAATCTAATTTGGACAGAAAAAATTGTGAATATGCGAAAGTGTATCGAAGAATTGGAACGTCATCGAATACATAATGAAGAAACAGAATGCGATATTGATAACACAGTATTAGAAATATAGAATAATATTCCAGATATCTTTTATTCCGTCAAAAAATTAGCGATTTATTGTTATCGATCTTCTTTTCAACTTATGTTTGCGAGAGTCATTTTTCTGTGTTAAATCATGCATATTCAAAAACTAGAAATAGATGATTAATCTAGACAGAATGTAATACCTTGCAAGAAACAAAATATCAGTCTTGCAGACATAAAAAATCTTTCAAGCAATATGAAGCAAAAGGTTTCTAACAAACAATAAAAATTGATTTTTTTAATAATTTACACCAACATTATTATCATTATTTTTTCATTTATATTTTGTGAAAATTGTTTGTATTCATGAAAAATAATTAATTGCACGGTTGAAATTTTCTTTTGATTTGTGTCATAAATTGGCACATTGAACAAAGCCTATTTTCCATTCCTAGTTTAGACATTACTTGGTCAAACAAATCTGATATTATTTAGATTTTAATTATCTATATTTTATATTATAACCATATTTTAAGTTAATAAGCCTGTAGCATAATTGACTTATTGTCTTATTAATATCAGTGATTGCCATGAACTTAATTTAACCCATAACCAATAGCAATTCATTATCTATACATATCCTTATATAATTGATTATTATCTTTAAATTAATTAAGAAAAGTATAATTTATTGTGAAATTATTGTTAAACAATATTTAAGTAAATCAGTTAACAATAATTTATTGAAAAACTTTGTATCTACTGTTGCAATTCTGACATACAAAATATATAGGTTTAAAAATATGAAAAAAATATATTACGCCAGTTATTTAATTTTCCTTGTAAACTCAATTCCTATAATAATTCTATACCTACCGAAAGTAATATTTATTTTATTATGTATATAAACCTTATAGGTAATAATTAACATTTATTTTTTGACTTTTTTTTTATAATTATACAGTTTTGTTCGTAAATTTTAAGTACCTAAGTATTATATAGTTTTGACTCAATAAATATTTCGGGGTTAAAACTTAAAAGACCAAATACACTTCGAATATTTACAGATGTTTAGCAGAAGGTATAGAGTATTTATATGGGAATCGCCCCAGTATGAAATGTATTTTATGGGTTTGAAAAATGTCAGTTTTAGGTTAAATTTTCAAAAACGATATAATTCCTACTCAGGAAATGTTCTGCTATAACATTTTTGTATCATATTTTTAAGTCACTCAATAGTGGCGAAATTTTCGTAAATTATTGTGTGATGCGGAAATTGCGGTTTTCTCTACGAGACTGTGGATTGTATATTGTAAACATCAAAATGCATTATTGGATATCTAAAATCCTATTGTCACACAGTGGTTTTAAAATATCGCGCAGGCACACATACACATTATATCGCCGTCGCTGAATATAATATATTATATTATAATAAGGAGTATATTATATTATATTATGACGATGATCATATTCTATATGGAAGGTGTTGACTGACACGAGACCGAAAAAGGCGCGGGCGGTTGAGTGATTAGCTCATTGTCGTCGCTGGTACTACACGTCCAAACAAGCGGAGACTATATTATTATTATACCGCGTTATAATATTATAATAAACAATGCACGCGCTTTCGTATATCGTACATACCACGGTATACTATAACACGGAGAGAGGTACCGCGGTCCTGAATGTGCGAGCGAACGACGGAGACGGATAGAAACCGCATACGTATATTGTAATAATATATATATATATATACTATATATATATATATTATATATATACCTATAGGTACTATTACTTTGCCGACGTGTTGTATATATACGATGTAGGGGTAACCGCCGTTGTGTACTGCAGAGGTGAATCGTCGGGTTAATTAAAGGAGGAGAATATTTTATTATATTATTGTGTTTTCTTTTCCTCTCAGACCCATCTCGTCCGACGCCGCGCCGCGGCCGCATATTTATTTATAATAAACCATCACCGCGGTACCGGTCGCCGTCATCGCACGTCACTCGACCGTGAGTTTATGAATGAAACCCAATGACGTCATCTGATCGTCGGCTGCAGTACATGTCGTTTGCGCGCACAAGGCTAAGTTGCGTAGGTGGCGTGCTGGCGTTTACCTTTGACCCCGGACATCGATAAGACATTCCGCGCGCGAGGTGTACGCGTATATATGTGTATAATATGTATAATATTATCGGCGACGACCGAAAGTACACGTGCGCACCTAAAATAAAATGGCCCCGAGAATCCTGCGACAAAGTCCTCGCGCGTTTACAACGAACCGACGAAACGATCGATCGCTATATTTCCAACGGGACGATCCCTTCTCGCCCTGATAAAGGTATTGTACACGTTACGGGACAATGTTATAATCATGGCGAAATATATACGTATGACAGCGACTGTGTAAAATGTTGTTATAAATTGCGCATTTATTATTATTCCATGAGAGAAAATCACGGCTGACAGTGATCCATAGAGTAGATTATTATCACCTGCTTAAATCATGTGACGTATCTCACTCAATATTCATATAAGTGACCACGGTTGTAGATAGTACATCCGTCTACAACCGTGTAAATGACCAATTATTACTGTTATTTGTAAATGATAATAATAATTGATAATAAATTCACTGCCAGTGGCCGCCATGACACCTGCGTATCATAAAGTTGCTGTCATACCTATATATATTTAGCCAAGGTAATAATAACCTTATAACATATTGTTGAGTATGGTACCCTAATTTGGGATCCTCATGACATCCATGATTCTTTTAGGCTTGAAAGGGTTTAGCGTACATTTTTGAGATATGCTTGTTTTAGATTTAATATCCCTTGCGATCCCCATAACTATGGACCTGTTGCTTCTCAACTTGGTTTGGTTTCCTTGCAGGCTGAGCGTAGATGTATTTCGAACATTATGTTCTTGAACAGTTTGATATAATAGGTAAAATTGACTCTCCTGATTTGCTTCCTTAATTTGTTTTAAAGTAGGACCTCAACGTCCCTTCCCGATCTGTTGCTCATTTTTATGTTCTTTTCGCCACAACTAATTATCTTAAAAATAAATCTAACCTATCGGACGTATGGTGTCAAATACTAATTTTGACTCTTTGTGTCTTCTATACCTTTAAATTACCGTCTAGCTATTTATTTTAATATTTATATTTTCAATTGTGCAATTAATGTGTATAATTTGTACATGTTCTATAGGGTGTATCACGTATATTCAATAAAAGTAAAATAAAATAAAAATATATGATTGCACCACAAAAGTATTTAAGAGGATAAAGAGAAAAGGGAACAAGAATGTATTTTATATATTTTCTAGATAATATAAAGTATAAATTGATACGTTTTATACGATATTTTATTGATAAATTATTAAAATTATTAAACAATTTTTTTGTCTCGAAAAGATTTATATGTTTTGCTACACAAAAACGTGTACACACAATATAATGGAATATAATTGATTGGACTCTGTTTTATTGGTAGTCTTACATAAATCACACAACTATAATGTCAACGATATATGAATTTATTGGCAATAAATCTATAACGTATGTATAATATATATCTTATTGAAATATTCTTCAATGAAATATGATGCTAAGGGTACAAGAATGTATTTTATATATTTACAATCATAATTGGCCGTTCCCATCTTGTTGGGAGTGAAAGTTGAAGCATGGCTGTATTTAGCATTAATTTTCAAGGGGCTTTTATAAACATGTTAATTATGTATTTTAAAATGAAATACATTTTGTTTCTCAAAATATATATCATTTAATATTTCGTCAATTTTTCAGGGGGAGGGGCTGAATACGGCCATGAGTCGAAGTGTAAAAAGAAGACAATTATACCATCACGGTAAGGGGGCAGGAATTCCTTCCTGGGATCTCACCTTTTTTCATCACAAAATACAGAATTTTTCCCCATTTTTCTTTGGGAGAAGAAAAACTAACAAAAAATAATGAAAAAACTGAAAAATTCACGGAAATATTATTTTGACGAAATTTATTTTAAATGTTTTATATACTACTAATAATGCAACTTTTCACGTAGGGACTTATAAATTTGTTTTGAGAAATCTCGTAGGTAATTTACACATGTGGTAAAATTTTGGAACGGATTATCAGTATCATATAATATATATCTGATTAAGTTTCGTTCAGAATCGTATTTTCGAATACAATATCTTTGCATTCTTCTTCATCTCTACTAAAGGCCTTGCCTTGTCGTTGGAAATCTGTTTCTCCATCCTTCTTTATCAAAAGCCAGTCTTTTCGTGTCTATGTATCGACTACAGTCAGCTTGTTTTATTTTTTCTTCTACATATGTTTTCCTCGGTCTACCTCTACCTTTGTGTCCGTTTATTCGTCATCTTTGCATTCAAACCTTAATTATAATATATGCCACTAATTTTGTCCGAAATCGATCTTTCTGCTATTTTTAAAGTAATTGGATCCCTGAAAACAATTTCTACTTACGCCTATAAGTACCCAAAAACTTTTGGATTTAGGACAACTTTTTAAACCAGCTGAAATGTTGATTTTTAGATAATTTTTTTTTTTTTATACTATTAGAGTATTTTTACCGTAAGATTACTGTAATTTATATATGGAGTATTGACGGTTAATCTTGTATATTATTATTGTTAAAAGTAATACATAAAAAAAAAAAAACACTAAAATTTATATAGCTGCTACGAGTACATTGTTTTTTTGATTTATACTACTATAAAAACTAATTTATTACACAAACACACGATCATATACGTGACATTGTTCAGGAATTATAGGTTGATCATCGATATAGATAAATAATAATTGAATATCTAATGAGTAATGACCAATAAATAAGAAACTAAAATAATATTTATATTGATTTTAATATTTTATATTTCTACACGAACGTTGTATTGTAGTCTGCGGATTATATTTGGGTGTTTATAGTCCCTCTGATCACTCATCTAAATCGGAGGCGAGAAACCTTGTTACCTATGCGGGACATATTTTTTTTTAAAGGTCACATTAAAAACTAAATTTATATTATTAAAAATACAGTTTAAACATCTACTATTCGTACATTTATTGTCATAAAAATTCTATAGTTTGGTAGTTTTTATTAATTAATTTCAAACAAAACATATTTGTAAAGGCAAATTTTAAAATTTTAAAAATATTATTATATTATTATAATTTATAATTATTATTTTGAACAAAAAATAATAATTTGTGTGTGTAAACATTACACACATATTTAGTGCGATTTATGAACTTTAATTATTTTCACTAAAATACATTTACAATATCAACAATAATTATTAGAAATGCGTTTATTCAAAAACATATATTTTATATATCATGATTTTTATATTGGAATATTTTGTGATAAGAAACTTCAAATGAGTGAGATAAGCTCATAACTTTTTATCGAAAAAAATATAATAGCAGCGAATTCAAATCATAAAATTAGTATTTTAATAGTTGGTCGCAGAAAGTTATGCGGGTTGCCTGTAACTGATCTAAAAAATATTTTATTGAATAAAATGCATGCGATATACTGACATTGTGATAACACCACACTCACCTAAATATTTTATCTAATCCTAAACATTCGCTAAAAACAAAAAAAACAAATTTTTTAAAAATATCAATTATAGTTAATCCACTCACGAATAATAATAATTATAATATATTTTTTAAATAATATAAAGTACGAATTGATACGTTTTATACTATATTATATTGATAAATAATTATTTATTAAAATTTCGTTTTATCTCGAAAAGATTTATACGTTTTGCTACACAAAAACGTGTACACACAATATAATGGAATATAATTGATTGGATTCTGTTTTATTGGTAGTCTTACATAAATCACACAACTATAATGTCAACGATATATGAATTTATTGGCAATAAATCTATAACGTATGTATTTATATCTTATTGAAATACTCTTCAATGAAATATGATGCTAACGAAGTCGTCTGTTGTATAAACACTGGGGGAGAGAGTAGAAGAAAAACAACGATATGTCGAGTATTATTATTTTTTAAACGTTTAAAATAAATTGTGTTTGGATGGAAACGTTTTTATTATTTTCAGAATCTCATTTCTTCAAGTGATGGTCGTGCGAGAATAGTGCATGTAAAATATTATTATTATTATAAAATTATTATTATATTAAGTTGTTGATCGAGGACGGGACGATTATAAGCGCGAAAATATAATAAATAAATAATATATAATATTAATATAATATTCGTCTTAACATTTTAACGTTAATTCAATCGAGCGATCAATAATTATTACAAAACACGTATATTATGTATATATGACGATGCGTTATCGACACGCCGCAAAGGATATTATATATTATACACTCTATTTCACGAGAGACTATGCCAATCTTCTGATGAAAATTAAAACGCTTTGCGCATGTCACACATGGTCCAGCGATCCCTACAAAATCCTCAATCCGTATATAGCGAAATCGGCATTGTTTCTCGCAGAATAGAGATATAAATTATTTGACCATTATTTCGAAAAAATTTCGAAAAAAGGAGACGACGGCTTGCAGTATGTACAAATACAACATAACATAATCACATACTCGCGTATCAATACTCAGAGGCGTATTTACGGTGGAGGGCAACCGAGTTTAAACTTCCCCTCATAACTAAAAAAAATTAAATTGTATTATAAAACGGGGAGAGTGGAGAATCTTCATGTAAGCTACCAAACACAGTATAAACCTCCCCCCACATTAAAAATTCCTAAATACGCCTCCGTACGTACTATATACAGTGCGATCATATTTTCATATGTCACGTAAATTGTGGGAATTTCAAACGTTTTCTATGTATATCTCATCCATATATTATTATTTTACAAATACAATATTCCGATCACTGTGTATACATATCATGCCGGTTGTCTTTTATTATTATTTTTTTTTTAAGGCAAACCGTGTTATAACTTACAACATTGAAGTGTGCGAGATAATATTGTATGTGTGTGTAAGGTATGAATTATCTACAACGTGGTCAGCGATTAAATTAAAATACCGTTGGCCGTTAAACAATCTGCTGCAATAGAGTGAACATCTTATGTTATGCGCGACTATATCTGAAGAGAACGGAAACTATAAATATATTAATTTTTTTTTATGCACGTTCAAAACTATGTGTAATCACCAGAATTTATATTTTATAATACCGTCTTGTGGTCATATGTTAGTATTTTTAAATTTCAATGAATTTCTGTCAATCAAACATGATTATAAAATTATAAGAAAGTTGTTATTGTAGGTTAGATATACCAACTATCACTACTTCATCAGATGTACCTATAGTTTATCGTTATTATTATTGTTTTTTTTTTTTTTTTTTTTTTTTTAAATTTAATTTCATTTATGAACACATTTGTAGTATTTAAATATTTTATTTAAAAGGTTAATTGTAATTTGATATAATAAATGAAGGTATATGGATAATATTCAAAATTATTTAAATTGTGTATAATAATTATTAAAAATTAATTTTAATTTATAAGGTCAAATGTATGAATAATGTATTTACCAAAATATTTAGTTGTGCTCATCAGTTTAAATGCGTAATTAAAATCATAGTCAATTTCATGAGTAGATATTTATAAATAAAAAAGATATATTTTTTATAGGTTAAATATTTAGAATTATAATAATTGTATTTATTATAAGATTTATATTATAAATTGTATGTTTATTTTTCAACCAAAAATCTTTATTATATAATGCAACTGAATAGTGTAATAAAGATTATTTTAAATTTCATTGTAAATACACGTATATTCCTACATATATGACAACCAATAATACTTCTAATTCACTAATTTTCTCCTTTCAATCCATATACTCTCATTTATACTTAGTATTTAATTTCAAATGTATCATACTAAATTAGAATTTATATTTGAACTGCTGGAGGAGGATAGTTGTTTTCTAAAAATCAAATTTGAGTCAGTTCTTATTTCTACGCCGTTTTACTGACTTTCTGAGTGATATTTAATAACAATAGTAAGATATAAAGACGTGGAAATAACTATTATACCTACAAACAATGGAATAGACAATAGAAAATCACCAAACAAAATAATTGTTTATAAGAGTGTAGCATATAAATAGAGCTATAGGTACTATCGAAGGGTAGGATTTAGTGGAAACTTGGATTACAATTTCGCAAGAGTTAATTGAAATTTTGTATCATTTTACATTTTCTTGTTTACAAACTTTTGGGTGGCAGAGTAAATTTTATTTTTAGGGAGTGGCTTTGGTAGATTATGGGGGATCTAAGCTGCCTTAGATTATGAAGGGTAGTAAAATCGATTATAGCGAGTATAGAGGTATAGTAGAATATGTATATATTTGTAATATATAATTGCGAATAAATTACCATATGGTCGTTTAACGTGCATGTAACGTTTATATATTATTAATAGAACTCCAACAGATGGATTTTTAATTTAGCTTCCATATAGATAGGGGGGAGAAGGGGTAGAAGAAGTATAATCTTGTATTTGATACATAATCCGATTTGCCGGATTTCGGTCCTTCTCCTCCTCATCCTCCTCCTATCATTAATGATCGCGTCGTAAGGCGTACGAGTAATTGTGTATATACATGTGCTTAAAAGAAAAGAATGAATGGGACCAGCATCATACAATAGAACCGTTTACCGTGTACCGCTGTGCATGGCGAGTGTGTGTATGTATTTATATACGAAAATAAAAAATAAAAAAAACCACTGTAAAAAGTTATATACGAGAGTGTAAAAAAAAAAAAAAAAAACTCAAATAATAATAATCATAATAAAAAACAACAGCGACGCAAAAAGGTATATTATAATATTATATATATATATTTTACTCGTACGAGAGATCCATGGGAGGTCCGTTTTTTATGTGGTCCCGACACAACGGAAACTGGTCGCATTAGCTGGTGACACGTTCGTGTCATGCCGCAGACAGCTGGGTGGGCATAAATCACCGATCGCATACAGCGCGTATGTGTGTATATTATCACGCGCCGGCAATCTAAACCTCGTAAACACGCGTGAGGTGTATAGACGAATCCGGGAAAGTCGGTTGGTTATTATGATTACGATGCATTTTTTTTTTTTTTTTTAATGAATTTTAGTGTAGTAGGTAGTAGATACGAGTATAATATAGTAAGAGAAAAAGTATTAATAGATTTGTCCGATTTCGCTTGAAAAATGTAAATCGAACACCGTACTAGGCATATCCGTTTTGTATGATTGGAAAATGGGAACTTTTGGTCTCCTCGGATGATGCCGAGGTATCGCGATGAATATTTTAAATGTTTCGTTGCTAGAAAAATATCATTTAAAGTACCTACTAGTATCTACTGTAAACGATAATAATTAAATATGAGAACATTTTTGTTTCAAATTACAACCGTGAAAATTAATTTTTTAATTTTGATTTATTTGCTTATAATAATAACTACCTCGAAAAAATTAAAAAAAATTATTAAAATTAATAATAACTATACTCGAAAATGATTAAATTACGGTCAACATTAATAAGCATAATTCAGAATTGAAATATTTTTCTTCATGGACGAAAATCGCAATATCCAAATCAAATGTTATTTTAAAACCTGTATGTTATATAAATTATAATATTTATTAAATATATTTATATTATTTCTGTCAGGTCCATTATTCTCATTAAATATTTTATAAAGATTGATAAGCAGTTTTCGGGACATAGCGCTTAAAGTTATAAAAATATGCATACGCCGTATGCACTAAAAATATCAAAATTTCTATTTAAACGTTTATTTTTAATTATTCACATTTTAAAAAGACGTACAGAATATTATAACAGATAAGATTAAATAATAAAAACGTAGAATATGATAATAACGTACTTTATAACTAACTAAATTAAAATTAAAATCATAAATTATTCGTAAATAATATACCATAGAAATATATTTGTTGTATTTTGTTCATTTGCATAATATTATTATAAAAGTCTGTTATAATATAGGACGAATATAGCGTACGAGTAAGAATTCCAGATGTTAATCGAAATAAAATTGATCCTCGCGACCTCGCATGGAAGTTATTGGCTGTAACCTGTATATAGTTATTGTATAGAATGTAGATTGTGTCTTATGACCAGTACAGTATATATAAATAGTTGTATCGTTTGGATGTAAACGATAATTAATTATTTATACAAAATCATAAATGTCAAGAAAATTTCGTATTTTTGTTTTAAGTTTAAGCACTACATCGTATAAGTTTAGTCAGCAGTATAACTATATCATACTAAGTAAGCGTATTCAAAAATGTTAGACCTATTATTATTACACAATAAATTATTGAGTTAGTATAATATTACAATTGTTGTGGATTACTAGATTACACGTATATTCACAATTTCAGTACCAATATTAGAAACCAAAAAATGATTGATAAATCATTGACGAGTATGGCGGTGGCCAAAGTGAAAACTACATAAATAAATAACAAAATATAATAATATCATTATCTGTTTATAAATTAAATAATATTATGTATGTAATGTAATGTTAATAAATAATAATTATTATAGTGATTGCAATAATGATATGCATTAGAACTATACAATTTTGATAAAAAGATAGTAAAATGTTTGTTAATATAGAATTACTAAATTAATTAATATAAACATATCCAAGGTACTATATCTCTATCTGGGTATTAGGTATAAGGTATTATAGTCGGACTTTTTTTCGTTTAAAAAATATAAACTGATATTACTCAGTTAAAAATATTAAACATAAGTATCTACATGTTTATTAATTATAATTTTAAACGTGTCGTTGATATAAAAATATAATATTATAACGTAAGGATCATAAAAATATGAAATATTGCGTTTTTCTCAAGCATTAATATTATTTTTTTTTTTATTTTGATTTATTTGTTTATTATTAATAACCATACTACGAATATTCATGGATGGTCTACATTAATAATCAGAATTGAAAGATTTTTGTCATGGACGAAGACAACAAAAACCGCAATATCAAATTTTATTTTAAAACCTGTACTTATATCATATGAATTATAATATGAATATTAATATATATATTTAGTTGCTTAATAAATAATAATGTGAAAATAAAATTATAAAAACTATACAAATTTATCATTATTTATAATTGCTAATTCGTGTTGATAGGTTAGTTATTACAGAGTAATTTTTTTCATTTGGCCAACTAATTTTCTGGATAAATTGTTTAATACATTTTTTTAGAGTGTCTGTGTGTATATTAATATACTCTATATGTATATAATATTACTTAAAATCATGGCAAATAAAAAGTATTATTTTATACTTTGTGATTTATATATTTTATATAAGTACATATTATTTCTAAATTTGAGTAATATTTGAAATATTTTACCACAAACATCAAATTTTGACAAGTCAAATAGTAAATATTATATTTATTTTAATAAGTCAAATTAAAGTAATCAAATATTAATTACTTGTTGACTAATCGTATTAAATATATTTGTTTTCATAGTAATAAACTTCTAAAATAATATTCAAGTTTAGATTTAATTAACATAATGTAAAATACATGGAACATTTTTGTTAATATTAATTCAGTTAAATATTTCAAAAACATTAAAAAAGTATGTATTGCAGCACACTTGCGTTATATTATTATTATTGTGTACTATTTTTATATTCTTATTTTAACATAGGTATTTAATTAATTTTTTTTAACCAATGTCTCAATATTGATGTTAATATTTGTTTCAATAACTAAATGTTGTTTTTAATATATCGTAAAATAAAAATCACATTGTTTATATTTTTTTTATAAATCTCCTACCTGTAATATACACTATACAGAGTGATCCGAATTGCATGATACAAAAATATGTGAGGGAATTATACACACATTTTCATATGCTATTTTTATTATTTTTGTAATATAATGATCATCCTGTATAACAGTATATACGTATTTATGAAAAATGAATTCGGGACCAGCTACAAAATACTAACAACCACCTGTACAAAATCAAATTGTTAATTATAATAATAATATTAGAAATACACGAAACCAAGTAAATTAAAACGCAATATTATAATAATATTATTAGGAGGAGCATTCTAATAAATTATTATAATTGCAATAATTGTTCATATTCTGTCTCGTCAAGTGACTTACAAGTTGACTTACAAATTGAAAATCAGCTGCGTGATTCGAATAAAATATTTTTCTGGTATTTTCTTTGTTTTATTCTACGAGTATTTTAATTATTTTCCGAACAAGAATACGACAGTCGACAATATGTCACCGCTCACTCGTCTCCTCCGTCATACACGCGGTCACACTTTATTTCAAAATTCAAACATTATTTTTTAATGGGTACCTACTCACAAAAAGCATAAAATATGTTATTATCTCCCGAGAAAAACGGTGGATTTTAACTTGAGAAATATTTTTAATATTTAAAAGAAAAAATGACATGTTAGAAATAAAATATAATACTATTCATTACTAATAACAATTTGTATTTTTAATTTAATACATCCAAAATAAATTATTATTTTTCATTTGTTTATAATTTGTTTTAGATATACCTACTTAGTAAGTTTCCATTATTAAAAACATCTCATAGGAAAATAAACCTTTTAATGTATATATATTCATTATTCAATAAATTATAAATAATTCGTTACATGTTATATGAACATTACGAACATGGAAATAAAAATAGTGAAAATATAAGCTAAGAACTACGTATTTATTTAAAAGTTACAAATTATATGCAAAAAAATGTAAAGAGAATACAAAATGTATAAAATAAAATTTATGTTATATTTGTTATTAAGAATAATTAAATCTTATTTAACCTAGCAGAGGCACTCGGTCCGAATCCATCTTCTTTAGAAAAATTACTTAAGTTCTTAAAAACCTCTAAATTAATTTTAAAACTATAATTTTTATAATCTGTATAAATCATAATATTGTAAATATAACTTTATTAGCTAATGGCTATTAGCTGCCACGGCTTTATTGTCAATAATAAAAATAAAAAAATTAAAACACTTCTTATCGAGTTTTCAATAGTTTATTCTAAAAAATATTTGCATTTTATACATAATATAAATCCGTTCCTTTTAACTACTTATTATTACTGTAGATTAACTACACTTAGATTATATAAATAACCAGTTTAACGGTGTTACGCATATCGTTGATGGGAATGACTGTTGACTGATGATGATGATGATGATGATGCTCAGAGGGTTGAAAATAAAGGCTACCTTTCAACAGGGGTATTATACGTCGTCGAGTATACATTATATACAACCTGGGGTGCACCCTCCGCCGGCAGGCACTTAATGATCCCTTTGACGTCCGACAAATGGCTTCCAGCTGAGAGTTTATCATCATAACCCCTTTATATTTATTTTTTTTTGTCCATGGCGTATTTCTACTCTGGAAAAATATTGTAATATATACATCGCATATTATATATTATTTACAAGCATTGTCGATAAGTAACAAACCGAATAGATTGAATTTTGAGTAGGTATAGCTACATACAATTTGGCTCCCCTCTGTAAATTAAACATGATACAAAGTTCGAATATAATATACAAAGTGCCGTGTAATTGTTTAAGCATATTATATACAGGGTGATCAGAACATTGAGTTAAGAAAATATTGAAAACAACATTTCAAAAATATATGTAATCCCCCCTCATTTTTGTAATATTAAAATTTCGATCACTCTGTATAGTATAAAGGGAGATTTTCGTTACTAATTTGCATGTCCGACGTTCACGCCCTCTTTCTGGTTTGCAAATGGCATTTATTATATGTACAGCATGATCAGAATATTGTGTTATTATAATCATAATCCTCTTCCCCACTACACAGGAGTATTGCCCCCCCTCCATTTAGTGCGAACCATCTTATTTCTAATTTTATTATTTAAGCTTTGTCAACAATGTAAGTTATTGTAGAAAATATACGAAGACGTAAAAAATATTATCATTTTTATCCTTGCTAATATATTATATACGTAGATATAGTTATGTAATACGACTACCAAAAAAATTTTGATTTTAATATAAAACTCTTGAAGAACGCATTATTTCGAATATTATAAGTAGAATTACAAAAATTTAGAAGAATAGTACCATGTTCCCCCTATATTTCGAACAATGTCACCGTGTATTAATAATTAATAAATATATACAATTTTCCATTTTGTCATATACTTTTACTGATTATAATTCGCGTTTTTCGCATAAATAACATAAATAATTTAATGATCTCCACAATGATATTATTTCATCCTAATCAATGAATTTTTTATTTCATCATCACAGTTAATTCGCCGACAATGTTTTTGTTTGTTTTATACTTTTATCTGATTGGGACATTATGGAATTCAAACTCAAACGTGCGTTTATAATATTTAATTTCTTTTTGTAATTTCGGGTTTAATATTTTCATGTTATTCGTTTTAACTGGTCGGCATGTATTTTGTCGCTAAAGGAATAAAGCCCGAAACGCTTTGGGCGGCATATACAAATACCAATTATAACATTTGATTACAATCTTTCCGTATTTATTTTTTTCACATTTAAGCACGAAGTCCAAAATATATAAATAAAAGATTATATGTAAATATATATATATATATATATATATTATATTTGTATTTTTTAAATTTACTATACAATTTATAGACTTTCGGTCTACTGAAGAAAAATATCATCTATAAAAATGTAATATTATTTTTGTATCGGAAATCATTAAATTATTATCGATAGACCATATTATAGAATATTTTAATTATTATTATCTTACGTTAAATAACGTAATCTACCTAGATATTGAGATTTAAATCAAATATTTATTTTTCAATATAACATAATATTAAACATTGAAACTTTATTTATATCAACTTGAAAATTAAATATTGAAGTACCTACTTAAATTAATCATTTTAAAAATATGTTAGGTATCTGTTATCGTGATATTTTTAATAAAAACTTTACTCGGGAAACAATACAAATATATAATACTTATCTTTTATTACTATATTAGTAATTAAAAATTAGTATTATTAGTTAGTATATATATATTTATGAATTTTAGACTAAACTTATTCTATGGGTTTAAATTAATAAATGAATAAAAATATGGTATTGAATATTTGCATAGAGTGCATGTACATCTTGAGTGTTTTGAATTTTCGATAATTATTTTCTTGGGAAATGATTGCATTTATAGTTTTTTTGTATTTTAATTAAATATGTGTTAAAAATGTATTTTCGTTATAAAATATCATATAATATCAATATCATACCGTTATCTGTATAACTTAAACTATTGTTGAGTATGATTAAACGTTTTCTATTATAGTTTTCGGCATTATTATTTATTACATATATTTTCCGATTACGTATTAGTTGAAGAACAAAAGTAGATAAATTGTATAGTTATTGATTAATTCATATACAATAATCAATTGTACAATATATTTATTTATACCAAACTTATTTTTATTAATGGAAATATGAAATAAATTAGATAGATGCCAATATTTAAAATACAACGTTTATCCGCTATACATCGATTTCGTCATACTTTCGTGTCATTGACAATTTGACATCTTTGAAAAATATTAAATTGGTTAAACTGTCTAAAATAAAATTAGTGATGATAATTTCGTTTAAACAAACAAAGGCCATGTAAAAATTCAACAAAACGCTTACATCTTAATATCTATTGCAAATCATTTGTTTAGGTTATTGTTTTTAAATCCATAATAATATATACCAATGACATATTTATATATTATGTAGTATTCTTATAGAAATGTTGTCCTAAATGTAAATTATTCTAAAATTTATTTAAAATATACTTTAAGAAATCGGTACACAATTATATGTCATTATATATTGCACGTATTATACAACAATATAATGTTAAGACGTATTCATTATAAAACGTAAATTATCAGTCTGCACGTTTTGGTATATTAATATTATAAATAATAGTGAAAAAAAATGTTTTTATATTATACAGAGCATACTCAAATAGAGTACGTTTTTAAATTATTAGGAATAAATATTTGAATATTAAAAAACTACATAACATAATAAAAAATAATATTCTAAATAGGTATGCATATTTGGATTGATATATTATAAGTATTTTTTAGTCTTTAATAAATATATTTTTGTTAAGATAACTATCCACGTTAATTCCCACGTATCTATCCAGCAGGATAAAGTAACCCAAAATGACATTGGAAATAATAGTTATTTGAAAATAACTTTAAAAAACAACAAAATATTCAATAGTTAGTACTTCTAATACATTTATTGTACGGAATAGGCAAGAACAATACGTTTTCAATGTTATCAATATTGAAATAATGAATAATTGTTTGTTACCTACATGATATAATATTCTGGTCGGTCGGTGTATAAATTATGTGTAAAAAAAAAGGCGGGAATATGCTTTTGAAAAACGTACAATATAATATTATCGTACCTATACATAATACAATATTATAACGTACGTTTATTGTGTCACAACTCACAACAGACAATAATAATATATATGGAGTTAATGTACCGAGCCGGAGGAGGGATCGACTGTTTTCTTTTACCACCATAATCAGTCGAGTGCCGCGCGGTTTTCGTCGCCGATACAATATAAGACACGAAAGACACGTCTTGGTTTTTGTTTTCATAAAAAAAAAATAATAATAATAATAATAATAAAATCGGCGTTGATCCGTATGATTAACGCGTTCGTTTTAACAAAAACGGAATAATAGAATGGATATTATTATAACGACATTTATTATAGTACCGTGGCGGGTTAGCGCGGTATAGTTTGGTATATCATATAGGTGTACACCTCTATAGGTACTTGTATACCAGACGTGGTTATTACACCATTATTATTTTTGTCGCTGGCATTGTCGTATCGTAGTAGAACACCGTTCTGCGTTTACCCCCGTTTTGTCAACCATATAGTAATAGTTGTCGTGGTCGTCGCAGCCACACGGATAATGACCGCGGCGGCGGCGGCGCGTACAAGACAAATTACACGTGCGCACCTCCTGCGGTTTACGGTCGACGGATCCATTCACATTTCACACAATCACACGCGCCGACTCATCCGCCCGGGTCCTTATCTTCGTAAGTGCTCTTATTTCGTTTGCGGTGTAAAATATTTTATGATAAGGTATATACATCATGTTAATATAATATGATTTTGCTTTACGTTTCCCCCCCACACCTATAGGGGTGACGGCCTTTAAGACCAGCCCTCCAAGTATATATTTCTCCATCCTGTCTCTATCCTCTGCAGCTTCTCTCCATTGTATTCCAGCTTTTATTCTCCTTGCGTCTTTATAGTAACACAATCCTCCCACCTTAGATGAAGACTTCCCACCTGGATTGTTTTCGATTATAGTCCTTTTATTATTGCGCCCTGTTTCCTCCACGCATGTCCTGTTCATTTTAGTCTTCTAAATGAGATTTCTCTTTTAATTTTAAGACGTTGGAAAATTCTTATTTGAGTTTTTGATTATGCCGTTACCTCAATTTACCGGATTGATCATCCCTACATGGTCTAAAAATCCTTCTCAGAATTTTCCTCTCAAAAACTTCTAACCTCATTTGTTCTGTTTTATGATTTTCCGTTACGTATGATAATAAACGAGTGTAGTGGCGCATGGACGTTGGAAGGGAGGGCTTATAACCTCTCTATGTTCCAAATAATTATATAAAAATAAAAAATAATGATTAGGTATACCTAATTAAAAATAATTTAATATAATTTTATTCACTATATGCATGATGTCATAAATGATCGGTTTAATGAAAATTGTACACTTAGATACTGAGATTATCCAAATATCTATAAACTATTGGCAATCGTGGCTTCAATACCAAGTACAACAGCTGCTCCCGAACGATCCATTTTCAACATTCATTTAGCGCTTAAAAACGTATTTGAGGAATCGAATGGGAGAAATCGATTCAATGAATTAACTCAATTGCACATGCATAGAGAAATTAAAGTAAACACAAAAGATGTTTTAGACGGACTATCAGTAAAAAAAAAAAAAATTAGATTTAGTATTTTGATTTTTTAAATAAAATAAGTTGTGGGTAATTTATAAAATATGTTTTGAATTTTAAGTGATCTTTTTAATATGAAATCGATTAATTTTGTATAATGTTTTTGACTGAATTTTATTTGAAATTAATATAAAAAAACAATCTTAAAAATATCTAAAAACTGTACTCTGATTGATTTTTTTCAAATTATCAATAACACGTATAATTAAACTTTATAAATACATTATTGTGTATGTGAAGACAAGGGTACAATACGATTTAATATCATTATTAAAACGGATTTTCGTCGAGAATCTTGTGAAAATATTTGCAGTTTTATCATAATAATAATACTCATGTAATACCTTATATGTACGTTTCCTATATATATTCACGGTGGAGCCAACGCGACTTTTATTATAATTTATTATATTATATCTTTCTTATTTATTATTTACGACGCGGCTGTTCGGGGGCCAGGGGGTTGTTACTTGTTGCGGATTTTGCTGTTGTTCATTGTGTGCGTTCGTAATAATAATAATAATAATATACTCGGCTCGGAATATTATACGCGTATTGGACAGCAATCCTTGTCCCTGTGTCAACATGAATAATGGCGTGTTCATCACGTACGCAGAAAAAAAAAAGAAGAGAAAAGAAGAAATTGTTTGAAAGACGTGTTGCGAAAAAAAAAGGAAAAAACAAACAAATACCTCACACGATGATAATAATAATATGATGGGAGAATATTTTTCTTTCGCGTTTTTGAGCACATTTTCCTTCGCAGCTCTTTCGAGTTCCATTATTTTTTTCGCGATTTAATTCAGCGCAACGAATCGTTTTCGGTCGGAAATTCGTCTCTACAATTTTAAAATATTATTACGACGATCAAAATAGTTTAAAACTGCGGAAGACAGATAAATCGAGAGAGAAAGAGTGAGAGTGCGGAACTTGAAGTAATAATATCATAAATTAAACATACCAACCAAGTGGGTTATTCTATCGTTAAAACATTAAGTTGAATAAAGAAATATCTTTGATGTTAAATTACAGTTTAACATTTATATATCTCTGACATTGGTCTTTCTTATCCGATAAAATTACCATTATTTGTATTTTATAATAAATATAATATTTATAATAATAAATTAAATCCTTTCGTCACAATAATAATTAATTTGTAAATTATTAAATGAAATGTATTTTTAAGTGGTAATCAACCGAAATGAATAAATACAACGTATGTTGTTAAACATTTTATAATTAACTCATAAATGTTTATATAATGTATTTAAATTTTATACATATAGGGGTAAAATATAGTTTCACTTTCACAATATTTTATATACGAGTAACTTTTGTATGATGGGTTAGCATATTTATTTTTTTTATGATAATAATAATTTATTTTATAATATTGTGTTGGCTTATAATACAAATTATACACTCTTCTAACAATAAAATAATATTTTCATTTCATGGATTCGGATTCATTATTATAATTTATCAGTATAAATAGGTATATATTTCTATACATAGTAATGAAAATATAAATATAAATATAATTTATTTGTTATCCTAAAAAAAGTATAATAATAAAATAGCATTTTTTGTTTTGATTATTATTGACATTATATTACGAGGTTAGTCGTAACGTTAATGTAATAACCAACAAGTATTTTACTATAATATTTAAACAAATATAAAAATTATTATTCAATATTTATAAAGCAACAGGTAAATAAAAATATTTTTTAACGCCGACTAGTATTTTTAATATTATTTAATCCTATATTAGATATTTAACTAAATTAAGACTATTAGAATCAACGGGTTAGAAAAAAAATAAGTATATGAAAAAAAAAAAACACTAAAATCATTCATCTAAGGCCCGGGGCTTAAATGCCCTTGACAAGTTTTGCACGTCGAATATGTTTCGCTAACCTTGAAGACCATTATTGGTCCTGACGTGCATCGTTATTTATACCTACTCGTTCATTGGCAACATATTATTCTTTATCTCGTAGTATTATATAGCTGTAGTTAGTATTTTTTTTTTTTATCTTTATTTCCTCGTTGACATTTCAATTTGGCTGTTTTCTTTTTGTTTTGTTTCTGTATGCCTAATGCGTTATTAAATTGTACGTATGTGTGTGTGTGTGCATGTGTGTGCGTGTGTGTGTGTGTGAATTTTTTATGATAATTTTTATACCCATAATATTTATTATAATTCGAACGAATAAGAATTATTAAAAAATCCTATTAATTAAATATGATGTGGACACGTTACATTTTTCATATTTTTGGCAAACCCAGTTTGTTTTAAATAATTGAATTTATACTCCTGCGATGTAACATAACATATTATATTAGTTAAAATATCAGGTGAAATGATAATTTTAACATTTCCAAAAAATAATATTAATATTCATTATAAAATTCGATAAAATTTAATTATTGTTGTTGTATATCATTCGAAATGTTTTGCAGTTTCTTGGTCCGTTTTATGTATCATTTATATTGATTGTGAAATTAATTGGCTATTTTTAATAATAATTACTAACTTTTTTAGATTATTATACTATTATACTTTTTATATAAATTAACAACTCGTAATTAATAACTATTGCCTCACAATAAGTAGATAGAATACCTCTAATTATATATATATATATATATTGACTGAGTATTGTCACTGCGAATACCGGAACATTTACGTTAGCATTCGACTGTTCAAATATTTTCTTGTTATAATCGAATAGCAGGTAGGTACTACATGCTTATTAATATTAATAAAAGATATCGTCTCCGATACGATGCTAATTTGTTGATTTTGGATTTAAAATTTGTCAGTTCACTTGTAATTTATCGTGTTAAAAATGTGTTGTTTTTTTTTTTTTTTTTTTGTCCCAAAAGAAGCGCATTATAATTTTATGTATATATCCATCGGTTTGTATAATATATTATGTTTTCCGGAGTAATAATTATGTATACGGTCACCAATACATTATTATGGATCAGATAAAGAGAAAAAAAACACATGCAAACAGTTAAATCGATGTGTTGTAATTTATAAGTGCTGCTAGCTGAGGGGATCGTTTGTCGTGATTAATTTTGCATTATCGGATTTTTTTTATATAAATTAAACACGAGCACAATGAATGAAACCGGAATAATGGCGCACATAATCATGGATTTACGGCCGATTTACATTCATTTAATTCTTCCAACATTTTCTGTCGTGTATAGCGTGTAGGTATACAATAATTATTTATAGAATAAAAAAAAACTGTCTATATGTATATTGTATCAATGGTTACAATATAACATTCAGCGTTTAATAACATTATGTAAATAGAAAAAGACACAAAAAAATCACTTCGTTTCCGGAACACACGAACTTAATATTTGCAGACATGTTATACGAATTAAAAAAGTAGTAGGCGAAACATAATTTTTTATAAACAACATTAGTCCAAAGCTCAACACTTCTAGCATTCGTTTATTTAGGTTATATAATATTCATTAAAAGATAGCAGAATATTATAAATAGAGAAACTATAAATTTTTCGTTTTATGTTAAAAATAATTAAATTACAAACTTTTTTTTTTATTGTTTATTGTATATACGAGTATATATAAGGTTATTGTACAATTTCTGATATTTTTGTAACAATTTCTCGTAAATTATTGATTAACGCGTAGAAAAAAAAATTATAAATATGAATGTCCACTAAGGATTGACACGTCATATATAAATACATTAAGTAACTACAATTTCGATACAATATGTAGTACAAAAATAATAAAAAAAACGTTTTAATTTTAAATAACTCCATGGTATAGGTATATTTTTATACAGAATTAAAATTATATTATACATTTTTTTAAGGCATATATTTCATAATTTTAGATTCTGAGCGAAGCGAAAATGAATATATTGGTTTTACAAAGATGTTTTTTTAATTTTTTTTTTTTATATATATATGAAGACACTTTTACGGGTAGAAATAATGGTTCCGATTATCACATTTAGGGTATGCTTTCAGTAGCAAATTGTGTCTAGTTGGTACTTTATTTAGCTCATTTTTCAAATTTCTTAAAAGCTTTTCATTGAGAAAAGAAAAACTACTAAAAAATGATAGAAAATCGGCAAAATAACGTTCTGAAATTTAAAATTTATTAATTTCGTGACAACTAATTGAGTTTTAATCATAGTGTCTTGAAAATTTTTTTGAGTATTTACTTTGGTGAACTTCATTACAAGGAAAAAATTAGAAACTAATAGTTAATTTTCTGACTAAGTATAAAGTTTTGGCTTCTTTTCCTAAAATATTTAGTATTTCCGGCAATTTTTGATTTATCGCTTTGAAAATTTTATCGAAGTCTAATCATATACTACTTAAACATTTTACAAAATATTTTGATAATCGTGACTAAAAACATTTTTTTATAGGCTTTTAAAGTAAAAGTTCTTGAAAATCGGCAAAATTACGGTTTCATTATTTTATTTCTTGATAACTACTTAAATTTATATCGTAGAAATTTGAAATTTATTTTTAATATTTACATTCGTAATTTACACACGTGGTAAAATTTTGGAATGGATTATCAGTATAGTATATCGTAATATATTGAGTTTCGCTCAGAATCATATTTTCTAATGCAATACATTGCATTCAAATCTTAAGTATAATAAACCACTAATTTCTCCGAGGACCGAAGGGACAAAGGAGAAATGTCCACAATTAACTCTCTCACTTTTTTTTATTTTTTATTGCTTTCGAGCCAGATGGTTCTTTTGTAATCGAGATTTGACGAAATAATATAATTTATTAACTAAACCATTAATCAATATTTTTAAATGAATGATGTTTAAAATAAAATGAGTAGGTACACATTTTTTTATGATCAATTTTTAATATAGTAATATCTAATACGTATTTTATATACTTACACTGTAAAGATGTTGTATTGTAATTAAATAAAATAATGAAACTGATTTGTAATCTTTTAAAGTTATTATATAATATTAGGTATATAATTACAATGTTTTTTTGAATTCTGACCATTATTACCTGTATGTTACTGGATTGTTCTGAAATATATTTTTATATTTGTATATTTTTTACAGTGTACAATAATTTCTAAGTTATAAGAGGTAACATCTGCTACCTGTAAATTATAGTGCACATTGTACAGCTTTAAACGACATGCAATAGCCGCTAGGCGATTTTTTATAGTTTAAATTATACTAAAATTTCATTAGCATATATTATAAAATATGGATTCAGATATTAAATATTCGTTAATTTTCATCGATTGAAATGGTTAGAAATTATTTTTATATCAATTATGAAATAATATATCCATGCTTTGTAAGAAAACAAAATTATTTATAAGAATTTAATGTTTTCCCACGCAGTTTTTAAATAAAACGAAATTAGTACATGCATTTTAATTGCAAAAATATATATGATCATAATTTAATATTACCAAAATTGTGGGCATACCACAATATATTACTTATGCTTGTTATCTCCATTATTTTTGAAACACAATGATATTCTGATCACTATACATATTATACTTACATTCTTCTTCTTCTCCGCCTTACACCTCGCAACTATATGGAGTGACCACCCTGGACCTACATCTTCATATATTTCTATCAACTATAATATCTCGTCCATTCACATCAGATATTCGAAGATAATTGAAGAAGGTAATTAAAATTTTTATAATTATTGAGATAAAATTATTTAATTTAGTATAATTTTTTGGTAAGTATTTTTAATGGAATGTATAATAATACAATCTCGGTTCTACCTACATAGATTTCGATCTCCTGCATCTCGTCCAATCATACAAGCCACCTTCATATCATTATTGATAACATTCTCTATTGTGATATCTATTCTAAATGGATATTTTACTTGCATCTTCCCAAGTTTCATGCATATAAATACCTACTTTTTCCAATCATAATAGTTCTTCGAACGGCTATTACTGAAAATGTGGATTTCATCAATGGAAAATAACAGAAACAACAAATAATATGACATAAAGTGTTTATTATGTATACAACTTATAAATTAGTATTATAGGATTTTTTTTTCTTCAAACCATTCGCAAATATATCATAAAAAAAATTAATACTATGAAATATATGTACAACGTCGACGACGGATGTGTCTAACGTGGGCATATACTCGTATGTAGTGTTTGGTTTCATAATTCGAAAGATACACTTTAGTGACAAAATACGAATAAATAAATAAATAATTATGATTTCCAAACAATGACTTATGGATCCAGCCGAACACTACATACGATTACGTGATATTATTTAGCGAACAAAACGATAATTAGTAGGTATATTGACGATTTAAAGAAGATCATGTATAACATGTTAAATACTCGTCTTTCTCGCGTGCGCTTAGCATTGATACGAGTATAATATTGTGATTATTTAATTATTTAATTTTTTTTTTTAATATTCGCGTGGTCGCGTTTTTTAAAATTATTTTTTCGTTTATTTTTTATCGTACAGATGAGATCATCGTTGGCAGTCGTCGGCGGGTACGTTGCCGTTGTCGTGGTACAGTGTTGCGGAAGATTGTTCCGCCGTCGCCGCGGACACAGGCAACAGATTGTGCGTGAGGCTGTGCCGACGGAGATCGCAATTTCGGCGGAACACTTTGCTGCACGTCGGACAATTGTACGGCTTGATATCCGTGTGCGTCAACAAGTGGGTCTTCAAGTTGGACCGCTGGTTGAAGCTCCGGCTGCACACCGGACACTTGTGTGGCGATTCCTCTAGATGCAGGATCTTGTGCACGGCGAGCGTGCGCGACTGGCAAAATCCTTTACCACACTCCAGACACTTGAACGGTTTCTCCTTGGAGTGTATGTACCTGGACACAAAACGTTATGTTAAATGGTTATTGGTTATATATCGGTATTTCGAATCTTCTCAAAACGAGCAGGAGCTGGAGAAGGAATAGGAGTAGGATGACGATAATACATCGAAAATATTCCACCGTTTAATTTTTATTATAAACATATAAATATATAAAACTATAAGTCTTATTAAAAAAAAAAAAAATGTCCTAATTTAAGACATAATAATATACGGAGACAGCATTACTATGTAAAATATGCTTAAGTGTAGATTACGTCTTGTGTCCGATATTAATCCGTTTAATGAAATAACTGTCGATTAGTTTTCGTATTATGTTACGTAGGTATAATATGTAAATCGTTTTTGAATAAAAAAAACAGCACTCCTCCCCCCAACCCAACCCACTACACTACCAAAAATGACAGAATGTATACAATGAAAAGTCATGAATATTTCCATCTGTCAAACCACGTTTTACACGAATATAATATTTTTTGTTGTCTAATATAATTCTAACAGAATTTAATTTTGTTAATTTTGCTAAAAAAAATAAATCAATTTCGTATTGTGCAACAATCAGAAAAGTTTATGTTCATTTCCAACGTTCATTATAGGTACGTAACGTATTGGCCTAGAGTGCAAACAAGATAATAATATTTACATAAATACCGTCTAAATAGTATTTCATTGCGATTTTTTTACCCGACTCATTTATAGGTCGTCTCGATGGCTGGAGCAACAGGGTCGTTTGAAAATATTTTCGTTACGCAGTACGCGATACCTTCGTATTGTATATATATTTAATATTGTTTATTCCGAGGTCGTTACCCGATTTCGTAATAATACTCACGAAACGTATATATCAAAGGAAAAGATTAAATAGCGCGTTATTTATTTTTGGTAAACAATTTGTATAAAATTTAGTCGGTGAAATATCATAGACCTATCCTAAATATGTTCATTATTCGGTTTTTTATCTCACCGCGCATTCCTATCCAAAATCACCGTATTTCTTCATATTTGGACTGAAAATAATAAACTAACTACGTTTATAATAAATTTAAATAAATATTATTCGGTCGATCGTTATTATTATATTATACGCTTGACCTATACAGCGGGCTCGCGCACGAATTATCCGAATTCACCGTCACGTTATACGCGATAACGACTCGCGCCCACTTTATCATAAAACCATATAATATTATGCTCATAATAATGTTGCTTATTAATATTAATTTTGTTCTTTTTAACGTGCGCGAACGGTGACAGGTCGACCGGTATCGCGATATTATTATAATAATATATTACAGAGGCGAGGATAACATTTCCCGTAATAGGTACTTGGAAAAATAATATAATAATAATAGGCAAATAATGGTATAAACCGCGTATTCCCTTTAAATGAAAGCGACCTATTTACAAAATTATCACGTCTATAATCGATCGTAATTAACCTCCAAATTAAATCAAATATTGGAATTCGTAGGTACCTATATTCTTTTCACGTGTTTAAAATTTCATCTCGTTTTTCATAAAATACCCGTGCCATTCATTATTTGTAGGCGAAACAATATATTTAGTTATTTTATTTGAATTATTTAAAGTTTACATTTTCGCGTCGGCTATATTTACATCCAAAATACAGTGAAATTATTCGTACATATATTATTATATATTTTAATATTAATTATTATACCCTATATTATATACTATCGATGCGAACATTAAGTTACATAATGTTTAATATTTAAAAAACAAACATTGACGGTATAGTGTAAGACCACGGTAAGTATCCAAAACATTTTATAGTACCTATATACAACACCATCATTGGTATTTGTAATAACGATAATTTTATTTAAAAACGATATTGATTAAAATACTTTGTCATTATTATATTATTATATCATCATACATATTAATAATAGGTAGGTTAGGTATATAAAATTAGAAAATTAGAAAATGCTTAAGATTTATTTAACGTATGCAAGAATAATGTCGGTAATTAGTTTCATCTCGTATTATATTCGTACTGTAACCAGGTTGCCCCGTGCGGTTTCAAAGGTGGTAAGGTGCGGTATCCGTATTGTTTTTTTTATTATTTTCAATGTGTGTGTGCGTGCGTACATCTATGAATTTATTATTACCGGTATCTATACAGACTTCAAGGCGATCAAAGATCGCAATCGAGAACATACTATCCGACCGTATATAATACAACGTTGAGGCAATAGAATATTTTTTTGAATAAACCAACTCGATCGGTATTACAAACATATTATAATAATAATATTATATACGCTGTAATGTTATGTACTTTACGATATAGCCATTTTTTATTTTTTTACCTTTGGTGAATTCTGCGTTTTTAACGAATATAACCTGCACGCGGCGCATATATACATATAATACACACAAACACCTTCCTGTGTAATATTTCCCCCCAATTATTATGTTATCTTTACAGTTTTTTTTAAATTTTTTATTTGCGTATATTGCAATAAAACAAGTTTTACAGCTTTTCTTGGTTCGCCTTTATACGTTACCGAAATAATGTGCTGTAAATTTTATGTCGTTTCTTAATTATTTGGTTTGACGTTTCAACGTTACGTTAAAAAAAAAAAAAAACAAAAACAAAACTGTTGATGTAATTTTTTTTTTATTAAAATAAATAAAATAATAATAAAAATGTAATCGTGATTCATTACACATTTAGTTCAACGGACAAATCACAGAATCTTTTTACATAGTCATAAATATAAAATGTTTATGGGTGTTCTAGGTTTACTTGTAATATATTATTAGTGTCGACTCGATCGTATGGTTTTTAAATGAATTATGAGATGTAACGATATAATTTATCGAATATAGTTTATAGCCAAAATGACTACAGTATTATATATAAGTCACGCGAGTTGTGTAAAATTTGAAAAATTCTAAAATAATTTCGTGTTAAAAAGGTTGTTTGGTCAAGTTGCATTAGGTGGGCGATAATATAATTTTATAAATATTGTGAAATATTGCATTGTTGGGAGTTGTCAGTTGTCACCTGAAAAAAATAAAAGAAGAACAAGAAGAAGAACCAAACCGGTTCCACTTGGTTTTTTTTTATCTTCGGTAAACTAGTCTTGACAAATCCAGTCGTTTGCGCTTGTAACGCATTTATAATTTATAACACATCTCTGTTTCTCCAACACCTTGTCAGAATCACTCTTCGCTTCGACTTTTTATCAGCCCAAAACACTGTTTAAAATTATGGCAGTCGGGAAACGAATTAATAGTCGACAACTATAACTCGTGTTCTCTCTCGTGTATAATATAGGTATTTTTTATTTAATCTGTCGACGACGAATTTTCGAAAAACCTTTCAAAGTGAAGCTTCTCCGAGGCATAATCAATCGTTGTTTTAACATATGATATAGCGCCTATTAACCGACCACAATAAATCACAATAATAATATTACTCTTGATTTACAATTTTCGCGATCGCTAATTTTTATCATTCGTGACGTGTTTAATGCGTTTTGGTCGTATGCGAACGGTCATTTAAATAACGTTCGTTCAGAATATAAATGGATTTTTAACGACCGAATGTGTATATTATATTGTATAGAGAATGCCGTCGCCGATATGTACACATTTTACACCTACATCCAAATGTGTACATTAATATGTTGTTCTTAATAAAAAATTGTAAAAAATAAAATATAATATTAAGACACCAAAATCTACAAAATAATTAACTTTTATTTATTAAATGGGCGAAATATTATCGTAAATTTGCGTAATATATCATCAACAAGTGCTATCTTTTTACGAAAGAAAAGTAAAAAACAAATAATTGTTTTTCATCGGCGGCGGGCGTTCATACATATATTTCAGTGACCCAGATTTAGGTATACGCGTTTATACAATAATATAATGATATTATGTGTTTTATTTGTATTTTACACTATATAATCTAGTCGCGTATCCGCGTTTTATTGCAGGAGTCTTGTATAATAATATTTTACTATATTTCAGCTGCCACTGAAAACATAATGTTTGATATTTTTCGCACGATATGTCGGATGCGATGCATTTTCCCTGTCTATACATTATTATTATTTATTTCTCTCTCTCTCTTGTAATTCGGATTCTATCTTCTTCCAACTATTCAATATGATGTGCCAGCCATTGTCAAATGCCGCACACAAGTAAAATTAATATAATAGATAATAACATAATAGATATTTATATATATTGGGCAATCGGTATTTAATGGACTTCGGTATTCGGTCCAGTACACGTTGTCGGCACACGACACGCACACAATAATGAAGCCATTATCGCATCCCAACTATAATAATGTGTAATATTATAATATACATGGGGTAGGTAGGTATATATATATATAAGCATTCTCGTCATCTCGCGCGCGCGGGCACTTGACCTTTTCATTCCCACGACGGACATTCACGAAGGTGATAAATGGACGTGATGTATCGACGGGATGGATCACACACAAAAGCGGCCGAGTCATATTATCCTGCACGTCGTCGCAATCCATTGTTAAACGCCGTGTATTATTATTATTATTATTATTATTATTATAATATACGGTTACCGGTAAAAGGTCATAAATAATATACCATCATATTATGATATTACGTGTTCTTGGCGCAGTGGTAACACGGCCACGTGGTAACACTGGTAACTTGTACTTATTTCGGTGCCGAGCCGCGACATTTTCTTTCTTGTAGTAAACGCAAAATTTTAAGTTTCCGTGTGACAACGTACCTAAACGATGATATTATTGTTTCGTCGTTTTTTTTATACAAAGCGAGATTTTAAACAAACGTGTACGCACTAAAAGTCGCTAAAAGAAACTTAAAATTTTCTTGACCATTTTTCTTGGTTTTTTTATTTTTTATTACATAATAATAAAAGTATTATAATATCGATAATGACTCGAGACTAAAAATACGATTACCCGAATGCACCAAACCATACAATATTATTTTAAAAACGTTCCATTTGCGCTAATAAATATATATCCTATTGCGCAATCTTATTATGTCATCAAGAACTTATTTATCACGACCAGGCGTGTGAATGTCATAACTCATATTTAACTTCGCTAAACATTCGGAAACCAATAATTGATCAAGAGTATGAAATGCATTTCAATCTAAAACGTACGTCAAATATAGAAGTGTTAACTTGAAGTAAGTTAAACGAAATTTCACAAAAATCATAATATTACACAAATAAACCTCATGAAACAACCTGTGTGAATGTACGATGTAATATATTTTTCTTCTACTTCGCTTAAAATTATTAACTCGATGGGGTTGGCTTCCCTAGTTCACCACATCCACAGATCTCGTTCTCTTACCTCTCGTTCATTCACACCAGCTATCTTCATATCACTCTCTATTTCATCTATCCACCGCTTCTTCGTCCTCTCCCTCTTGCCATAAATACTCTCTCTATCCCTAAATTATATTTTCTCATAACATGTTCAAACCATCTCAGCCTATTATTTATCATTTTCAACACACTTGATACAACTCCTTCACTTCCCTTTTTGTATTAATTTCTTATTCTATCCATATCTCTAGTCATTCTACACATCTATCTTAGCATTTTCATCTCCGCTTCACTAATCCTTTGCGCCATTTTTTCGTTAATTAAATGTGAACAAATCAAAGCCCGCGTTTAGCTCGTTATAAATTGTTTGTCTAATACACTTAAAATTGACGCAAAAATGTCACAAAACCATATTGGAGCTGAAATGATTTTACACGTTTTATTTTTTTCTCGACAGGCGATATAAATATATTTATATGCAATTCACCGGCCGTTATTTTATTTTTTCACTTTTTTTTTATATTTTTATTACTATTGTGATCGTGGCAGACTTCCAAATGTGCAGCGCGCGAGATGTAAAAATAAAAAATTGAGAATAAAAACCACACACGATTTGTTATTTTTTTAATTTTTTATTTTTATTTGTTGTATCCTTCTCCGCGAGCATCAAATCGAGTGCTTACGATCGTAAATACAACCGCGCTAGAGCAAGCCGGTTTGATCGTCGACGGCGGTTGCGGCGGCGGTGTGCATTACTCCGAGTGAGATACTATGACTTGCTCCGCCACCAACGCGTCTTTTCTCTATACTTTTGCGCGCGTGACGAAAACGCTCGGCATAATAATCGTATATAGTATATATAATAATGATAATAATAAAAAATAATAATAATAATAATGGTTATAGCGTCGTCCTAAATTATGCGCATAAGATTTATATATATATACATATAATATTATTCTCTCCGGCCGAAATCCTCATCCGACGGCGACAAATTTATTGCGCGCGATCCGTTCTTCTTCTATCGTCTTTATATACTGTCTAATAATAATATAAAAAAAAAAATTAAAAAAGCCAACCATACGACGATCGCAACGTTATAAAATGATTTTACGATAATACGACGTGTCGTCCAGCCGGTCGCCATGCCGCCGAGCGAGCGCAGATCGCTATAGTGCGTCGATTATTATTTTTCCGGCGCGGTCGCAAAGACTGGTTTCCAAACGACTGACCATTACTAAGGTAACCTATACACGGTTAATGTGTTGTAAACATTTTTTGCGTTTTCGTAAACACAACGATCATAATATTATAATAATATATCAATATGTCGCACGTGCCACACGATACGTATATAATATAATATAGTATTATCAGAATTATTCGTTTCTTCGGGTCTATAAACCTAACCTACCTATAATATTTCTCTAGTCCCCCGAGAACGTGTCGCGGTCATCCGCATTCGATTAAATTATATTATTTACTATATTTTCCGTTTCGCGAAACAAAAGATCGTTCGAATCGAAGCACATGATGCATTACCAGGATAATGCTGCGTCGTATATGTAAATCGGAATAGTGTTAACGAATCGAATCGTTTATGCCCACGCGGTTCAATAAAATAGTTTATAATATGGCAACGGTCCGAACGATAAACGAATTAAAAAATATATATATATCCATGTGTGATTATATACGACGCGCATCAATGATATTAATGACGAACAAATATTTTTTATTTTTTTATTTCGTCTCTACGTCTCTAGTATTTCACATTGCGGTTTGATATATTATTATTATAAAACGTCGATATAATGGCGGTAATAAGTACCTAATAAAAAAATATAATGATAATTGAATAGTTCGTATAAAAATAATATTAATATGACATTAATACGAATCACTTATCAAAACCATTTTTTTTTTTTTTTATAAATAATATAAATACAAATAACAATAGACGAGATGTCACGAGATGAATAAAATGAAAACTTCTATAACATAATTTGTTAACATTTTTTTTAACGAGTACAAAACTTTTCACACGGTTTTCTGTCATCCCGAATAAATTCTAATACACCTACCGAGTATAATAAAAAATTCTTTTCGATTTTCTAAAAAAAAAAATACACAAATATTTCTCGTAACATAATACGATGTGTGGCCATTAAACTGTCGCGGTCGCTCCGAGAGAAGAGCGCAACAACAGTCAACAACCGGACGATTAAAATCGTGTATCGCGCAAATGGTCCGGGGCCCATAGATCTGTGTGGCGGAGGAGAGAATCGTCGTAAAAGACGCGGCGGCGGCGACGGTAACCCGATACGCGGACCGTTCGACGTGGGATTTTTTTCCCTTCATATTATACCGTATTATAATATGAGATATATGATAATATTCCGAACCGCTTTCGGTGAATCTCGTAAATTATTATTTGAGAATTAATGATAACATCTTTTAACTCGATAACCGCCGCCGCCGTTACTAACGACACGATACACAAACACACACAAACTGACAAGTTGCACCCCAATATTATTGTAACACCACTCGGGTGGTAACATTCTGGTCGTCGCGAGTCCGATATATAGGTAACCATATTCGGGCAAAACGACAACGGTCGTAAAACACAACGACCGCGTGCCACCATGAACCGAGTTTAATGTACGTATAATATACCTACGGGAAACAGATTCGTATAATATTATTATTATTGTTATTATCATACCTACCTAATATCAATAAAAAACAATCTACGACGATGATTTTAAAATTAATACGTTTCTCGAAATTACGACCGGTATACAAGCGAGAGTGTAGGTATAATATAATTGTATACTTTGTATAATTTCGAATTTACGCTCACGGCATATTATTTTCACGCGGCATTATAATGTCAACATAATAACGATTATGTGTGCGCGTCAGCTGATAGTACGTTTTAGAACCGCCTCGAAAATAGTAATAAAATACCGTCAAGACGTATACAATGTACCCATAAAATATTATAATAATACTTAGTAGTTATAAAAATTATAATGTTAATATATCCGATGCATGCCTAGTCCTTATCAGTTGTCGTACTAATTGAAAATTTAAATGTTTTTTATTGATATTTACGTTCACTCAAAGGAAATGATTACGTCAATCACAAATGATAACATATTTGTATTTATTTTACGAAATTATTTTGAAATTAGAAGTGGAAAAAGACCTATAGGCTTTACTACGAGAATTTAAACAATCATTTTTGGGCCGAGTTTAAGTTTTATTTAAGACAACTGGATATGGCAGGGACAAGTTGCCAGGGCTCTCAATAGTTCAACAAAAAGAAAAACCATAATACGAAAAAGTTTTAAGCAAAATTTTACCTATATTTATTATTAGATCAGTGTACTGATATTAATTTTTATCAGCTATCGAATGACAAAAAATATTATATTGTTATTTACTTCAATTATTAAACTAAAAAAATTATACGGAGTACGAGTACATAATGTCATTATTAATTCTAATCACTAATGTAATATCTTACTATTTTCTGTAATTATTGGACTTGTATATTATATTATAATAATGTAAAATCAAAATTGAATGACAATATAAAATATATTTATGTAATAATATATCAATATGTTGTGCTGTAGCTCGCAAGAATTTAAAGTTTTAAAATTGGACCTATATAATAACGTTGATATATCTAGGTTAGGTTAGGTTAGGTAATATTGGAGTGTATATCCTATACAATAACAATATAGATTTCTAAATTACATTTAGTAATACTATTTATATAGTTTGTACAGTTTATATGTAAATTTACTATTGCGCCGTAACTACATCGAGTGTTTCAATATTTGGTTAGGTTACATAGATTGCTTAGCAGTAGCGGTTTTATGGGGTGGAGGTGATAGGTGGTTCGCTCCCCCCCTCGGGCTCTTTTAAATATAATCAATATAAAAAAAGGTATTTGTTGTAATTATAATTTTACTATTTTTTTTTTTTAAATATAGGTAATCTACACATATTTGATACATTTTTATAATTTAAAACGTAGGAATATTGACAATTATTCAATAAAGAAGCAAGATACATATTATAAATAACATTTTTTTTATAGTAGGATGACACGGAAAGATGATAGTAATCGTCACTGTGGGTTAGGTTAGGGCAAATTTCTCGAGAACATTTCGAGAACGTTAAACAAAATTTTTTTAGAATATTATATTTTTTATTCTATTAATACTATACGCTGTAATTTCTTTGTTATAAACAATAATTAACTATAATGATATGCCATTCTCTCCGAATTATGACTCTTTATAAATTTCAGAATAGTTGTTTATAAGTAATCTAAGTTCAAGCTAAATGTTATCATTAGAGTTTTACGTTACTGTGGTTTTCCCCGTTAGATAGACAGAGATAACATTGTTGCAAAACGTATGGATATAATAATGTCCTCTTAAAAAGATCAAAAAATGAGTCGAGAAGTTATAGTGTACACAGTAATTATTGCTTTGGTAATACAACCCAATTTACCTCGAGAAACCGACATTTTTGACATTATAATGACGTATATTATACTTGTAGGTCGTGATGATGTAGGTCACAATCGTTACATTAGTTATTATCATGCTATTTGTTTTTTATAATAACTCGGCGAAACTGATTGATCAAAAACGAAGAAAATGTGTAACTTATGATAACGGCTTTCAGACATAAATACAATAGCTCGATGCATAAAACAATGCTTTACAATAATACGAAATTTTAAATGGTCGATATTTTGTTGGTTTGAATTCTGGGTTCGCAAATTTTCACAGATTTTCAACCATTTGCGTAATAATTACTTTATATATTTATTCTACAAGCACACCCTTGTTCAGATATGTGGTTGCGTCTCTGGATATATTCCAGATATTATACGTTCTAAGAGAAGGGTGAAGACCTATTCACTCATTCATCCCCTCCCAGTTTATTTCCGGTATACTTGATATAGTTGCATATATGTATAATAATCGTGACGAGTGGTAACATAACAATATTATATGTACTCGATGGTAACTAAACAATATAGGTGAAATGGTAAAAAAGTCACTTTAAACATTATAATATTATAATATTTACCTGTGATCCCTGAGGTGGTCTTGTCTTCTGAACGCTTTCTTGCAAATGTCACACGAGTACGGCCGTTCGTCCGTGTGGGTGCGCTCGTGTATTAGGAGATTGTACGACTTGGTAAAGTGTCTGTTGCAAAATCGACAGATGAACTGTTTTTTCGGCCTTGGCGTGGGCGTTCCGTTATTATCCTGATGGTGACGCAACGCGATGGGTTCGTCGGCGGACACGGCGACCGCCACCAAAGAATCGTCGTCGGCAATCGTCGTAGTAACGGCCGCGGCGGCTGCTGCGGCGGCGGCGGTCAACGAGGTGGATAGCCTGTTGGCCCTGGGAGATAGCCCGGACAGTTCTTTGGCGAAGGCCGGAAGACGACCGCCCCTTCCGGCAGTGACTACGATGGCGGCGGCAGCAGCTTTCGCGATAACGCCGGCTTTGACGTCCAACCGTTCCGGTTTCGCCTCGTCGATGTCGTCATCGTCGTCCAACAGCGACGGACGATGATCATCGTCTTCGTCGTTGTCGTCGCCGTCCAGCACTTCTCGTACGACCACTACGTCATCGGCGGCGGCTGTAGGTTGACGGGGCACCGCGGTCAGCCGCTGCAACGTGATGTACGACTCGAGGGCCTGCAAGTTGAGCGCCGCGGCAACCGGGGAGTCGGGAGGTAACAGGGCGGCCTGTTGCAGAGACGAGACAAACGTGGTTTGCAGTGACAGAGCGACGTTTTGCAGCGATCTCTGCAACAGCTGTCCCATGGCCACTTCGTCCTTGTTGTTGTTGTTGTTGTTTATGCTGCTGTTGTTGTTGTTGTTGATGTTGGACGACGACATTTGTTGCTGTTGCTGCTGCTGCTGTTGTTGTTGTTGTTGTTGTTGTTGTCGAAGGTGGTGCGCCTGTTGCATTGCCGGCAATGAGGAGTTCATTGCGGGGGTTGCGGCGATGGCGGTAGCGGGGGAGGCGGTCGCGGGGGGCGGGGCTAAGGGTGCCCCGGAAACGATTTTATATTTTTCTTCCGCGTGTATAATATACGTATATAATATTATACGTATCGCGGACGATTTAAAAAATATAATATTTATTACACAGGCTTACCTGGACGTCGTCGTTGTTCCGGTCCGGAAACGACGGCCAACGGGTCGGGCGCGTTGTGTGTGCGACCGTTCCGTTTTCTCCGGTCGTCGTCGTCGTCGTCGCAGAGCTCTGATTTACGTATTTACGTTGAAATACATACACGCACGCTGAAATGGTGCCGGCCGTCGTCGGTGACTGCGGCCTATTACTACTGCTGCGACCGCTATTCCATTCCCCACCAACGCACACGCGTGCGCGCACGAGCAGACCGCGGGTTCGGTTCGGGTTTTTTTTTTTTTTTTTCTTTCCTTTATCGTCTTCTCCGTAAGACTTCATTATTATTATTATTATTATAATTTTTTCGTCCGTCTCTCCCACCCGGTCGGTCGCGCAAACCGGGCGACCGCCTACAACGGACGCGAACGCTGGCGCGCGCGCGCGCACGTTCGTCGAAACTTATTTGACCGTTCGGACACCGAAACGACGACCGCGGTGACGGCCGGTAATCCGCGCGCGGACACCGCGTACGAAAACGCCGTCCGCCCCGATGACCCATAAAACCGTGCGAACCGTCCGCCCGCTACGTTATCGCGTTATTATATTTAATTGTGACGGCCGCGAGCGCCTTTTGACCGTCGTTCGATGAGCCGGACGCGGTCGCACATATTCCGTTCTCACGACCACAGCGGACCGTACCGGTGGCCTTACGTTATCTAACGTTCCGCCGATCCGAATATTCGGCAAATACGTAAATCCGTTTTGCAATCGTTTCGTTCTCGAATTTCCGAACTTACGAGAATGTAATATTATTTTTCCCCCACGTGTTCGTGTCAAGGCATAATAATCGTTTGAAAACAGGTGGGGGTAGTTATCAAACGATTTAAACCGGCCTTTGCATCCGAATTAACCCGAACCCGTAACACCACTAAAAACCGTAAAGATTCGAACACCCGAAACCTTTATTAAACCAAATGTTATTTATTTTAAAAACCAGAATCAACCCATAGTCCGAATACAAAATTTGGCGTAATCCAAAACCCGAATACATTTTTCAAATTAAAAATAATTCTGATACGTTATTTTGTATGTATTTTATGCGCCGAATGAAAATTTGGTATCAGGTTACGTAGCATAATATTAAGCTAATGGAGAGTCTAAATATCCAAGTTAGACAATTGCTTTAATAATTTGTGTTTACTATGCACCCGTATTAACCAGTATTAACCCGAACAATAATGGTTATGAGTATCTAAATGTCTTATAATATTTTTTTATATTGGTGTTTTAACACCCGAATATCATCAACACCCCAAACCCATAACCCAAATAAATTATTCGGGTGCAAAGCCCTGGAAATAAATTAAGCTGCCTGTTTTAAAACGTGTCGGCGCCATTATGATAACACGCGTTTGCAGCGCAATATTATGTACAATATACCACATGGAAATAAAGTATATTTTGTTAAACAGTTAGAATTTTTTTTATTTTTTATAAAATACACAGGATGAACCCTTTTTACAATAGTTTATAAGTACATAAATATTAATATACAAATAACTAAAATGTTCACGTGAGTAACTATTAATTTATTTATAGATAGACAGTATTACATAAAAAGATAACAGAGGAACACAGGATCCACATTGGCAAATTTCTAATTATTCGTCTCATATAGGCTCATTTATAATACAATATTAGTAGTTTATGTAGAATGTAAAAATGAGGTATGACTGAACGAGAAGAACGTTGTGGCACTTTAAAACATATTAAAGAAATTAAGGATGTAGAATATTATATTATATCTTGTAACAATGCGTCCAAATATTTAACGCCTCATATGCATGATGGATTATAATCCATACATGATATTCACGATAGTCATAATATAGGTGTAATAAATAAAGTACAGTTTCGAAACTGAAAATAAGATTTTTTATAACAATGCCACAGTAATGGATGGGAAATGGAAAGATACAAAATAAAAATCAACGTATATCAAATGCTTTATATAACTCGCGTCTGTTTATTTAATATTAAGACTTAATAAATTTATAAACAATACAACTACGAGGATTAGGTAAATCAATCTTTATTTTACAGGAATAAAGATTCCATGATAGGGATAGAGCCGTCATCAGTTTACTTAAAATTCCAACAATTTTTGTTTTTCACATTTTATATTCTTGTGTATATGTATGATTAAGGAATTTAAAAATAATTAAATAATTAATAAAAATGTTTAATATAGGTACTATATCAACAAATATTTACATTATATTTTTGCATTAATATTATAATAGGTTAAATAAGTTTTTTAAAAATTCAGTCTGGTCAGTGCGGTTTTAAATTTACACAAGTATTTAAATACGGTCTTGGTATATTATATCAATATTTTTAAGTTCGGACCTATGAAATAACGGGTCACACAAAGAATTATACTTGAAACTTATAATAGAAATTAGTTGGTCTTTAGCTGAAAATTATTGACATCTTGTGTGTGTAGGACAATAATATCACCTTTGTATATAGGTAGCAGTGTGGTCACCTGATAAACATAAAATGTCTTCTGTGGGTAAAAATATAAATAAATAAAAATATAGTGCCAAATATAATGTTATGAACGATGATATCTTGTTTACTAAATATATATATATAAATACGTTTTCTAGAAATTTAAAAATTATCTCATGTACTCAATACAAGTTAGCATTATTGCACGAGTGCTGTAAGTCGTTAAAATAAAATATATTATATAAATTACGATCTCCGGTTAAAAATTCAGATTTACGCAGGCCGAACGCAGTTGCGTATATGTATATATATATATATGTTATGAGAAAGTATTATTCTTATTATTATTATGAGTTTACATTGTTCCGTCGTAAAATATTACGAAAATGGTAAACCTGCAAAACGAACTTTAATTACAAGCGATATAATAATAATTATTATTATTGTTAAAGTTGAATAATTAAATTTGAAATTCTAATGGATGCGACGATTTGCGAATAATACAAATATACAATACGAAGTCAACAATTATATTTTTTACGGAGATATATTTTTTCCCTCTGCGTATATAAAACTCTAAGACCAACATCCATTTTAGTAAATTTTATATAATTATAATTGCTGGTTAGTGGTTATACAGAATTCCGACGGCCCGTTCTTTTATGTTATGTAATATCGAACCCAGGGATCGTCATGATCATCACGATCACGGACTCAACCGGCGGTATTATTATATAATACACATTACACACCCCTGCAAGTATATATTTTATATTATACACACCGTACATATCACAGGTATACGATACGCGGTATATGCGGTATGTAATATTATATTGACAGGTGTGTATAAGTTCTTTCTATCCCGTCGTCATATCGTACATATACATAATAAACCCCTCCGGGGTCTTCGCGAGGTCTGTGTGTTCGATTAATTTTGGCATATCACGCTATATACATACCACTTACCTATATGCAGGGTGGTCGGAATTTCGTGTTACGAACATTACGAACGTTTTAAATGTTATTTCTATTACGTTTGCAATACAATATTCTGATCACCCAGTATATATTATTATGGTGGTATATGATGCTATTATAAATGTATACTCACGTGCGTGTATCCCGACCCGAATCATTGTGGTCAAGGATCGTTTTTATTTAACGTTTAGTCTGGGGTATGATGGTTATTATTATTAAAACAGAAATTATTATCGAATATGTACCAATTATATAATTATACGGTTCATGGATTTACAGATTAAATCGTATATAAATATTATTATGTTAACCATTATTAAACATTCAAACAAAAACAATCCCTATAAGGCTATAAAACACGACAAGACCTTAATCGAAAACGTATAAAATCTCAACAGTAAATATGTGTGATAAATACTAAGATAAATATTAAGATAAAGTACCTATATTTTATAGGCCACATGTACAAAATTCAAATAATTATTATACAAAAACATTTTAATCATGATGGAAACTCGTTTACACTTATTTACACGTATACACATATAATATCGTACAAATATCTATTATTTTTGAAATTTTTTTTCATGGTATTTGGATATATGTTTATATGAAATTAGAAATAATTATGTCAAAAATTTAAGGGTAGGCCCGTAGACTAAAATATAAATTATATATAAAATCATATTTATATATAGTTATTGAACCTCTTCTTCAAAAAGTGATCAGTAGAAATATAATCATGTAACCTGTAACTGACAAGCACTGACGGCGATATTAATTATATAAAACAAATAACTTTGTGTTATTGTCATGTAAAATGTTTTCTTATTAGTATTTCTAAAAATTGCTTCGAAAAAACATAAATAGTATGCGGTAAATATTTCAAAACGATTTATATTTTGCACTAAGTCATTGTACATTTGTACCTATATAATTATTATAATATAGGTACCTGCATGCTGTGTCGGCGTGATACAATATTAGTTCTTTAATGTTAGAACATTTTAAAAGAATGAAGAACAATGTTAATTTGAACATAAAATACTTACATACGGTGTAAATTCAAAACATAAAACGTAAGTATTTAAGAAACCAAAGTCAACGTTTTCAAAGTAGTTTTGTGCGATTTAACAATAAAACTAACTAACCAGTAGTAGTAGTGCGCGCAGAATATTTTTTTTCGACATAATATAATTGTTAAATACATACCATAAATTTATAACTTAAGCTAACATTATATAATATTTATGCTGAGTTGCACCAAACATTTACACGGAGATAAACTCGTTTAACTGGAGTTAAAATAAAGTCTGTTGCATAAACTATGATTTAAATTTTACCTGTTGTTAAAAATACACTTTATCACAAGTAAAATTACATAGTCATTTTTTGCTGTGTAAAATTGTATGTATAGTTAAATTTTGTTATCAATGTTTTGCGTAATTGTGGAGTTGATGAAAATGTGCGTTAGAAATTATTTTAGTACCTACTGTATAACTTGTTTTTTTCTAAAATTAATTTAACCTTTTCAAATTACGTTAAATAATGAGTATTTCATCAGATACGTCAGATTTATTCGATAACCTGTAGTATAGTAAATATAACGACTGAGCAATACTCGTAAATTTAACTCACGTTAACAAAAGTTGTTCAACAATAGTTATAAATTAACAATAATTTAAATAATTTATCAATAGTAACAAGTTTGCTGCAGCCTAGCAAAAGAGATTAATATTTTTTACTGATTTTACTGATGTTTTTACTCGCCGTAATGCCAATATTGAACGAAATATATTGAGGAAAAATATATATTTTATTGCACGTTAGTCTACGGAATATTGGCGGCGGTTCGTTTTATGTGAATGTAATATACTTACTTGCTCAATATTCGAACTATGGGTACAACATAATAATTTTATACATACCGTTTGGTCGGCGATACAAAAAACGATCGGACCGATGGGATTGTACATGATATTTTCATCGACTGGCACAAACCGCCGACGACTACAATTTATTGGCGTGTCGTTTGTGCAATAGATGCTTTTTATTATTATTATTATTATTATTATTATTATCGTTATTATTATTTTTTTTATACTATACTCCGACGTATTTATATATATCGTACGCAAATATCTCACTCGCACCAGTAAACATACACCGTGGGCTTTGAGTAAATTATTCATCGAGTCCAAAGACGCGTGCTGTATTGATCTGTTGACCCCGAGGCGCGCACGTGTGAAAAACACCGCAAAGTATATTGTATACCGCGGTTACGGTTGCTCGTCCGACGAGACAATATGCCGTATACCATATAGGTACCAGTTATACCTAAACCTGCCGTGGGAATTTATACGCGTAATAAATAATAATATTTTAAAAAAATTTTATTTCACGTCTCTTACACCCATATAATATTATACTGTTAAAAATAATAATATCCGTTTTAACACTTTTAACTGACGTGCGCGCGAGACGTGTTTCGCAGTACGTATTTTATCAATATAATAAATATATTTTTTATCGCGGATATTTTTCTCAATTTGTGATGTAGAAATACGTATTATGTTGTCTCGTGGATCACATACTTCAGAATAAACTGTTAAATTGCCTGCACGTCTGATGTTAGATTAATATTATATTATATCCATAAACAATAATAATTATAATTAGTCATACTTAGTGAAAAATATTATTTGGTCTACGAGAAAAACGTCTCGCGGCAATAAATTTAATTATAATAATAATAATAATATTATACTTTTTTTAAATAATCAAACGTTTTTTTTAGTATTTATATAGTATATATGGAAGAATTTTTATTTTTAGAATTATAACTGTGTGGTATATAGAAATGGTAAAGAATTATATTAACCGATGTATAAAGAGAAAGCACCGTCACACCTATAATAATAATATTATATGCGAAGTTATTATTATATTCATTTGAAAAAACAAACCATATTGATGGTCAGCTGCAAAGAGCGCACGTGCTTGTTTCGATACATAACTTAATATATATATATACTCACTTTTCATTGGACCGAATGACTAATTAGTGATTATTAAAATAATTTAAAATATTACAACAGTACATTTTCCGTGTAAACTACTCCAGAAAAACGTAGTTTTGAACCACGATTTATTGACTTCTATAATCCGAGCGATTGAAAACCGGTTTCGATTTTCGATCTATATGGCTATTTAACTATAATATCCAGTTCACGGGTTATTATATCGGTTTTTATTTAAAAAATTTTAGAACTAGTATTGTGCACGTATCGTAATATTATTACAGTCATCGAGAACTTTTTATTAGTTACACCAAATATCTATCAAAATCGAAACAAGCTTATTATTAATAAGATTAAGGTATAACGCCATTGGCGTCCCCAGGGGGGGGGGGGCAACACGGGGGACACTTGTCCCCCCCTGGAATAATGTTATTTCTATAGCAATCGGTAACATTTACAATGAGAAATTAGCTTCTAAAAATAGCTAATTTATATATTGCTATATGTCAACGCAAGACTATTTATAAAAACTATCATTAATAATAATCGGATTATTTTTCATAGAAAAAAGGTAATTCAGATAAAGAAAAATTTATTGAAATTGCTCTGACAAAATTTGGTAGAGAATGTCTACGGAGATTGAAATTGAAATTTAATGAAAAAAATAATGTATACTAATACCTAATTGTAATATTTTAATTGTAATAATGACGAAACATAATAATGTTCTATAAATAAATTGTATAAAAATATTTTCATTTATTTTTTTAATTAATTTTGCCGCCCCCCAAGAAAAATAACTGAAGACGCCCATATATAACGCTGCCGACTCTTGCAGATAATTCGAAGTTCAAGAGAAATAAAATGATTTCAATGTAAAAAATTTCGTGCCATCAAGAGTCGACGAATTCTCGGTCGTATTATTCAGATAATAATTATATTACAGCTATGGTCTCTATTAAAACGGAAAATTGCGGTTTTTTATGAGTGCTTTTTTTGTTGTCTATTTTATGGCACTTATAACCGTTAAAACTCGTGTTGTTTGAATGATTTCTGAAATTCGTGAAACCCGTCGGGTATTGATTCACCTATTAGGGGCGTGGGTGAGCGGTGACCTCTAGTAATGATTATTAAGACAAACATACAAGCATTTCTGAAGGTTGAATGATGCTTTGTAATACCCGTATTCGAACATTGCTTAAAACTTACATCCTCGTGAGTAATAGAACATAAAGTTAGTTTAAACCGGAAACGACAAAGACAGTATTTTTTTCGCCGAAATATTAATTTTTTTTTATATTGACTGGGTAGTATTACTAAAAATATTATGGAACGTATTTACTATATACAAATAAATCGTTTTCATACATTCGATTTTAATGAATTCTGTTTAATTTTTATTTTTCGTCGTCTTTTTATAATAATAATGAGTAGGTTGATACTACAGTCTATTTTCGCATTAATTTATTGTGCATTTTACTGTAATTTTTGCATTTAAACTGGTCCATAAATATAAATATAATATAACGTAACGTTAGTTATTTTTTAATATAGACATATAGTAGATAATATATTATTTGCGTTGTTTTCGAAATCAGTTGACATTATCGCAAAAAAAAATTCCGGAGTCAGAACTAACAATGACCGACGAATGCCTAAGCTAAGCGATTTATTGGTAATAGCTGTCTAGACTAATAACTAATTAGTGATAAAACATCAAAAATAAACTTACATATTTATAGCTCTAGACTTTAGAATTATTGATGTAATTCCAGCAATGAAAAATCCTAGATTCGTAGAAAGTTTGATTTTGTACAAAAAAACTATTAATGTATAATTGTTAATTTATTTATTGTAGTTCATTAAATGTGACGATTAATTAAAAACAAGAGATTCGCCAAATAAAATAATATTATTTCTCAAACAACGCCCATTGGTTATTTTTGGTTTGCGTAGGTTGGTATAACCACAAATTGAATAGCATGAACGGTGTTATTATTTTTAAAATGTCATATCTAACTATGATATCGCTTCACACAATACCTTTAATAAAAATCTTGGCGTGCCTTAAAACTATATCCATTCATTTCCATCACACGCGATGGATCCAGGATTACATTTCCGATTTTCTAAATGTAGGTAGAAGATACTCATAAAACAATAATAATGATAATAAGTATAATAACTATCAGATCAGAAATTCTTTGGCGTTTCAATTTAAAATCACAATTGGTTCAGTATAAGCCCTTTTTATTATCTAACGACTTTGTATTCTATAATTAGATAAGTGTCGAAGTACCGTTGGATAAACTGGAATATCATTGTGCGAGTAGTTTAAAATAGTTATCTAGAGTATTATTATATTATTCTACTATTATACTATTATTCTATAGTATAGAAAATATTGTATTGGGGATATGAAACCTAGGTCAATACCAATTAGCTGGTTACAATTTTAGGAACTATTTTAGTTTTTCTAGGAGCTATGAGAGGTTCTTGGTGGAGCTTTGGCCCACCCTACCACTAACAAACTATTCCCATGCTATGTGATAATAAACATTTCGGTGTTACGAACTGCAGTTATGATTTGAATTTTATATCGAATTGAAGAGTGCACTATACTAGCTTCGAATATCTGATGGGAAAATATTGTGGATAGATAAAATACAGGTATAGCCTATGAGAGAACGAGAACAAGCCTGCCCTACGATTTCAACATAATAATATCGAATTTGGTCGCAATCGACAACTGTTATATGTTGTCGTATAACCCACGTAATTTGGTAAACGTATATAATGGATATTTTTACGGGTTCCAATCTCCAGACTGCCAAACAAGTAATCCAAGAAACCTGTTGTATAAGGTCCTTCGGTACTTCTCTTAAATAACCGCGATTACGAGAAATGCTTAAAAGAAAGTGTTAAAAGAATCTCTCAGGATTTTACTCTTTTAACTCTCGGGTCTTTTACTCTCGATCAACTGACCATCGATAACGAGCACTGGATGATCAAGAATGAGGTATTTTTTACCCTAAACGATGTCTTACTATTTCTCAATTGACCACGATGGAAAAGAAATAAATACGACACGTCTCAAATACATTATTCTTATATACGTCTTAAAAAATGATTAAAATTTCGTCTAAAATATTTTAAATAAAACAAACGATTATTAAAACTATTTTGAATAACCTTTTTACTTATATTTCTCAAAACAACAAAAACAAATAATTTAAAAAAGTAGAATCCGGAACTGTCGTTTATAATAAATTCAATACTTTTACACACACACACACGACACAAAACGGACAGCCCCTTTCCTTCATCGTTAAGGTCTTTTTTATCTTCATTTTTTCTGTCCTTGCACTCTTTGTTTATTTACAATATATTGTGAGTGTGTGTGTGTCTACTATTTTAAAATGCTTAGTAGCTAATTAAATTATATTGTATGTACCAGGTACCTATATACGACAATGTGTATAAGTGACCACTGCATTAAATCGATTTCCGTTTGGCCTGGGGCCTAAAAATGTTGTTGATATAACTATACCACGGAAATATATAAATGTCCTGGTCTGTAATAGTGTCTGTTTCGACGAATAAGCAAGTGATTAATGAAACGGTTGTTTTGAAAAATGATTACGACGGAAATTATTATCCAGCACCGTCCGTAAATCCCGCGGTGGTGGCTACTAGTCGTAGAATTGATTTCCAGTAGGAGTGGCTCACGTCAAAACAATATTGTAATCTTTATTATCCGTTGTCAACACCCTGTTCGATTACCATTTGTTTCCGAACAACTCTTTCGGTCTTTCGGGTTCACCGTGTGTGTCCAAACTTATATTATATGCATGACAAACACGGACAGCAGCTATATAATCCAATATAATCTTGGGCGCAATAAGACCCAGAGATTATTATATTTTATTATATAAATTATCACACTATATAGGTATACCAAATTATCAACTTTATTTTAAGTAGTTTTTAATTTATTTACATTACGATTCGTAAATATCGCGTCAAATTAAATATTGATTTAATCGTTTACAACATGAATTTTCGCGTTATTTATGCGCATATCGTGTAATTTAGTAATATACATACCTATATAATATGCGTATGTATAGTGTTTGTATAACATATTTTACAAAATATAATATATCATGCACTACGCCTACATTAATTTCGATCGTAAACTTTTCGATTTAACCTTGACGATGTAGATAATGAACAATAAGTTATACGCGTTTAATAGAGAATTCAGACTTAAACAAATTCGATCATATTTATAATTAACAATCATTGGAGTTCATAATATGCATAGGCGTATATATTATATATATATATAATGAATACAGGTGAAAAACAATTTTAAAAAAATGACGACTATCACAGTTTAATTTATTTAAAATTAGAGTTAGGATTTCGAATCTTTAAAAGATTTTTAAAAAAGCACTATAAATTATATTATTAGCTACTATGACTATACGAAATTACAAAAGTGTTAAAAATGTTAAGATTTGGACATAATGTAAATATAAAAACTATATGTAATAATTATTAAAAAAAGTAGATTTACTAGTAGATAATTTTAATCCATAATTTCTTATTAAATTTATATCGATATTAAATCAAATATTATGAGATAAAACTGATTGAGCTTTGAGCGGATTATGTATCTATTATAAAAATAAATATTCATATTTTAAATACGTGGATTTAGAATAATGTTGTAAAAAAAAAAAAGTAGTTCTACAAGAATGTTATAATTTAAGATACAATTATCATATTTCTTATCAAATATACTACGTCGACTCTAGAGTCGGACGAGTATTCCATAAAGCGATCAAATGAATATTGTGGAATTTTTTTAGCGTTCGTCGTGTTCGCGCAGATGGCTAACAAACCTCGCATCGGCCATGTAATATACCACCAATTAATTTTCTCATAACTCATATGGTAATAATATTATACGGTTGAAATTAAGTAAAAAAAAAAAATAATAAATAAATAAAAACGAATTATAGAAATGTGTCTAACCGACGAATCGATTTACACAAAACCCGAATATGATTTTCGAAAAAAAATTAAAAATCATCATATATATTGTATAATATTGTTATTATTACCATGTGTTTTTGAGAGATATTATATTATTTTACACGCGTATTATTTTTCTCACTTATTTTTTTTATTTTTTATTATTATTACACGCGCCTGTTGCATGCGCACAACATCCATAATACGTCTATATAATAATATTATATCCATGTAAAATATATTACATTATTTCTCGCGTTATAGCGACCAGACCAGGCGTGCAGCACACCACTATTAATCATCATATTTTTAACGCGAGTACAAGAGAGCATCAGCCTCTGACGACGACGAAAAATTATTATGGATTTTGACGAGATGTATACGTGACCGCGCGACGTTATTAATTGCGGATTTCGTACAGCCATTATCATTATAATAGGACCAGCTTTTGTCGCGGGGGAGTCGTATTGGATATTATAGCGTATACGATATAGCTGCTGCCATTGCCGTCGTCGCACATCATATTATTATTATATTGTTGTGAGTCCGAATCGATTATACGCCGTCAGCACTCGGCAGCAACCCCGGAGAAGAAAAAAAGAAAGGAAGAAAGGAATGATAAAAAAGAGAAGAAAAAAAAAAAAAAAAAACGAGAAACCTAAGGCAGAGACTATTTATATACATATTATATATTATATTAGATACGTACTGTGTGCGTGCAACATATTATCTTTGCGGCCGCGTCAAGATTTATCGGTCGGTGCTTGTAAAACGGTCCTACCGAACACAATATTGTCGCTCTCCACATGACGTCAGCCGAGTTTTTTTTTTTTTTTTTTAATAATGCAATCGTACGGAGGTTAAAAAATACAAAATAAATTCGGTAAGAACAATGAACGGACGAATTTTTTTCTCGGCCCCGCTTATAATATAATATATGTTATATTATACCGTATAATAATACTATAACGCACCTACACCAATATAATATTATATACTTCGGCGGAGTGGGGCCCTCCTTATAACTTCGCGCATCATTTTTCACGTGTCAGATCCTATCAAGGTATTAAAACGTTATTATTATTATTATTATTATTGTACGTGGTCAAATATTAATAACGTCTGTCGGCGGTATATCGTATCATATTATTATTATACGGGTTATATGCATTCCAACGGACAGCATTCTCGTGCGCCGGACAGCTCGTCTTGGGCCGTGTCAATACATGACTGATAACATATTATGTGGAGAAATAAAAAAAACAATCCGTGATCCACATAATAATAATATTATACACATACATATATCGTAACAACTCGGGTCGAATTTAAAATGATGATAATAGGTATAATGGTTACTATATAATATTATAATAGTATATTGGACGCAAAAAAATATAACATAATGTTATGTAACTCTGCGTATCTAAACAATCTTGATTGTCCAATCAACTCTTGGAATAGAAATACCTATACGCTGATGTGTGAATATTTATAAAATGTGGTTCGTCACTAGTGTTTCCTTACGTACTACATGTAGTTTATAAGATTATAATAGGTACGCCGAAATATAATTTTAGAAAAATTTACGAATTACCAGAAGGAGCACAGAAAGATGAAATTTGACATTTGTTACCTTTACTTCATAATTTCATATACCTACCCCGTAATATATATCTAATTGAGTGGGTATTTATTATTTATTAGAAAAAAAAAAGGTATTTCTCTTAATTACTCATTGTATTTTAAAATCAGATTATGTGTATTGTGTTTACCAGTGGCGTACACAGAGGGAGGCTAAGGAGCTGATGCCTCCCCTATTGGCCGTATTATATAGGTATATTTTTATTAATAACATTGGTCCCAATCTTGACAGTTTATATTTTATGCTGTTTAAATAAATTATTTATATACTCGTACAATAATGTATTGTATGATATATTTGATAATTAAATAATTATTGTATTATTATTTATTAATAGTAATCAATTAGTTTTTATTTCTTTAAAATTATCACTTTATGATCATTCAATCCCCCCTCTTTAGATATCCTACGTACCCCGTGTTTATATAGTTTATATAGATACAAAGATAATTAATTCATGATAAAATTTTTCATTTAAATACCTAGGTACCTATATTATGTGACTACTTTGTCACTTTTAACAAATATCCATTTAAGTAGAAATAGTTTAAGAAATTGATCCAAAAAATAAGAAATGTTTGCATCCCTTTTAATTATATATTTCCGATTCGAGCACTGTACGTATAACGTATGTATAATAGAGCAAGCTAACAGGGATGGATATACCATATTATTATTATGACGAAATTGTATAGAACCTGCAACAGCTGCACATACATATAATATACAAAATATAATATCCGTAATTAAATTGAATACGTTTTATTTTTTATTACCAGATTTAAGATTATTATCATTTTTTTTTAACTTTATCATGACACATGAGTTTCATACTAATAATTATTGTTATTAATAGGTAGGCACATTACCATTACTGACTACTACGTGTAGTTAGTTTGAAAACGTCAAGCATATACATTATTAACTCGATATGACATAAATGTGTGTGTAATTATTATTAAATACCACGTGCTTATATGTAATTGAAATTGGTCTAATTAAGTCAACGATGAAGGTTTATTCAATATAATATAATATATATAATTGGAATAATATCCGGAGGGTAACATATGTTATACCATATACCTATAGGTATAGTTAAATATCTTACCTGGTTTATAACTAGGTATATATATCAAGATACCTAGGGTAAGGTAAGATAATAATTAATTATTAAAAAATAAATAATATTTTTGCAATCATCTGCGTTCAATATGTATTCCATTAAATCGTTTACTTTACAATAAGTTAATTAATATTTAGGTATCTATGTAACATTAAGTATTGTTGAACAGGGCCGACATAAAGGTAGGTATTATATTATTCTTATTGTCACAACATTATCTATACCTAGTTATGTAAGGAAATTATGTAATTGTTTTCAACACTTTTAAACGTGTTACACATACCATAATTTTGTTTTCATTAATTATTCACCATAAAAATCAACATAATTATGGTTTCTTCATAATACATTTGAAAAATTAATTTAGTATCAGGTGGCTGCTAGTTATATCTTGTAAATATTATAATAATTTTTTTTTTTAAAATAATTGTGTTTAGTAATTATAGACATATCGCATATAATATAAAGTATATGGTTATGGTATATGTGGTTTAATAAATTCGAATGTGTTTGTCGGTACGGTAATAATATTGATCCTTGTTACAGGTTGAATCACAACATTCGACTTAGAACTATATATTCTTTTGAATATAATATTTAATCGCAACAATCGTTCTACAAGCACACTGTTCTTCGTCTCGGCTATCTTAATTCTTAGTTTATATATATATATATATATATAATATGGCATTCTGAATGAACATTGATCGAACATAAACGTCAATCGACTCGATATCACCGACAGATATTACAATAATGTCGATTTATTCATCATTTCTTATACTACAGAGTACAGGTATATACGAGCGAGTCGAACAAGTGGTTTCATTAACTATGACAAATGCCATTTGTTTCACTTGAATAATAATTATTTCTTGCAGGGAACCGTCATTATAATAATATTATACTTGCAATATAATTACCAATATACTGTTATACAAGATGATCAGAATTCCAACATGTTACAACATACGTTTTCAATCATATATACATTCTTTCAGAGCCGTGTCGTTATGATTTTACAAGTTCAAAATAATCGCCCTCTCACCCCCCGTCAAGAAAATTGCATTAGTATTAGGCCAGGGGAGCCATTTCAGTATTTTTATAGGTAGGGGGAGCGAAAATTGAAGCAGGCCAAGTTTTATGCCGATCGGGTCAATTTTGTTTGATATTAAAATTATGTTAGTAACTGACAACTTAATTTGCGATGCATTATTTAGGAATGTTTAATGTTTTTTAATTATACCTAATTTTATTAAACATACCTGTATCATTATTCACTGATCAACAAACTATAATGGCACAAAATACAAAGGACAAAATGGTACAAATATACAAATTTACAATAAGTCCGTCGACAATGTTATTGTAGATTATGAAGGTGGCGTATGGCGTTTGAATATTATGTATCGGTGCGATAAAATACGTAAAAAAAAAATAGAAGAGCCGTGGCCCACCCTACTCCCCCCCCCCAAATGACACTCCTGTATTAGGTTAGAAAAAAAACTAATTTTTTACTGTCATTTTATACCAATTTTGTGTGAACCCCCATTTCCGCCTCTGTATCCACCCTTGTGATGGCTACTACATTTGATAAAAAAAAATTTACACGGATATTATATTAAAAATTACAAACTTATGATTTTCCTATATCTGTAATAATTATAAAAAAAAAATTTCACAATTTTTGTGTGTGAACATTTGTTTATTTATTTTTATTTTTTGGCTTTCCATAAAATTTGCTCCTGGAGCTCAGACTTCTTTGCCTCCCCCTCCCCACCACGACACGGCTCTTAATACTTCATTATTTTTCTAATATAATATTCAAATTACCATATGTATGTACAAAAAGATCTAACGATATAAATGACATTTTAACAGGTATAATATTAAATATACTTCACTAAATATAACTACATTTCTACTCTATAGGTACATTCAAAAAATATGTATATAAGTATTATTATGACTTGTGTTTGTCTGTGGATATGATTTTTTGTTACGGTATCAATGTGTTATTAAATGGAGTATCTAATAAATAATCATTCGAGTGATATGTTTCTACGTGTCCGCAAGAGTCGATTACATTGGGTTTAGTTATTTAAATGATAAAATATTTCGTCTTCATTAATTAGATAAGTACTACAACAATCACCTAACCTAACCTTAGACCATCGAAATGACCATCATCATATATGGACGCAACTATTTTAATGTAATATTAATGGTGCTACATTATTATACGTATTGTAAATACCTATAAAAGTTATGGTTATACAACTTATAGCACCCACAACTAAAGTGTATTATGGAGTAAACTAATAATAGTTTTTGATACAATATTTAATCGCAGTATCGTCGAAAATACTTAGAAATATTATTATATTCATAGAAATTTCAGAAGAAGCAAACAAAATATCATAATATACGTTCCATAATATAGGGTTACAGTTTTATACTTATATAATATAAGATTCAATTTATTAAAATAATAAATTTATTTGATTTTTTCAGCGGAGAAGTGCTCCATATGAACCCCTTCCCATGGGCGGTTATCATTATATTAAAATATCATTAATGTTATTATTTTTCCTATTTGATTATCTATTCTGTTAAGGCGGCAATTTCTATGTGTGATGGTATCAAAGAGAAGAGAAAAATATAATAAAATTATGAATGTAAAAAACACGCTGCAATATCTTATTTAATCGTTTACGTTTTTGCCCGTCTTATATTGGGTAAGTGTAAAGAATAATTAAAAGTAAAATAGTTAACAGTAAAAAATAATTAAATAAAGACTTAAACGCGTTTTACATAATATCTATATTTACTATAGATTGTTTTATTTTTATTTTTAAGATCTAACGATCAAACGCATTATATAACAACATATTATAAGCAGTATGCTCCAATGTATACGAAGATAAATTAAAACACACTTTTGTTCTTTACACAATTCTTAAAACATAAGATGTTTAATATTGATATTGTATTTTAGATTCTGAGCGAAGCGAAGAATGCATTGGTTTTACAAAGATGTTTTTTTTTTAAAAAAAAGAAAACACTTTTTCGGGTAGTAATAATGGTCCAAATACCACGAGTAGGGTATGTTTTCGGTAGCAAATCGTGTCTAGTACTATATATAGCTCATTTTTCGAATTTCTCAAAAGTTTTTTCTTGGGAGGGGAAAAACTACCAAAAAATGGCGGAAAATTAGCAAAATTACGGTTTCTGTTATTTTAAATTTTTTAATTTCGTGATAATTAATTAAGTTTTGATCGTAGGGACTTGAAAATTCTTTTGAGTACTAACATAAGTGTGTTTTATTGGGGAAAAAAAATTTCGAAACAATTGATTGATTTTCTGACTAGGTATAGAGTTTTGAATTTTTTTCCAAAAATGTTTAATATTTCCTTCAATTTTCGGTTTATCGGTTTGAAAATTTTATTGAAGTCTTATCATATACAACTTATTCTTTTTACAAAATATTTTGATAATTGTAACTGACCATTTTTATTTATAAGTTTTTAAAGCTAAACAACCAAAAATCGGCAAAATTAGGGATTCTGTTATTTAAAATTTTTTAATTTCGTGATAACTAATTGATTTTGGAACGTAGGGACTTGAAAATTTTTTTGAGTATTAATATAGGTAGTATATAAGTAAGGTATAATTTTATAATGGATTATTAGTATAGTGTATTGTAATATATTGAGTTTCACTCAGAATCGTATTTTCTAATGCAATATTATTGCATTCAAATATTAATTATAATAAACCACTAAGTTCTCCGAGGACCGAAGGGACGAAGGAGGAACGCATAAAATCGATATTCCCGCGTTTTTTTATTTATTCATATTTTATCAAATTATTATAGTCTTGAAAAATCGATAAATTATATTTAAGTAATTGGGTAGATACTTCCATACATATATTTTTGTTGATAATTACTTTAAAAAATACGTAATACTCACATCAGAACTCAGAAATACGTATGTACATTTTTTGTTTTAAGTCGTAAAATTAAACAAATTAAAATATGAAAAAATAGACATACCGCGTAGTAGAAACACTTAACGTTCTTTAGTTAACAAAAACGATAATTTAATGTAAAACTCATATTTATGTTATGTATTTCAACTCTTAAGGTATAATTTTGTCTATATTTTTCTTTAAAATTAGTTTTTAGTACTTTTTATCAAATATATCTTAACCCTTAGATTTCTGTAAATTATAATATCTTTTGATTAATCTTTATTGGATTCTTCAAAATATGATAAAAACATTTGTTTAATATCATTTAACTTATTTATATAATTTTCACGATTACAGTATTTTTCTATATCATCGGTTTGTTTGTTAGACATATCGCAACATAAAACACAGGATACGTCATCTAAATTGTGTTTTTCGCTATTGTGTTTATAGTTTATCCAAGAACGTTGATTAGTTTCATTGATATTAGTTGCATTTTTGTTTTCATCTAGTTTTTCACTTTTTACATGTTTCTCGGAACATATAATGTTCAATTGTTTTTTTTTGTTAACATTTGTACCATTACAGTTCATGATATGATTGGATGGTATTTCAGAAGTTGAATCTTGTCCACAAATACAAATATATGATTGATCTATTGGTAATTGATTATCATATTTATGCTTGCATAAAATATCCTCGACTTCTTTTAAGAGTTTAGAAATATGTTTAAGTCTATTTTTTACTTCTTTTGACACATCCATTGGTTCGAATAAAACTTTAGGAAAAAATTAAAAATATCCAATAACGGTTTTAGTATTACCAAGCTATAGTGTAGATGTTTTAAGTAAATTTAACGTAAAGTATTTGTGAGTACCTATAAAAAAATTTATTAAAATAAAAGAAATTGAAATTGATGTTTGTTTATGTAATAATTAATAATAAATTATAATGTTTATATTATTTTGAGCCACTTATAAAATATTTTGCAGGTTAATTAAATGTTACAAAGACTGACCATTAGAAACATTGACCTATTCAAAATCATATTAAATCTGAACATTACGATTTATACAATATGTATTATTAATATTAATATAATATATAGGTATAGGTATAATATGTGATTTGGTATTGAAAAAAATATGATTTATTATCCCTCGTTTATGAATTAAAGTTAAATATAAATTATTCAAATATTGTATAGCTATTATCGAAATATTATAATAATTAATTGATAATTGTTTTTGGATGAAAATTATCCGAAGAATAAATCGCTTATTTAGTACTTACATTGCAAAGTAGTTCTGAAAATTCTATTGGTTATATATATGAAAGACGAAGGTATAGTATTTAAAGATAAGTTGCAGGTAGAGGTCCAGAACTTTTTCCCTTCTAGTTATACTTTCATACGTAGAGAATTGGAGTTATCTGAATTTGATAGTTATATATATATACTATGTATATTAGTTTTTGTATTGATTATAGCCACTGAATAATATTTTATGTTGTAGTTTTGCTTGAAACGATTTTACAACTTGAAATACAATACAAATCAAAAGTAGACGGTTTATTAAATATATTATAACATAATAATTATCAATTTAAAATATAAGTTTAATATTATAACAACAATTATTAATTCGTCAAGTGTAATATTCGTAATATAATATAAATCTTAATAAATATCTTACAATGTATATCGTACAGTCTTATTACAAATTAAAAATATTATAACAATGTGATGAATTTATATATATATATAGATGTATTTGTATTGTATTATTATAACTAGCATACAACTGCATTGCTTGATGCATATGCGAGGTAATTTAGGCAATTACGCCATTACCTTGTGTGCACAGGATCGGTTAGTTGTGTTAGGTAAATACGGCATCTTTGTCCGTGGGAACTGTCGTCAAAAAGACAAAATTAACACGTTTTCGCCGTTCATCTTTAAATAATAATAATACGTTTTATGACGTTCCGGGCAAATATTGATTTCCACTTTGCTGGCATTGAACAAACGACAGATAAGTCGGTCTCCCACACAAAAGACACTTTTCCGCCGTATTATAATCGGCGTTTTCTTTTCATGTTGTAACAGATTAAGCCTCGAAATAACTGAATATAAATTATTATTATAAACAACTGTAAACACACTAAATGTATCCATTTAAATGATGCATTTATTGATAAAATATAGTATCTATTATTGTTTCGACAGTGTTTATGATCCTCTTTAAACTACAATATATTATAACATCTATATGTATTACAATCATATTTTGCACATTTTTTTATTGTTACTCAATCATACAATTATATGATGTTGTTCATTTTATTATTGTTCAAATTAGGAATTAAGTACTTAAATATTACTGAATGTTTACCATATAGTATATAACTGACTTTGTTCATTAAATTTATAGATTCAACTTATAAGAAATGTGAACAACCAACTTTTTCACAAAACTTTACAAAATTCAATAATCTTAAATATCTAAGAATTATAATTAAATTACATTAATACAGCGAAATTCATTTTACACTTATAAATCGTATATAATTAGGCAATATAAGATTAAGAATATAATTATGTATAATACATAATATATTATGTACATAAATCATTTCGATATCAAATAGATAGAATGATAAGATAAGTAGCTTATCTATTTAATAATTAATACTCATTATCAAAGTGTGTAATTTCACTTAAAATTCTGTTAAAAGCTACTATTTTAATTATATAATTATATGTTATAATCAATTCTACTTAAAATTTATTTAATGTGATAATATATAAACTTGCAGGTTTTAAAATATCAAGGGTTTTGTAAGACATATATATTTTTTTCTGTGGGTTTCGGCCCTTAAGACCATGCCGTTAAATACAAATCTTGCCATCCGTCCCTGTCCTCTGCAACTTTTCTCCATCTGATTCCTGGTGAAATCGTTCTTATATCCTTTTTCACACAGTTTTCCCACCTCAACCTGGGTCTCTCTAAAGGTCTTTTCCCTATAGGTTCTTCCTCTATTACCTGCCTAATTAGAGATCCTTGATTATGTTAGGCATGAGCCCCCGCATGAGTCTTCTTTCTTAAGGTAATCTCCTTAACTATATTAAGTCTCTGAAACTGCATTTGGAGTTCATGATTATGCAATTTTATCCATTCATTTGTTTGGCTATCAAAGACCGGTTCATATATTTTTCTTAAAACTTTTCTCTCAAATACCCCTAGTCTCTGTTCTTCGGCTTTTCTCAGTGCCTATGTCTCAGCACTGTACAGGACAATAGATCGTAATAATGTCAAATACATTCTTATTTTTAAATTTATATATATATACTTACATACTTATATACACATATATACATATATAAATATACTTAATAGTTAATACATTTAGTATGTGATGAATGATGGTTATACTAATTAGATAAATTATTGACTTGTAATACCTTTGTGTAATATTTCAATGTATTTGCAATACAATAATATGAATATTTAATTTATCCAAATGCCTTTTACGATCATTTTTTGATCTCCAAATAGTAAAAAAGTGACGACTTTTATAATACCTAATAGTTTTACAAAAACTAATAGACCAGGAATGACAACTATTTTGTATGCAAAACTACTTGAAGCTAACTCTAAAGAGAGTTGGACAATATGGGATTTCTTCATAGCAGTAATAATATACATATAATATGCATACAACATTTTAATAATAAGTATTTAGTATTTATAAATAAAGAGGACGTTTTACATTCAGGTACTGTCTTTGTCTATCGGGGAATATAACAAATCACTTTATAAAGTCATGTTAGCTTAAAAGACTATGCATCATTCCTGGTCTGTTAGTTTATATGTCTATAAAAAATATACGAGGGCCTTATATATACGTTTAAAAAAATGATTATTTATAGTATGTGCCAAAAATTTCTATTTCATATTTATTTTTTATGGTAGATAGAGTAAACAAGCAATTGTGTAGATTAAATTCTGACAGAAATTTATATAAATGGATTTTAGAAATTGATATTAACAATTTAAGGAGTCGTCCCTCAATCACATATCATCGTATACACTAATATAAGCACAATGATTTTTACATTTAACAATGGTTATATTGTATTTGTCGTTATATTAAATACTTATAGCTACAGGTATTTCTAAATTTATCACAACACCCTACACAAATAAAAACCTATGCGTATTAGTTTTTTAAATGACTGAAATCAGTAGTAATAATTTAAATATTTTTTACCGAAATTAAATAATTACCCATCGAAACTTTCCTAACCTAACCCATGTATTGTTGTCTGTATTCCGACCGCGCGATGAATATGATGGTAATAAATGTTTGGTGTGTACTATATTCGCAAGTTTGAATTCAAATGATTTAAACGTGACCACGCCGTATAATTATAGATATCAATTATTATGTTGAGAGGTATATCAACTCTTTCACTTTCACGAACGTACGTGATTCTAATAATCGTGTCATTTTTTATCTCTCTCAAACACTTATAATAGGTATACATATTTTGCATACAGGCTGATCACTATAGGGTTTGTATTTTAATACAAATATTTTACAAGTATTTTAATAGGTATCTTTCTTAAATACCACATTCTGGATACGACACTACTAGTAATATTTTAAAAATAATGCTCCTTAATAAAATAATTTATATCTTAAATTGTAAATTTGTAAATAAAATATTACAAAATATTATCGATAGTCCTGAAGTAATTGATATCCTCGAGCGTTTAAATTTTAGAATTAACCAATCTAACTCCAGAAATTCTTCAATATTTTATTTTTTTCCTATTAATTCAAAATACATGCTTTTCACTCCAGTAAACATACTTATGTCCGTATGCAATTCAATTAAAGATATTGATTCATTTAATACTACGTTCTTTAATTTTTCAATATTTTTATCTTATTATTACCGTTCTTATTTTCTTTCTTCTTTGCTATTGTGTGTTTAATATTATTATTTTATTCTATATTTTATATTCTAGCTTATAATTATACTCCTATCTATTTATTTTAGTGTATTGGAATTGGAATTATTTCCGTTAATAAATAATAATAATAATTATTATTATTAATGCTCTAAAACACAAAAAAAATGCTTAAATAAATAATGCACGTTTTTAATTGCGCACTTAAAACATTTTATTTAAATAATATATACAACTATATTTATACATTTTTGAATTGTATTTATTTTGTAATAAATTATTAATTATTTATGTAATAACTAATAGTCGTACATTTGAATTATCTTTTCGTAGTATAGTAAACCGAGCTAGGTACATTGACTTGGTAGCAATACCTATTTGAATATTAATCGATTGTATAGTTAGTTGCATTAATAATTTTGGGAATTGATAATAATATGTTATTTACAATTCTAAGCACACAATCAAAGGTCAAGACCGGGATTTGAGTCAATCATTTGAATCAATTGTTTGAAAACAACATTGTAATTAACTATTTGTCGTAAACATCCTTTAACCCACTTTTGATCTACTAATATAAACACTGTATAGATTTAATTTTAGATTTAGTTCAAATGTTGAAGACGTCTATATACGTCCGTAACTTTAGTTTCAGGTAGATACAATAAGTGTTTATCTACAAATTTATGTAACAAATTTTGGTGTATGTTTTATTTAAATAAAAAGTACTTAAATAATAAAACTAAAGTCTTAAAGTTTATTTTATTTACTTCGAAGTAAATAACGAAATCTTACAGTGGCACTGACTTCGTCATTTTTAACGTAGAACATGTTATTTGTAGGTTCACTGCAGTAGGATGACCGTTAAGATAATTTAATCTAACTTTTATCAAACTATATAAATTAGGTACGAAAAATATTCTTAAAATTCCAAATAATAGTTTCCATTTTAAAATTCTTCGGTATATGAAACGTATTAATATGACATTACATATTTATAGAAACGTTTTAGGATTATTACACGCCTCACATAAAATAAAAAATTTATGTAACGGCACATAAAAAGGGATGAAAATGAGTTGTGTCCCAAATTAATGAATTGTGTTCGCAGATTAAATAACTATTAGAATATATACTTTTATAATTTAATAATAATTTATAATATTTTCATGTATGTTAAAATAATAATATATATTAAGCGTGCTCAGTGAACTTTTTTGTACCTACTTCACAGGTTGTGTGTTGCGTCCAATACATTTTGTTTACCATACGAGTTGTATCATATCGGTTTAAATAAATATTTAAAAAAAAAGCGGGAAGGTTGATTCTGGACATTCCTCCTTTATCCCTTCGGTCCTCGGAGAAATTAGTGGTTTATTATAATTAAAATTTGAATGCAACAATATAGCATACGAAAATATGATTTTGAGCGAAACTCAATATAATACAATACATTACACTGATAAACTGTTACAAAATATTACCACGTGTGTAAACTACTACTTATGTGAATACTCAAAAAAATGTTCAAGTCCCCCAATGTTCAAAATTCAATAACTTATTCTTATCATGAAGCAGTGGTGCACACTAAATATATAAAATATATATATATATAAAGGTATTGCGATTGCGACACCACTTTACAAAATAGGTTATAGAAATACTTTGACAACTAGATGCAATTTGGTATAAAAATCATATCCTATTCGTGGTAATCGGACCATTATTTCTACTAATTATTTTAGATTCTGAACGGAGCGAGGAATGTATTGTTTTTACAAAGATATTTTTTTTTTATGTATGAAAACATATTTTTGGGTAGAAATAATGGTCTAATTACTATTAATAGGGTATGCTTTCTGTAGCAAATTACATCTAGTTGGTACTTTATTAAGCTCATTTTTCAAATTTCTCAAAAGTTTCTATTTTATAAAAACCTAATCATATATTACTTAATCTTTTTACAAAATATTTTTAAAATCGTGACCGACAATTTGTTTTTATAGGCTTTTTTTTATGTATGAAAACCTTTTTTTTGGGTAGAAATAATGGTCCGATTATCATAAATAGAGTACCCTTTCCGTACCAAATTTTATCTAGTCGGTATTTCATTTAGATCATTTTTTTACTATTTATTTTATTGTTCTTTGTGGGCAAAATCGTCGTCGAGAACCCACGACACACCGCCCGTCCGCGCACCGGTCGTCACAGAATACTATTCGTTGGTTTCCCCTCTACCACCCATCCGCCGCGATGTACAACGGCCTGTGGCCTATAACATAATACAGACGCGATTATTCATCGCCGCGCGCGTTGTCTAAATATTTGGATCGCGTGCGATCGGAGCAAAAAAAAAAAAAAAAAATAAACATAATAATATGAATGATATAGGTACGAATAAAAATAAAATGTCGCGAGCACGATACGATTGTGGTCGATACCGGTCGCGGCGATTTTAATTTTTATCGGTCACGCGCGCACTCACAATAATAACAATATTATACACACGATATTTATGTTTTATCGTAATAATTTATATTTTACAATATAATATTATTATGGAGGTACGCGAGATCGTATATATTATCGCGATAATTTTTTTTTTTTTTTTTTTTAATACTATTTTATTATATCGTTTGGTTTCGTCGTGTTCGTGCTGTGGTTTTACACGTGTAACCCGTACGCGATAATAATAATATGTTTCGCGCACAAGGCTACCGGAAAAGGTCCACGCGGGATGCCGTCGCTTCTGCAGTTGGGTTTATCGTCCTACGACTATATAACGACTACGGCGACGGCGGCGGCGACCACGCGACGACAACTATAAAACGGGCGACGGACGCGGTGTAGGTTGCCGACACGCGAACACACAATATTATTATTGCGAACCGACCACGGCAAAAGTATCGCGTCTCACGCGAGATAATTCCGTTTTGAAAATCGAATAAATATATTATATTATTCGCGTAATATTTTCATTTAAACACACCGCGCCATACGGTGGTGTACATAATAATAATTTGTTCGTTGTAGTGTGACGTTTTTTTTTTTTTTTTTTTTTTTTTTTTTATCGTATACACTACTTTTGTCGTCTCCTAAGACGGTCGTTATAAATTATTGGCTCAGACCAGTGGCCGATATGAGATTTTTTTTTTAAACAAGGGCGCCATAAGATTTCCCAATGGAATCCGGAACCATCTTCTCTTATTTGATCCTCAAAAAATAACGATGAAAAATAATATGAAATTCAATATTACATTTGAATACAATATTCTTATTGTAACGTTTAAAATAATTTCACGTAAAACGACAAACTAACACGAACAAAGGAAGTATTATGTAAATATTTTATAATATGTGATAATATAATCTATAAACAGTACAACACAATATTTATGTCTGAATATTCGTACCAACAAACGTCAAAAACTCAATACTACACTATATACCTGTTCTATACTAATATTATAATTAATTGACAAATTAAATACAACTTTACTAAAAAAAAACGGGAACGTCGATTCTGAACGTTCCTCCTCCGTCCCTTCGGTCCTCTGAAAAATTAGTGGTTTATTATAATTAAGATTTTAATGCAATGATATTGCATTCGAAAATGCAATTTTAATCGAAACTCAATCAGATATACGATATATTATACTGATAATCCGTTCCCTAGTTCTACCACGTGTATACTACCTATGAGAATATTTAAAAACGTTTACACAAGTCCCTTGCATTAGTTAACCAATTAATTTTTTAAATAACTAACTGCATTATTGTCAAAATCATAGTTTCCGTGAATTCCAGCTATCTTTTAGTAGTTTTTCTTATCCCAAGGTAAAACATTTGAAAAATTCGAAAAATGATCTAAATAAAGTACCAAGTAGATGCAATTTGAAACCAAAAGTCTACTCTTCTTGTGATAATAAAACCATTATTTTTACCCGAAAAAAAGTATTATAAAAAAACAAAAATCGTGTTGCACAAGTACTAGACGAGAAGAAAAATATAGCTTTAATGGAAAAACTTGTGATGAAGTGAAGTAAATTTTTAGAGTTACTTTTTGCATCTTGATCATCTTAATAAAATACTTAGGTACTAACTAAAATTTACTAAACTGTGTTGGCTATACATCGCATTAATTTATTAATAATTTTTGAAGTGCCAAAACATTTAATAAGACCTATTAAAGGTATCATTAGTATATTTTATTTTATTTTATTTTATGGTAATATTAATATTATTTTAATGTCAAAATTACAATTACTATAACAGTTAAATTATATTATTGTGTAGATTTTGTTTTTTAAATTTTGGTTCGTGTTACTAAAATTCAGCCAATGTATTCTAATTGATATCTTTGTTTACGAGAATATAGGTTTTCGCAATATTTTATTTTATGCACATATTACATTATATTAATGCGCTTGATAAAATATGTCTTAAAAAATGTATTCTAGGATGTCGAATTTATCGCGTTTTTTATCATTTGTATAATCGTGTATTGGTACCCTTGTTAGTGCAGAGTATATATTTTAATTTATTATTATAATTTATATGTTTAGTCTTTTACACCCGGCTGTTTTGCTGTGTGATATTGGTATAAACCATTTTAAATTATTACTTAACAATAATATATTTTCTTGTAAATTACAAAATGATAAACCAGTTTAACGTCTATCCTTACCAGTCTTTAAACGTGATCAATGACACGGGCAAAGTCAATCCATTACAACTTGGGAACATTAATAACGATAAAAACGTATCCCCATTAAAAGCCAATCATTGACGCGGTTTATGTACCCGTGGTGTGTTTTCATCTACCTTATATCGTACAAGTATAAATGCGCGTTGTTATTTCGCGTTGTGCGTGGTAGCGATTCGGATTTTTTTTTTCTTCACGTTTGTAAACACGCGAATTATATGGGAAAAATGCGATTGTCGGCATTTAGGCGACCGTGTGCCAGACGGGTAAAAAAAACAAAAAAAAAAAAACCGTTTAATCATCACGGAACGCTTGCTTACCAACAGTTTTGCCACCCGCCGACAAAAAGAATCGGCCGAGGGGGAGATAAAAAGAAAAGAAAAAAAAACTTTTCCATCATCATCGTCGCCGTCGGAGAAATATTAGACGGTTTATTAGTTCTGTTAAACACCGGTCCCTCTATCCGGCACCCGCATACGTCGCGAAGACGATTCAGACTCGTGAGCGCTGCTTCTACAGTAGCGGGGCGTGTCCGCGCGGGCAGACGAAGGGCTCGGAAACCAAAGACCCCCGTGGTCACTCGGCTATAAGATCCCCGCTGTTTCTCTAATTAGGTTTTTTTCTCGTTCTCGCCGACGACGACGAGGAAACGGTGACGGCGTAGGAGGAGGAAGAGAGGGGTTAGTAAGCGACTTCTTCAATTGGCAACATAATAATATTATAACCCCTCGAATATTATATTTATCTACGTCGTGGCCATTAATCATTAAAATACATCTCGTCTTTTTTTTTCCCTCGTAATATCCAACTATAAATTACTATAAATATATATATATGTAGCGCATTACTATAATATAATATATTATACACATAATGCTAATTTGATAATTATATAATATTATTATTATTTTACGAAGTTTACTACTATAAAGATATTTATTTTATTTTAACGTGTGGCGCCCGAAAACCATATGGTTATAGATCCGCGCGGACGGTAAATGTTTCGCAATCGTCTGTCTTCGTCGTCGACCTGCAGCCGATAGTGTTAATATTCGCGTTGTACGCACGTAAACTACACCTTTTCAGAATTTCAGATCGATTTCAGTTTTTTGTATTCTCGTTTATTTTATACGTCGTATAGTATTTATAATATCATAATATTAAAAAAAAAAACTCTCTCAAAGGCTTAACGATCCTGTATTTTAATATTATAACATTTGCATTCAAACGTAAATCTAAAATTATTATACATTATTCTATATTATGCGAGTATACCTATAATACATGTTATGTTTATGATAATTATATATTTCGATGCATTCCTGTTTTCCAGGACTATTACGTCTTTATCACGAACCATTGCGGTTTAATGACATTTTTACACAATGTTTAGACCATGGATAAGTAGTGGTTTCGACATATTGAATTTAAGGGATCTATACATTACGGGAGCCTTAGGTTCAGGGTTTAGGTATTGGGATTGACTATTATTATTATTATAAGTAGAAGAAAATATAACAAAAATATAATTGATATAGATGAGTTACATATCTACGTCAACGGAGGAAAAAAATATCTACTAACTAATAATAAGCATAATCTTAATTTTATAAATTTCTATTTTAGATTTATACTCTGAAAATTCAAAAGGTTTAACCCCATTAGTCGAATTTGTCACAACAATTGTTTTTTAAACCTATACAAATTAAAATGCTATATAATGTATAAGTACTTATAGAGTTTTGTTTTGTAATATTTTTTTAAGCTAAAAACTTGCAATACAACCTAACAATTTCTCATTCAAAAAGTCTTAGATAAATCTTTTAATTTTTACACGAATAAAGTTGTAAGTCTGAAATAAAATTGGGAAATTTTCAAAAACATGTAGCAATAATAATGATTTTTTATGAAAATATTAAAATGAATTTGTTATCATATAAAGTTAAATGTATAGAATTAGAAATCAACTATGAATTTTAATTTGCTTTTCTTGAACATTTATTAAAATGGAGTTACTACTTTTTTCGTAAGATGTAGCGATATATGATTAGGCAATAATTGGATAAAAATTAAATAGGATAACACAAAAGATATATCAATAATAATCAAAGTAGAATTTAGTAATATCTTATTAATTATTAAATGAGTTTTCTTAATATAAAATAAATAATAATTATAACATATAGTAACATGGTAAAATTTAAATAAAAAGAGTTAAATTTCGGTTGTAGAAATCTGAAATATTGTATAAATTTACCATTGAATCGTTTAGTGTTTTTCTTCGTATGCCAGGAAAACTTCTCAAAAATTGTTAGAAAATCCATTTTTAACAAATAACTTAATTGATCTGTCAAAACGAAGTACTTAATTAACTTTCAGCACCATATATTGAGAATTTTTCCGCGAACGTAATGAATGTTTAAAAAACATTTATTTCTCACTACTACTATAGTAGGAAAGGATATTTATTTTAAGTTTGATATCATAAAACTCTTATAAATTATAATGATTATTTTATAGAATTTCATAATTCCTTCCTCATAGTATCGCACTTCTTTTTTGCTTGTTTATTCAGGTTATTCTTCATTTTTGTTTTTCTGGATTCACTTTTCTTAATTTTTGGTGTATGATTGATAGACAAATAACGGAATAAAATTAGTTTGAAAAAAATAGTCAAAACAATATTAACAAAAAATTAATTTATAATATATTAAGTACAACCTGATCAGTTATCAGCTTAAATCCTAGTGATGAACGTTATATTTTAGAAAATTATAGGAATCGTTAATATTATTGCAGCTAATTATTATTTTGCTGTATTATTAGTAAAAACAATACGTCTTAATAACTATTAGAAAATATTACAAGTTTTTATACATTAATAGATTTATAGGTTTATTTTCCATGTGACATATCTGATATCTAATTTAAACTTTTTAAACCCTTAATGGCTACCGGTTAGACGTGTGACTTTACGAGGGGCTAATATGAACTAGACTGCAGGTTATATACAAATCCAAGGCTATTAATGATTATAAGAATGATAAAATAATAAAAATGTATATTATTATATTTTATTATCAATTGATATTTAAATAGTTCGTCTTAAAAATTCACCGTTCACATCTTGAAAATTACAGAAAAAATAATTTTAATTACTTTAGATTGTTATAGTTCTTGTATTTTAAATTAAATACAGGAATGTCCGAATTATTTAATTTTTAAACAGAAAAGTACTTATATTTGTTAATAATATAACAACAAATAAAATTAAAAAATATTCATTAATGACTGAGAATGAAAAACGAAATGATTCATACTTTAATGTTACAAAATTTTATTTATATACCTAGAGAGGGAGTTTAGGTCTTACACGTATGTGATATATATATATATATATATAAACGATACAATGGGACCACTAATTTCCGATTGTTTTGATAAGCGATCGATCAAGGCGTATAATAATAATAAAAGTATAAGTATAATAAAACATATATATATATATATATATATTATTATTCTACATAATAGTGAATACGGAGTGAACAGCGGGCTAGCTGACTGGTAATATAAAAAAAAAAAAGAATAATAAAAATATTAGAAAGAAAAAATGAGTACATCGGACGGGTTCACAAGTTTTAACCCCTGTTACACGCACCGCGCCAACAATAATTAATCTTACGTGTACCGATACAACAACCGCGCGGTGACCGCGACCATGGTTTGAATATTGCGACGTGTATCCATCACTGCGAGCTGATAAGACTATATGAATTTCGAACTTACGAATTTCAAAAATATGCCTATACAAACAATAATACACTACTCACAACTATTATATTGTTTTGTCTGTTGGCTTAATCGACAATCATCAGTTTTATTTACTTATGGTAAAATTTAGAGCCGATCTACGTTTGAAAATCTATGACACTATGACAGGCTAACATAATAAAAATGTATTTAAAATCTTGGCCTTTTTTATGACAATATATTTTGTCTTAATTATTTTTTAATAATAATATTATGTTAAAATAGTAATAATATCGTTGGAATCAAATCGAAGTCACTATACAGTTATTGGTCAGTGCTCAACTGTACGTATGAATAGTAGTTGGGAGGATAAAATTTTGTCATTAGCTGTGTAAACTGTTCTGTTTGTTTAATGGAAAACAAAAACATCGAACGTATTCATAATTTATCATAACGTGCTGTGTTTAAAATAGTAAGGTTAGTAAGAAGAAAACACGTTTCGATTTTTATATTTTAGTATTCAAATGACATTAAATGGAATAACAAATAGGATCATATAGGTAGGTATATATATTATATAATTCTTGAAATTAGTATTTTTCTTTCTAAGAAGTTGTATATGCACATTAATTTACATCGTGTGTTTTATAAGCATTTTGATATATACAAAGATAAAAACTAAAATAATAATTTAAAGTTTAAACGGCCAGTTTAACCTGTATACATGATTATGTCTGTGAAGTGTGAAGTTATTGCAGGTCAACCACACTACTACTAACTAGCACTACCTATATAGTTTCAGTAAATTGTACATGTCGACATGATATTGTTATTTTATTTATTTATTAGGTAATAATACACAGAATAGGCTATAAATTAAGTAACTGCAGGCATTTTTTAGAAAAAACGATTTCTATAAGGGAAATTCAAAGTGAGATTATTAAAAAAATATATAAAATAGAATTTGAATAATCAGCTTTAATTTAAATTTTAAACTATGACATTTGTTATTTGTATTATTAAATTAATTATCCGTAAATTGTTCGTTATTTATTCGATAGCTTCTAAAAATGTAAAGGCTTTTAAACATCCGGTTCCAAATTAATCTGCCATATAATCAAAACGCAATAGTGATATATAGGTTCAAGGTTGATAAATTTTTAAGTCATCATGTCAAATAATTAGTAATAATTAGTTAATAAGCAACACGTTAATTTTATATATTATATAAAAAAAATGTGTAGTTTCTTTGACTAATAATTTTTAAAAAAAAGATACTTAGCCTTTAGGTGTCTTAATATCTAAATGATTTTTATATTAAGATTTAACCAGTCAACCAGTGGCGCCCAAGTGAAAAATTATATGCGTGGCAAAAATTATTTGTAACTACCCACCCATTGCTCATAAACAATTTGAGATTTTTGATAAATAAACACTGTTACATTCCTAAAATGTTAAATATTCACTCAAGTAGTCAAATACATTATTTATTTATATATAAGCAACAATTATAACTTTTAAGTAATATTTATTAGTTAAATTAATTAAAATCACTAGATCATCTTCTCCTCAGATAAATACCCACCTCCTAAAATAAATTTTAAACGTATGGAAATTTCCATACAAAAATATGGATTTCATCGCCACTGGACTTAATAATATTAATACGTTCGTCGTAGTAACAATTAATTATCGAAATTAACATAATATCAATATTTAATTTTACCTGTAAGCTTTCTAATTTATTTCTAAATTTTATGATATACTAATCCAGAATGAGATTTATTTAAATAATATATTGTTTGATAATATCAAACGATATGTACCTATATCCAATTGAATTGGATTTCATGTATGTAACAATGATAACAATGATGTGTTTACATAGTTAGTGACAAAAACAAAAATTTACCAGATAAGTTATGAATTAATAACTGCCCATATATAGTTATGTAGACCAGAAATTTTATGGTGGTAATCATGGTCACATATTGATCGTCCAGCATAGACCCATAAATTACCATGTTCATTATAACATTTTCCAATTATTCGGAGCGTCGGTTACCGGCTCACCGGGGGGCCATCGAGACGCCTGAGGCCACTGGATCTCTACTTATATTCGTATAATAAGTGTATATACATTATATTGTTTTTATTTTCGTGTTATTTTTTTTCTCCATTTTAATCGTATATCTGTTCGAAAACTCATGATTTATCACGAGACTCCGGTTTACATTGTTTCTCTGCAACATTATCTACACGGGCGAATACGTCTTGTATGTTTTGATTCCCCAGCCTCCGGGCGTAATATATACCATAAGTCAATTGACTCGGAGGAAAAAAAAAATGAAATAAAATTATTATTATTATTACGAAAGAGAGATTAATATGACACTTTGGCATCCGTAAAAACTCGTCATTCCCACGATATACTATGAAATATTATATTATATCGTTATTATGATTATGCGGTGGAATTTCAAAAATGGTAAGGTATGGCGTGAAAATGATTAAATAATAATAATAATATTAAAATAATACGTATATAGGCAATAACGAATGAGTCAAAAACGTTACTAGATCGAATAAAATAAAATATTTTTATCACATTCCGCGGATAGATTTTTGTGGGCAATAAAAAGTTATAATTATTGGATTTTATTTTGCCGTTTTTATATGATTTGTTATAAATTATATAATATATTTTATATACGCATATAAACGTAGAAAAAAAAGTACTTCAAATTAGCTATCACCAGTAGTAGGTACCATATAATAATTGTACTTATTTCGGTAATAAAAATGTTACTCTATTGTAAAATAATGCATGTAAACGTTTGACTGTATTTTCAAAAATTTAATCTAAAAGTATTGTGTATACCTATTACTGCATACGCTTATTAAATAGGTACCTAATGTAATATATATTAATTATTAGGTTGCAGCCATATTTAGTAAAATCATATTTTTCAAGATATCATCGTTTACATCATTCTTATAATCGTCCCTTTAAAAATGTTAATAAACGAAAACTGTCTATATAATTTTCCATAGAGATTACAGTAGGTAAAGTAGAATTGTATTTATTTGTGTGTGTGTAGATAAAATATTATAACTTTATTTTATTTTGCTATAAATGATTGGGTAAATTTTAAATATTTTTAACACTGTAACAAATTTTAGTGTTCGTTTCACGAACAATTTCGTTTTTCCTGATTCTTTTACAATCATCGAATACGTATTCAAATTCCATTTTCCAAATGTTTGTAACACGAAATTTTAATTACCCTGTGTTGAAGATACATACTAATAATGTTGTGTATATTTAGTCTGCACACTCGTATTTATGTATAATATAAATGTTCTCGTAAAAAATTAAAAACGAAATTTCAAGTATTTCGCCCCGTGGCTCTTTGGAAAAAAAATAATAATAACAATGATAAACCGAATGCATTAAAAACAAACAGCATCACGTTCTATAGCCGCCATGAGAATTCTGCGGCAGCATCTCGAAGATGCTCTAATGAACGTGCACCCCCGCCGCGCGCTATGTTTAATGATCCATACCGACTGACGAGTCAGCAAGACGAGAGCAGGGACTGCCCCTCAAAAGTCGGCTACCGCCACCCGGAGCCTTTTTTGTTTTTGGTACGATATGATCCGTTTAATATTCAATGAATATTTTAAAGAATTGACTAAACGAAAATATTATTATTTTATGTACAAGGGGTTGAAGATGGGGAAAAAAAATGTTAAATCACGTTGGAATGTTGATTAAAATGCATATTATAATATCTCGAGTGTGTTATCGGTATTGTATTATAATATATCCGAGTGTTTATCATAATATAGTCGGCATACGCACAATTGTGACAGCATTATTAACAAACGTCTACCAAAATTAATGAAGACTATTATTTTTTTTATCGCATAACCATGTATGTAACTTCATAATGTATATAATAATATGATCTCTGCATAAGTATTTTTGATCATTGTTAAATAATGATTTTATCGTCACAATGCAATTATGTACGATATGTTGTACAATGATAATAACGCGATAAATTTCCATAATAAATCCCTTCGTTAAGTATCAAATCGGCGATATACTATTATAAAGATAATAAATTCATGGATAGGACACCACAAGTCGAGACTATAACATCTTTGCGGCCCTGAACTGATAACAAGTTGAGGCAAGAAAAAAAACACAATAAATTAGACAATGAATATTTGAACTACCTATATAATATAATTATATAACACAGTCGTACAATACGCGTAAATGTTAGCTGTAATTAGCTAAAGTTATTTACTTCAAAATAAAAAAAAACTCCATAGTTTATTTATTTCACCATAAACCCATAATGTCATAATTAGAACTAATTAAATGTTTTTAAATAAATAAATACATTCAATAATATTAATTGTATGCATTTTATAAATCATATATTTTGATTTAGTTTATTTACAATTGGTTTTATATTGTTTAAACTTAATTGTATTCAAATGCTTTGTTGTTTTCAATAAATTATTCAAATCTTATTTTTTCCAATTTAAATTAAATTTAAACTTAGAAACGCTAAAATTATCTTCAATAAAGTAATTATTAATATAATTAATATGATAATATAGACTTAATAATATAAAATGTATATGTCAAGCTAAAATAGCCTTTAACAAAAAGAAAACTATATTTACATCAAGAAGCATGAATCTAAAAAACCTATTAAAGACATATGTATGGAGTATTACCCTATACGGGTGTGAAACCTGGACAAGAGCAATGGAAGAAAAAAGAAGACTTGAGGCGTTTGAAATATGGTGCTATAAAAGGATACTAAGGATAAGTTGGATGGACAGAGTAACCAACGTAAAAGTATTGGAAAGAATATCAGATAGAAAGTTATTATGGATTAACATAGTCAGAAGATGGAACAAATGGATAGGTCATATACACGAAGGATTGCTGAAATTGATAATAGAAGAAACAGTAGAAGGAAAGGACCGTAGGGGTAGACCAAGACTGGAATTCATTCAACAGATAATAAAAAACCAAGGATGTGACTCATATGTGGAAATGAAAAGGAAGGCGAATAAGAGGGAAGACTGGAAGATGGCTGCAAACCAATCTACGGATTGAAACCATGGAGAGAGAGAATATAGACTATAGTTTTATACTGCATCAATTATTCAAATATATCATATTAATTTAATATACTGTCATATAATATTATGTGCGTTTACTATTTTTTTATGTAAAATAATACGAGTTTATATATTATTATTTTGTTGTTTTGTAGATATTTAGCTAAAATAATTATTAAACAATGTTAGACAAATCCAGAGTTCTGTGTTAAATTGGTATGGTATTTATAAATACGTTTAGAATATTTTTGCAAACGATATTCCGATCACCCTCCTGTATATTAAGCATATTTAATTAATAATTTTATTTATAAATATTATATTCATAATAATATGAATATCATATTGTATATAAGTACCTAACAGGTACGTGTAAACCTGTAACCGTTCCTACGCGGTAATAATAATAATAATAATAATTCGCATTTCTACTGTCATAAAATCATAAACGTTATCACGACCGTTCAAGTCTCCGCGCGTTCTTGGCATCACGCCGCCACGCTCGGACGTCGGACCGAACGCGCGCCCGTTTCAATAACAGCACTATTTAATATTATCCGAAAAATCCGTAATAAAATATACCTTTTTATAAGATAATATCCGGAGAGACCACCCTGGTCAAATTTAATTAACAATAAACATACTATGTGTATAATAATATAATATTTTGTATATCATTATTATATTCCACGTTTGTATACGATGTCATATTGTTATTCGAACGGAGGAACTGTATGATTGGCCGGGTGGAACCAACGGAGAATACACTGTCTGCATCGCGATATGACGTCTAACGGCCCGTGGCCGGGTATACGTTTTTATTATATTTTATTGTTTTTACTCGCGGATTGAAATCAAAGTCCGCCGATAAGCTCCCAACGATGATAATTATAATAATATATATTAGCACCGGTTTACAGGTGACACGTTTATTATAATAGTATTATAGGTAGATAATATAAGCTCCCGCTGTCCCGTCCGGAACCTCCCGGCGTTCACACTAATAATGTTTTAACGAGGTAGCTACCAAAACGCGCGCGCGCGTAATATTATTATTATTCGGAGAATCTTTATTATATTATTTTACATTTTACAACAGCTCCACATATTACAATAAACATGTCATAAAATCGTATATTATATTATTATTATTATTATAGTAATATACAGCGCGGATGTCCAAATTGCGTTTTATTGAACTCCGTCGTCGACCAGAAGTCGTTTTTCTACATTGTCCCCGGAGTTTTAAAACCATTTTATATTTTTTAATGAAATATAATAATATATACCAACGATTTACGATCATTATGCCCGTTTTGGGTTTTCAACAACCCGATATCATAAAATATCATAACCTTTACGATTTATATTTTGTGCATTAAAGCGTACGCATATATAATACCTGCATGTACTCGTATACGTATATACATACATCTCGGAATTGAACGTAAACTTTATACAAGCAATATTATACCTACTATATAATATTAACTGTTAAGTTTACTTACAGACATTTTTAAAATATAGAAAAACTTCTCATTATTATAGTATTATTATTTTTACGTTCTTTAACAAAACCAAAAATATATTACACATGTACTATAAACAATAATCACTATATTTGATTCATACCAACAAAAGTACATAAAATATGTTATTTTAAAAACCAAAAACACATAAAATATAGTATATTACATTTTTGTTCCCTATTTTTATTTTTTGTTCGAGTTTCAGTCCTTGCCCAACATTTTAAATCTTGTGTACAATAAAACAAAAACAAAAATAAAACTAAAACTTTAGTGTAGTATTATGTTTTTTAACAATTCATTTTGAAAGTAAGTCGATAATCACAGTTTATATTGGTTTATCCGATGGCAATAAAAGTTTATTGTTCAAAAAGCCAAAATAATTGTGTGCAAAAACATGGTAGTAAAGTTGACTTAATCCGATTTTCAATCAAAATCTAAACAAACGATATTTTACTTTCCACGATCTAAAAAAAAGAAAAATTGTCAGCTACCTTCGATTTTTACGAAGCAAATTTAAAAAATAAACAAATTTCAATTATTATATTAATTAAATGCAAAATTATAAAATACTGACTACTGACGTTGGTTTTGTGAAAAACAGATTAGATGGGTAACAGAATAATTTTTTGTAATTTTGTATAACATAATTATATAGGCATTTCATATGATAAACGAAGGAATAAAAACGTGTATACTTGACAAAACGACTATATGGGAAAATTATTGAATTAATTTCACAAAATTAACGACAAATGGAAATACTAATATCACGTATTTTATGTACCTATACTTAAATTTATATAAATTTTTGTAAAACGTTATAGTATTTTTGAGTAATTTAATTGAATTCTGTATAATAATATAATTCTTATGCGCATTGTCTATAACGGACGCAAACTCCTACACATAATTTGAACATAACCTGCATAATAATAACACAAATGCCAGTGTCCAAAGTGCACATTGCAGTCGATACGGTTACAATAATATTTTTATTACTATTTCCACTCCGATATATATTATTATAATAATATTTTCCGTACGTATATTTTATATGACGTGCGCGTACAGTACACCTGTATAATAATAATAATAATAATAATAATAATAATATATTATTATATAAACGAATCGCGTCGTCGTATCGGCCGCACAGCGAACGGATTTATTGAACGCGGTTTGACAATATTTGATATAAAACCGAGTATTTACAACGTCTGCGACGGTCGGCCGGAATGAATCAATGAGCTTCCGATGGGGATTTATGGTCCCACGATGGCGTCTCTCACATGTTACCGTGGTATTATATTCTTACGCGTTTAACGCACGCCGCTGACGACGACAACGTTTGCATACAATCGGTATTTATGTTATGATTTATTCCGTACGAACGATAATATAATAATGGTCGGTTTTTTTTTTTTTTTATATATATATTTTTTATTTCGTTCTCTCCGCTTCTTTTCAGTTTACCGGCGAGTTTACGTGGGCGTCAGACTACGCGAATACGAGGAGCAATAACCTCGAAAAGAAACGCACTCGTTTCGCAATAGCGGATGCGAAACGCGCTGTACATACATAGGTATAGTTATCCGAGTTATCGTATTCCAACGTATACCTAAATATAGTAAATACCACATGACATGACGACAAGCATATTATTATTGCTAAGATTATATTATATATTTTGTTTAAATAATATTTATACGATTTAGAATGATATACGAACATATTATTATTAATATTGATTCGACCGCGACGACGCTCCTTTCGCTGGCCACATATATTGTTTCAGAATATAATATCTTGTCGAATAAATTAATCTCGTGTTGCTGCGCGTTCCGAGAATATAACGCATTATCATACGCAAGACATTCCGAGCATTTTCGTTTCTCGATGTGTTATATATCTACAGAAAATATTTTATTCACCATCATAACATATCATATAATCAGTGTTGAGACCAATTTAGATAAACTTATATAAATAAATTATCTAGATGAAAATTCGTTTATCGTTTATCTTATCTAGATAAATAAATTTGCATTAATTTAATTTAATTCATCTAGTTAAAAAATAATGGCACTTTTTGAAATTATTAATACAATTTTAATTTTCTACAAATTTTAATTAAATGAATATAGTGTGATTTAATATTTATATTATAATTATATCATTAAAACGATTATACGTAATAATAATATATATCTGTATAATATTTATATATTATATTGTTTTATTTTCTTTGTATACTTCATTTAAAATTACAATTATGTGTACATACTACATATAATGTTCTAATGTATAGTATCGAACTACTATAGATTTTGGTTAATTTAATTAGAATAATTCTAATTTTTTAGCTTTGCTATATTTTGTACATATGAAACAAACAAAAAATTATGTGTTTTTTATCTAGATAGAAAAATACTTATCTGGTTTTAACACTCATCATAATTATTAAAATTCAGATATTATTGTGATAAAAATCGTATGAATTTATTGTAATTAACTAATCTATATCTAATTAACTATATAATATTGCCATAAAAAAAATAATAAAAAATAAAAAATTGCAATTAATATACATTTTTTTTAAATTTTAGAAGTAAAAATATGGTTTTAACTAATCTTATACTTATTCGTTTTTATTCAAAATATTACATTAATATAGTTACACAAACTATATACGTATACAATAAATGTGTTCTCCATGTTCTGGATTTCAAAGGACTCCAATTTAAAGACTCGTATATGGAAAAACTGCGTCATCTGACGTAATTGGTTCATATTTAAAATAATTATCACCTTGAATAAATATGCTGGTGCCATATTGTCATTTTACTTTTTATATTGCATAAAAGAAAATATATTTGAATTCAGATTATTATCCTTTTTTATAACGGAAAAGTTTATTTTGTTCACCAAATTCAAAACAAATTGTTTGTAAACGAGATTTAAATAGGATAACAATAATATTCAATAAAATACGATGTGATCTCTTGAACCCTTTTGATCCTTTGATACTGTTATTATTATGTGTTATACATTTTTTGAAATGAAATTAGAATATAAAAGAATCGATTATAATTATGATAAAATACGAATAACAAATAAACGATAACAACGATAAGGATTGATAACGTACCATCTAAAGAATTAAAGAATAAAATATTTCGGGGTAAAATTATCGATTTTACACCCGCTGTTTTCGTATTGTTTGTTTTTGATTTTTTTTTTCAATTTGGTACGTAGGCATATTATTATGTTGCCTATTATGTATTTTGATTTTGTACATAATAACTAATTGTTGAAAACTGAATAAAAAATTCAATAAATTATACAGAGCTATTTATTTTTATCACGATGCCTCCGAAAATATAAGTAATATTCAATATTTTAACAATTTATTTCGGAAACTTTATCGCGCATGTTTTTCCATAGTTTTAATAATATATTTATATGATCTATCTCAACTTCTCTTCCACTGTCAATTGCTATTCTCTCAAAGACGTTTCTTAATTATATTTCATCACTGCTGATATCCACATTCTCATTTTGAAATCGATTTTCTATCATTTTCTTTATTCTTAAATTTGGATTTTTAATTTATCATTGTTGTACCTATTGTCATTATTTATAACAAATTATTTTCTATTGTATGTTTTTGAATTCATAATTGATGAGTTATAAATGATATAAATCTATAATGTTGGTATAAATAAAAGGACTATGAAAATAATATATTCCAAATAAAAAAAATTATAATATAAATAAAACTAAAATTATATTGTACGATATAATATTATATGCTACTTGTACTCGTACAGTCGTACGTAAATCATACGTTTGGACCTTATAATGCACATTATTATTATAAAAATATGATACAGTCACGTTAAGAAAAAAAAAAAAAAAACATAACTTCGACCAAAGGAAAAACGGGGAAAAAATCATTGTATTCGTCGCGCTCCGACGCCGCCGGGGGCGTGTACCTCTGGAAACAATATACCTGATATAATATGGGGCACGCGTTCGCTCGTTCGTGGACAGATGGCTAACGTATAATATATTATATCCACACAAGGTATTATATACATTAGTCGAAATTACAGTGATTTCTGATGTGTAATGAGCGCATGATGTACAGTGTGTGAATGCGTTTGTATTAGAATATGAGAAAAATATTATATAATTGTACATTATAAAAATAATAATAATAATGACATTCCTATACGATCGCGTGCCTGTCGGCAGTGTGTAGGTCGTATAATATTGTTACATATATATATATATATATATATGATATTACATCAAACGTATAGGAACGCGCGCGCGTAATTCGGCAGCACTCGAGCGTAATGGTAACCGCCTCGGCCCCGAGGTTAGGACCAACTATACGAAGAGCATCTGGTTGTGGTATCATCTTTATATACCGAAGTAACATTATTGCTATTATTATCAAGTGGACGCCATTCTCTCAAATTTTGTTTTGAGGTAGTCTCCGTCTATCTAACGGAAAATATATATCAAAGTCGTAGCCACGTTAGAACTTACTACATCGTGGTATTTAAGTTAAAACACATACAGATAAAACACTTTCAGTTATCACCAAAATTAAAGAGAACAACATTTTCAATGTTCTTCGTGTGTTACTTTTTGTTAAATCTCATTTAACAACGAAGTTATATGCATGATTTAATCTTTTCTATATTTTAAATAAATATAAGTACATATTGTCAGATGAAGACTAATCGAATCGGAACCACTGCCAAAATTTAGCGATTTTTGGCAATTAATTGCAATCATAAATAACAATTTACATTAACGTCTCCTTTATTGCAAAACATTTTTTTTTTTTTAATTTGGGGCCAATTTCACACAGCTCATCCCCAACATTGTCCTATCAAAATATCGAATCGAAACTAATACAATAATTTAGCAAATGTTTAGCAAATATTGAAACATTTTCGATTTGTTGATTTTTTTTTTCTAATAATAATATAATCGAATTATATAGATGCAAAAGCAAATAAGTTATGTATAGTTCTCATTACTTCATTAGTAAAGTATATATATATTAAATAATAAAGTATAATGTATAGTTCGGAAAATACTAAATTATATTTATAAAATGTTTAAATGAAATATAAATATGTTCAACAGAGAAAATAATAGAATACAAAAAAGGTTCAACAATAAAATGTAATTTTTAATAAGAATATACCTACAGTTAATTATTAAATTATTATTTTAGTAATAAAATGCATAAATATTATTATATAGATATAATTTATTTTTACGCTTATATTATTAATAACAAGTTTAGGATAATTCATGTTGGCGTGGTATGTCAATTTAACAATTTATTATACTATAAAATATAAATTATAATTATCTATACGAAATAACTTTCAATATTATACATTTTTTCACAGCTCAATTATAAATGTTGACAATTATTAATTATTAGCAAACATGTTTATTAATAAATCTTTTTTAAATGTTATGTTAGCATAATAACATGAATGCAATACAAAGTGCTTCATGGATATTATACCTAACATTAAAAGTATAAATTTTTTTTAAGGATTAATAAAAAAAAAAATGTATCTTTCATGTTTGATTAAGTATATATAAATTATATATTTAGATTTATATATATTACTTTTTATGAGAGAAAGTATTATCTGTTATTAGATAATTTTTATAATGATGTTTTTTTTTTTTTTTTGGTCTAATAACTTTTAATAGTTAAAATTGTTGTGTGGCTTAATAATATTAGAGTTTAAAAATACTATATTTTATTTTTTATTTTTAATGGATATCTTATAGTCTTATATCTGGAAGTCCAATAAAATGTAATATAATTTTAAGTGTAATTGATAATACAATTCTTTAAGTACCGATAACAAACAAGTATTTTATAATACCACAAATACATATATTACCTAAAGCATCCGAAAATGTTTTTCAAATTCAAAAAAATACCCTATCACTTAAAGTATTTACAAAGCTCAAGTTATTTGAGACCAATTTTACGCAATCCTCGAATATAAAAACATAAAAACATTCCTTATAATTTGTGTAGTCACATAAAAAAATAGCATTTTTATCGGAAAATGATATTATTAGGTATCATTATTTTAATTTTCTCTCTTTCGATGTTTATTACAAAATGTGTATATGGTGTATGCGGATTGTTTGAAACCAAGGCCAGCGAAAAAAAGATAATAATAATAATAAGTGCAATCGAAGAGTAGGTAATATAGTGTATGTATTATAATATTATATAATATCTATATAATAAAATTCACGGTGTAGATATTATTATGATGATGATCATGTTATATAGAAACGGAACGCCGCGTAGTCATCAACCGTGTTCTAGGTTATAGGTCATCGAGGATTGCACAGAGGGGTGATGGGAGGGGTTTTATTGGTATTTAGATTCTTATAGCGGACCCATAAAATGCGGAGAAGCGAAAATACGGTTTTATGGTATAAAGGTACCTATATATGTACCGCTGTACTAGTTAAGCTTTAACCATTATTATTATTATTATAAATTATATTCGGAAAGAGAGAGGTCTCCCATTATTATATTATATTATTATTATCGTCGTCGTTAATGGATGTCTCCCCGGTTTGTCTTTGGGCTGCTGCAGCGCTGGTCGACGAGTGTTGTATAGGTGGTCTGCCGCTGCACGCGAGGGCGACGATGACGGCGAGACCCCTGCGGATCACCGTTTGATTGACTGGGTGTCATTAATTTTTCTTTTAATAATGATTTGAAGATGAAAATAAAGATGAGGAAGAAAACTATTTTAAATGTTATTGCGGACGATTAAACGGAGTTATAAAAAAATCCAAAAGGAATTCGGTACATCATACGTAATATTATATACGTTATATACTTGTTGGAAAATAATTTAATATAATATGCTATGGCGCTGCAAAATGTTGTACTGACTGAACAATTGCACGCATTTATTATATGTATTTAAATTATATATTCAAGAACGACTGAGCAATTAAAAACCTAACCTCGCTATTGTTAAATGCGCACTATACTCGCAATATTATTACACGTATAATTGCCGCATGGTGATTAATTATAAATATATATATATATAGTGTATAATATACACACTTGATGAATATTATAATAATATTATGGTTTACATTATGTAAACTTTTTGTAAGGTTTACTCGTGATAGTATATAGAGAATACAATCCCGATCTTTATTTGTGATCCTAGGATATATGGGCACGTATAAGAAATCAATCCCGGGATCGAGAGATTATCCCGAAATATAATAGGAAGGATTTTAAAGGATTAATAACAACAAAACATATTTTTTCTAGTATGTTATAAAAAGATAAAAGATAATTTGTCACATTTTATCGTTATGGTTGTTAGATCGCAGTATAATGTACATAGTACATATTATACATATGTAATACATTTATATTATATTATTGTGATTTTAAGTTTTTCTTTTACTTTAAAACTAACAAAATATCATTAGTTTAATTATATACCTACGCGTCAATATAACTACAGTTTTTTGGATCTTAATTATTGCTCTTCGGATGCTAATCAACGACCAAAATCGGAAAGAAACGAATATACGTATACCAGAATACAGACATCATTTGCAGATTTAAAGATATCATAAATTCTTATAAGAAAATTGTTCTATGTGATAATTTACGAAATCCGAATAGACGAAATGACTTGAGTTTGAGTATAAACTTCTCTGACATGTTTAAAAAACACAACAATATTATATTATATAATTTTTTAAAAAGAATGAAATAAGGCATAAAAAAGAATAAACGAAAATCCCGAATTCGGTTTTGAAACTCGAAATGAGGGTAAGGAAGATTGATCTACTTTTTAATCTCAAATTCACATATCCATATAAATAAATTATGATTTACTTTATAACATTATGCAACACGACTTTTATAATAGTTGCAATATTATAAAAAAATAGTTGACACGTCATTTTACGTTATCCTCAGCAAATTAATTTAATAACCGTAGTAAGTCGAGTTTGAGAAGTCAAATTATTGAATCAGCAATTTTAATCACGGGATATAATATTATTTATATTATTTGTTTCTTTATTCTATTTAAATTCATTGACACAACAACTCGTATTCAGCTACACTTCAAAACTGTGTTCTACAACTACTATTTTCCAAGATCAACGTTATTCAGGTGATTGTGTATTAATTGTATTTTAATTGTTTATTGTCAATTACTATATTTAACTACATTGATAATATTTGTGTTTAACTGTGTTAGAGTGTGGTCGCAAGCCATACGATTTTAAGACCTGTAAAATCTAAATAAGAGATGACTTTATTTTGAAACAGTCCAATGACCTGGCTTTCAAGATCGATTAGTATAAACTATATAATGGGTAATAGCTTCTAACTAAATAGGATTTGGTGTAGAATTATTGACGACTCCCGAATAATCGTTAAACGACAAGGGATGCATATTATATTTAATATAAATTAATATTTATAGATGGTTTAGGAATGCATTGCATCTTTATTTTTTTTTTAATTGAATACTCTTTAAATGAGATTATTATGAGATTAGATGAGTTTATTATGCATATAAAAATTATAAGTTTATTTTTTAAAATATACTTTTTTATTATATATACTTATATAACTTTATTCTAAAAGCGTATTTGCATTATATTATTTTATTTTTAAATGGTACATCTAGAGTAATTTCTGGTTGTCGTAATGACATTCACGCTTTGCATAGATACTAATTTGGTCAACAATCAAATTTCAGTTGTAAAAAAAAAATGTATAAAATAACAACACATAAAAATTATAATTATAAAAATGTAACTAAGTCATAATAACGAAACAATAACGTGCGTGCCAGAGAATATAATATTAGGAATTGTTACGATCATATAATAATAATAGGTATAATATAATACAATTAATAACCTTACCTAACTAATAAACTATAATAATGTTTAAGATACGAGAAAAAACAATTTTCAATTTTATTTTTAGTCTACTGTAATTTATACCGAGACTAACTTATAGTTAATTTATTTAGGCGTTTTTCGAAATTGCTGTTATAATTGATTTAACCATGGTAATTGTAAAGTCTTATTATTTATATTTATTTTATATTTTTGTTCAATAATAATTACCCTGTGTGCAAATATTAATCTCAAAGATGTAACATAGTTATAACTTTGAGAGATGTGAAGTTCAATATTTGGACCTATGGAAATCTCAGAGATGTCACCGACATCGTTAAAATCCCTACCTGTGAAGTTCGTGTATGCGATATCACAATATTATGTTCTATGTGACATCACATTGTGACTTCCATATATTATTTCACATTTTTGACTCACCGAAGTCACATTGAATGTGTATAAGGTCACTGAGAAATATAATTATAATATATTATTAATGTCTAATACATAGCTCGCGTTGAATCGCGTTATTCGATGATTGTGTGCTTGTGCTTATATAATATATTATCCGTTAAACTAATTTAGGGGTTTCAATAGTTTTACATATATTAGTTATTACTGTTATATTATTAATATATTACATTATTGTTTTTGGGTTGGTTTAATTAAACATAATATTATATATAATTGATAATATTGTCATAAATACATCCCGATAATAATTTTTCTTGAACAGAAATTAAATATTTTACAAAACATTTATGTAATATTTAGTCCATTGTTTAACTAATTTTTTTTTTATATTGCATTAATTATTTGCATATATTTGGCTTAGGAAGTCGATAGCATTAATGCATTATAGTGATTTTGTAAACAAATACTATTTTAAGTTGTCGGTTTAAACGAAAATAATAATTAAGATTTCTGAATCGGTTCAATGCGTGTAGTTTCATATTCAGCTCTAAAACAAATAGTACAAATTGCAATGTATCTACATAATGTGATAATGTGGATTTTTTCAATTTAATAAAAAATATTGTATACATTATATACATAATGAAATTATGTCCTATTGATCTTAGATTTTTAGATGATATATTATACGTAATTATACATTTTCCCTTAACAATCAAATAAATCGTATTCATATTGTTTAAATTTATCAAAGTCGATAGGCACTGATTCAAATTCCAGTGGAAATATATGCAGTATATATTAATGGCTAAGAAAAATAGTTGTGAGTCATAAACGCTAAATTTTACAGGAAAACAATTTAAATTTTAAAAATAATTAAAACAAATAACTCGCGGTATTTATATGAAATATTGAGATATTATCTTATATTTTAAATTTTAGGTGTTACAACTTACAACTGATTTCTTTAGGTATCAAATATTTTATACACTACATAATATATTGCTATATCACTTTAAGGTTAGGTGATAATTATAGTTTGTTTTCGCCGTAGACGTATAAAGATTTTATATTTTTACAATATGTATGTCAAAAGTAACTAAATTGTTTTTTACGAATATAACAAATCCGGATTTATTATATTATATAATATGTGCAATGAAAACCACTAACTTAGGGTAAAAGCACAAAACCCAGAATACAAAATAAAAACAAAACAAGTTTATATTGATTTTTGACTTATAATATACCCATACTTACCTTGCAAATTACTTTTTAAATTATTTTGAGACAAATTTGGCATACGACTTTTAGACTCTTATAGCGATCGATACACAAACGTTTTAGTATAAAAACCGGTTTTTTAAAAAAAATTTTGGTTCCAACCCCGACGATTTGACGGTGAAACGTCGCGGGGGTGGTCGGCTACAGACCCCCGATGGTACCTAATTTATCGGCTGATGAGTGTCACTATTTCAATAATACGCGCTAGTACGCCCACCCACGGCGTATGTCACCGGCAATTAGCGCGCGGTGTCAAAACGAGTTTTGTCATTTATATATAAATGTATATTTTTTCCACGTCGGTAAGTATTTTTGTCTTGTACCTATATGGTATAAACGCGGTATCAGTCAGTGTTATTCCGATCGACAGCATTTCTATTTTTTTTTTTCTACTTATTTACATTTTAATCGGTAAAAACAATCATTTTGTTAAATTATTGACATCGTTATCCGGTAAACTTAATATATATATATATATACGCCCCGCTGGTCGAAACACTCGGAAACGCGGTACCTATACATAAATATACATTATTATTACGAGTAGGTATAGGTACACATCGCAATACGAATTTATTTTGACGTTCGCTACTATATTTGAACACGCCTATGTATAATAATTAGGACTCGCGTTTGAAAATACACACAAAATTGCAAAACAAACGTAATAATATAATACTATAACGTTGTCGTTAATAATATATTATAACGGCCAGTTTCGGCTCCCTGTGGTCACGTTATCAACATTATACGACGTACATATTATTATGTTATATCGATAATATTATAATTTTTGTTTTTTTTTGTTTTTTTTTAAATTATTATTATTTATTATCGTGTATTTATAGTTTTTAAGTAGACACGTCGTCATCGCGTATATTACATCGTGTTACCGGGTAATAGGTATAGTTCATGTCGCGCAGTCGTCGTCTGTTGCCCGCGGTGCAGGCAATCGACGATATTCGCGTTTCCACGACTCCACGCGACAACCATCCGCGCGCTCGTCGCCGCAACATCACGCGATGATTAATTAACGCCGCGTTTTCTCTCCGATTGCGACTCGTTTCTTACCGCCCGGCGTGTTACTTCGCCGTTATCCGATTAAGCAGCGTAATTAACTATTCTGTATAACAAGGAAAATAATAATAATAATAACATAATATATTATTATTATTATTATTATTATTATTATTTTGTTGTACGCGGTGGCGAATTTAAAAAGCAAAAGGTCTATGGGCGGGAACCGTTATAAATGGCCCTTGGTTATTACAATCATTTTTTACCTGATAGTAAACAGTGCTTCAACGATTTTTTATGAACCTCATTATATATTATACTAAGTTATATTTAACGTAAAATACAATTGAACTTCTTAGATAAGGATATGATAATTGCAATAATGCATATTTTAAGAAGTTTTGAAATCGGAACTTCTAAAATTTCATCGTGTTTATATTTTTTGTTAATATATTGTTTTCTTTTTTGTTTTACGTATCATTGTTTGGTTTTTTCCCCGTTCACATCAACTAAAAGTAGGTCCTTTTAACCTTTTGCTTTTTTAAGTATTTTAAACGATGCAAAACCTTTGTCGCTTAAGTATTCTGACGTTTTTCATAGAAATTGTGCCTATTGGGTGGCCTATAAAAGGGGTTAACGGAACTCGCGGTCCTGCATTCATAGCTCAGACAAGTACTTTGTTCACGCTAATTAATAATATTTCACTTGTTTGTATACTATAAAAAATTTTTATTCTAAATTTACAATCATTGTATTAGTGTCTATGCTTTAAACTTAACATTATTTCACTATTAAATCGAAACGACAATACGCCAACACGCAACAACATAATAAATATTACGAATAAATAAATATTTTATGTATCATCAAATTGTAATATTCTCATGAAATACTGCCTGTCTTATATTGGCCTAACCGAATACGCCACGGCTCACGATATTATATACCCGTATATCACATTTTATGTGTACAGAGTGATCAGTATTTCATGTTACAAACAAATTAATTATGTTATTTATATTATTATTGTAACACAATATTCTGATCGCCCTGTATATATTATATACTGTAATGTGTGCATCTATCCTGTCCGTGACCTATAAAAACACGTTCCGTTTGAACAAGTCGTTTATGTAGACGAGACCGTCGTATGCGCCGAGTCAAGTTTTATCGACTACATGCCAAATAAATTTAACAACTTAAAATCGCAAACCCATTCGCGACAATCGTGCGCACATTTTTTTTATCTTCGTCTCCCGCAGAGATTTTTTATTCGTATTTGCAGACTACTAGTAGTAGACTACCGGTAAAAAGCAATATTATTATTATTACATATTATATGCGTGCCTATATTAAATTACGATCGAAACGAACGTAAATTTAAACTAATATAATTTATAATATGATAATTCACTACCTATAATATATTATTAACTACTTGGTTTTTCAGACACACAATATGCGCAATATCAATAATACATTATACCTACACGGTTTGTCTAAATTCGTTAGATCTAAATTTTCAGAACTACTGAGAAAAATATTATTACACATTAAAAATATTTAATAAAATAATAAATATCTACTGAAAATAACAATATTCAATAATTTACCTTATTATTATTGTCAATGATATTATAAGAATGTTAAATTTTGTCTTATATTAAAATATAATACTGTAAACGCTGTGCCATTCGTTCAATGGTAAAATACAATAAATATTGTTTACCTAAATATCTTTATAATATGTTATGTTTAAGATTTTTTGATATTGACAATAATTATTTCGAAGAGTTTAAAAAAATATAATACCTATATAATATTATTATCAATTTGTTTTATAATATCATTATTATTTTTATTGATTTTAAATTTCTATAATATTCGATTTTAATGATATTCAGTTAATACTCGGTGATGTTGAATGAATCTATAATATATAGAATGTTGAACATACAATACATTGTACCTATATATTGTGTTGTTTACGTGGTTATAGCAATAAGTACCTATATAGTTTTCTTTTTCAAGCTGCGGCAACTTGGCCAATTGACTGTTAGTTTACAGTTTTAGTTTTTAAGTTTACTTGAAAATGATAAAAAATATAAATATATATATATGTATAATAATGGATTAAATAAAATTATAACATTACTTGGAGTAATTGGTTTCATTTAGGAACTTAAGGGTTTTTGAAATTTCGATGAGCTCTGAACCTAATATCTGATCTTGTGCCTTTTCATTACGAATGTGACAGTTAATTTTTCAATCTTTGAGTTTTGTATATTAAACATTCGATTAAAAGGGGTTTTATAAAAATCAAGTCTGCTGTATGTTTGGCATGTTGGTGACTCTTCTTTAATCATCAGGTAATTGTGAATAATTCAGGAGTGTCCAATTTTTATTGTTTTCGTGTCAACGAAATATGTAGTTTATATTTTTTAATTTATTAAGTTTATTTTATAAATAATGTTAACAATTTGTAAATTATTCTATTATAAGGTAGTTAATAAAATTAGTAACAATAATACAATACGTAAAAAACATTTTATATAAATAATTAACTTTAAAATATAATATTATAGGTGGGTACCTACATGGTTTTATAGTTATTATTAGTAAGAGTACAGATTTTCAGATTTTATACAAAATGATGATGTATACGTACTCGTACATATGTTGAGGATATCGATATTATTATACACAAGTCTAATTTACCAATTTAACCGAAAATCATTCGGAATGTAATCATTGTTATTAGGTACCTACCTACGATTTTCGGGTTGGTCGTTTATGAGCTCTCGTTTCTCATAACTATATATACAGCAAGTCGGAAGATAAACTTGCGCCGGTATTTTGAATTTCCCACGAAACATCATAAACGTTACCGTCCCATTTTTGGGATCGACATACCGAAGATGCTGTACGTGTAGACATTCGGAAGCCAATTATAGACATTGACCTGTTATTACGCACTATAATGCAGACCTGCCAATTCGTATCTGGTTATAATCGTGTGAAGTATCCGATATTCCAAACAATAATAGTTTTAAGTAACCGACTATATACTAAGGTATTATAATTATATTATTATTTCTTTGGCATTGGTGGTATACAGTATATAGCGGGTACAATATAATAATATACGATATGGTATTACGTAAGACAATAAGTATAGGCTCTAAAATTACATTATATCATTGATTGTATTTAATAATTTTAGAAATCTTGTAATTAGACTTGAGCTAAATCTAAGACATACAATGATATAAAGTAACAATTTGTATGTGGTTTTAGGATTCTATATTAGAATTCTACTAATTAATTCACTATTATTTCAAATGGATTTTAATAAATCCATTGTCTATATGGTATTCATTGATAAATAGGTTTTATTTTTAATTGTTATAAATTACCTATAAAAATATTATTTTATATGATTGTTGATACAAAAATAAAAATTGGAATTTTTTCTTTCAATAATAAGTAATATACCTGAAAATGTAAACAACACTAAATATTTGTGAAACCGCGAGTTTTATAAAAACATGTTATTTAAAATTAACAAATATAATTAGTGACGTGTCTATGACACTACTGGGGAGCTTATTAAATGTACAAATCTAAAGACCATATTGGCGTAAATTCGATTAGTTGTATTCGTTCGGTGGTAAAAATTCACCAGTAAAAATTCTATGTTACATAAGATCTACCAATAGTTTTAATTACGAATTATGACAATGCTAAATTGCCAATGCTATAGTAATTTAATGTGAAAATTAAGAAATAATATGAATAACGGCGAGTAGTAATACAAATAACGTGCAGAGACACAGAGTGATCAGAATTTCGTGTTACAAAAATAAAATTGTTACCAATAAATAGGTTTATAGGTATTGATATTATAATAAAAGTATATGCCTAACGAAATATTTATCACTCTGTGCAGGTACGAGTACAACAGTTGTAGACAGTTATAAATACGCACAAAGTATACTGAAACAAAATTCGTATCTGTTGTGTTTTTAAATGTTGTAAAAATAATGCCGGGTATAATAATAATAATATATTATATAATATTATTATTGTGTACGTTTGCGGGTACGTACGTTGTAATTATAACCGTTTTTCGAGTCCTGCGTCCGTTTTGTTCTACCGTTTTTCAGACGGTGTTTTCGTCTAACCGCCAATTATTGGACACAATATATATTATACGTATATAAATAATAAAGGTATTGTACGCGGTTGTTATAATTACAGACGTATATGTATACACTCACAAAAAACCTAGAGAGTATAGACAAAAAAAAAAAAAAAAAGAAGGTTTTATTAAGACCAGACGACGGGGACCACATAATATTTTTATTTTATATATTTCTTTTTTTCCTCGGGGATAATAAAAACGCCCTGATTGTGCCCAGGTGCGTTGAATAACTGCGCGCAACAGTGTTGTTAAAAAAAGCCTAACCGTTTTGAGTTTTTGACGTTTTGTATTCAATGCATTTGCGGATTTCTCGATCAGAATATTTTTTATGAATTTCAGAACGCTTGGAATAATTGCGTTGTACGTTTTCGATGTTATAAAACCCTAACCATTATTTTTTTGTTACATGAATCAATCTGTATATTATAATTATCTCATACGTAATAATAATAATATATTTTATTGTATTATTGGCGTATGGCATTAATTTAGGTTGCGTTCAGAATAGCACCTGTCACTAAGAACTAAGAAGGATACTTTTAAACAGTAATTAACTGTAAAAATAAATTTCTTTATATTTTTTTTTCACTTAATTTGTTTATAATAAAAGCTGAAATTGCAATACGCGTATAAATAATAATATTATTACGTTTAACATTTGTGTACGAAAATGAGATGTTATTTTGGTTTATTATCATTGTTGTTAAATATTGTTGTTGTTAAGAAATACAGATTTACGTTTTGGTTTTGCAGTCTCGTTATTTATGGTTCGGATTTAATTTTAAATTGCTTTGTGAACATGTGTTTCACATTAACCGCCGTGATTGGGAAAAGTATACATAATTGTATAATAATTTGTTTATGTAAATGTGCCACCTGCAAGTTTGATATTATATCATTGATAAACGTTTTCGAATGAAATAATAAACTCGTAATAATATGTTCAAAATGAATTAAACACATATCAAACTGGATTTTAACATTTCACGCAGAACTTAAATGTATTCATATTCTTACCGATTCGTATCTTTTGCATTATTATAATGTATTGCAATTTTTGTATTGAAGTACGCACATTTTTTTTATGCAAACACAGATACTGCCTTTGGTCTGATGTTTGTTTTAACGAAACATTATTATTACACAACTTTAATGTTTTTATTAAAATAATATTATAATTTCTTATTTATGGTCTTATATGGATCTTATCTGGTATTATTATTATATATTACTATACAGTCAACAGTCTTATATCGTATATTTTAGTGTTTATTAGTAATACGCCAAGTATAATAATAAATTTAATTATTGTGCTTATTAATAATTAATTTATACACAATATTATTAGCACGTATTTAATACCTATCACTGACAATAATTTACTTGTTTTATACTTTTATGTCCGGCGATATTATTGTATTTTATTCTAATTTTAGGTTTTATGACATAAAGTTATATATAAATAACATAAATATTAAATATTTATATGATATGTGTACAATTCATAAACGCTGATAATTTAACTTCCGTATGTAAAAACTTGGAACTTCTATAAGACAACATAAACATTAATATAAATTTTACAATTTTCATAATACGTTGATTATCGTTTTATTAACGATACCGTGGTAATGTAATATAATGTATGTAGAAATAATTTTATAGCGATTATTTTCAAGCAATTACCATGATCTGACCTTCTAAGGTTTATTTATATGAACTATATGTATATATTTATATTCATTATACATCTATCCCTAAAATATTCGTTGACGTTGGTTACTAAAAATTATTTGGTAGGTATTGATAATATTATAGTCTACACGCACTTACCGAAATTATTAAAACATTTATTTAATTAAGTCACAACATAAATCATTTCTCAAATTGCAAACAACCAATCTATGCTATAACTACTGATACTAAAAAATATACAATAGGTGCTTTAAAGCATATTGGTGTATCCCGTCTTTTTAAGGTAAATAATTTATCGAATACAATATTGATCGCAATGACAATTAACCGAAAAAAAAATTACCGTAAATTACAACAGTAAATAATTATAAAAATTTATTGCATTATTTATTATTTTACATTTTTTTACATATATAATTAAAATTAATATTTATTATAAAAAAATATTTAAACCCAGACATTTTCGTTGAAATATAAAATTAAATAGAATCCCAATACATTTTATTTTCTTGTTCTCGTTCTTTGATGTTTATAAATAACCTTCATACAGTTTTTATTTTGTTTTCTCTTAAAACGTATTCTATAGCCAAAAACTAATTATTACTTTTTATACACTTTTTTGTAATTATTTAACTGCAAATTTACGAAAAAAACGTACTGTAGTGTGTAATGCATCAACTGAACTACCATGTTATTAGTGCGCACTTATAATTGTGCCTTTATTTATAATTGTGTCTTGTTACTTGTTACTTGCAACATTAGATAAGATGTGATTTACGAGCAATAATTTAAAGATAAATATTGGTTTTTACAATAATTTGTCGTGCGGTAAAATGATTGCTATCAATAATATTGTCGTACAATAAATTATTTACGATCAATCTACATATTTTTTTTTATTGGACCACAGGGTCAAATTTTTTTAGTTAATGTTTTCTTTTTCAATTTTACGAACAAAAGATGAACATTTACTATAAAACATGTATATATAATATATGTACATGAAAAATGTTTTATTGTATATGATGGTTAGTTAGTTTTATCAATGCAATCGCTACATTGGTATTTTTTGGAAATAAGCAAAATTCCGTACACGTACTTACCTATGCACTAACGCGTATACCCGTCGCCTAACCACTGATTATATACCGTGCATGGTTAACGTCACGAATCGTCCGCCATTTTCAATACCTAACCATTGTGTAGTGCAACACTACCATTTATAGAACGGTGCGGTAATAATATTATAATAATGCGTGTGTACTTATTATACCTATATAATACAACTTCGGTTTTTTGAATAATATTAACAGTTTTTTACCTTCTACTGTCTATTATTTTCTCCGTCATCGTCATTGTCGCCGCCACACGTCATTATATAGGACACAATGGCGGCGGCGAAAGATTGAGCGTGTCCAAACGCTGTACTAAAATGTCATTGTTTCAACGGTGTAATGCTGTATGGTGGTGGGCGGTTGGAGGGCGGACAGAAGGGGAACGATATATTGGACTGTTCGTTTTGAGTATTATATTTGTCAGCTTTTTTTTTTTCTGAATATTATACTTATCGTGTTCGTAGAACCATAATTTTGTGTATGGTGTGACGTTCTCCCAGCCGACCACGTGACTCCTTATACAAATCGCCGGAATACCGTGTCTTTAAAGAAAATCACGAACGCCGATTGTATATGGAAAATGGAAATATAAATTTCGTCACTGAAATTAAATAAGAATAAAATATGTTTTAAATATTTTATAGAACATATAATATTATATTTTGCAATACATAGGCACAGAATAATTGGTTAAGTTTTACTTATTCTGTGACATAGGTAAGTAATACTGCATACTAAATGGCTATTATATTAGCTATAGCTAACAAATATTATGTTTACTATTTTGACATAGAAAATATGAAGAAGGAACTGGCAATATGTTTTGTAATATTATTGTAATTAAATTCAATTAAATTTACAAATCGATTAATTGTTTTGGTTTATTCATTTTTTTTAAAAATTATTTATAGGTTTTCACCATAAAATTGAATTCTTGTTTTTGGTTAAAGTAAAATAGATATAAATATCCCTTGTATACCATAAAAGAATCTATCTATATAAATATAACTACCTAACAATTTTTAAAAGTATATTATTTTAGAATTTATCGCTTATATACAAATAGTATATACTACATAGTATTACGTATTTCGTAACATTGTAAAATTAGGATAAGAGTTAAAATTTGTTTGGCAAAAACGTTATGGATGCAAATTCAACCAAACTTAACCCGACCTAGTATGGTTAAGACACCCGAGAATAATCATACGGTTGATCGTATAATTATGCATAATTTACAAATTTAAAACGATGATATTATAATAATAATAATATTGGATCGATATAAACGCATATATCTGTAGACCGTTTGTTATTAATTTAAATACTTGTCGACGTTATATTTAATATAAAATAATGAACACGAAATAATTTGGTTCCCATGGGATCGTATTATAATGTATAGTCGTAATAAGTATTCGTAATATAATATAAATGCCAAAATAGGAAAAGTAAAAACGAGTAGGCGCGGCCGCGATTTTAATAATACACTTGACCGCCAGTTTCCCACCTCATACTTCACTTCCTCCTATTTTTACACGACTCCTCCTTCTACGCCACAGCGGTCCAAGTTATTCTCATTTCTGATTCTTATTTTTTTTTTTTTTTTTTTTTTTATAACCACGTTTTTGCTCCTTTGGGTTTATTTTTTCAAAACATTATCCCCTCGGTCGCGCGCAGATAATATATGTACGATAATATAATATCATCATTACGTTTAATGTATATTGTTATATATATATATATATATATATAGTATTATATATACCACGGTTATCTCGGTACATATACCTTATAATTACGCGGTTACCCATAACGTTTGTTTTTATGCGCGCGCACGGTATAAACGCACGCGCGCGCCCTGTATATCCCATATAGTTCTCACGCCCAGGCGCCTACACCGTAGTAAATAATATTCCGTCGTATATATATACATAATAAGAATATTTTTTGTTTTTGTTTTTTTTTTCTGTTTGCGGTGTGTGTATACCGAACACACGAAGTTCTCACACGATCCGCCACCTACGCCGCCAACATCGTTCCGTATTATAATATTATATTATACGTATATTACCCCCTGTTATTATCATTTTACAATTATATATTATATTATAATCGTTCATTCGTGTGTAACTGTTTAAGACAAAACAATATATATATCTGTATCCGATTTCGGTTCATTTAAGAACGGTTTAAACGCGAATAAAAAATAAAACCGTAAAACAATGTATCGATCGTTTCTATTTTTATAAAAATTTTTTCGTAAATATAATTGGTATTTTTAGCGTATTGTACGTTCAAACGAATACACAGTATAATAAAAAAGAAAAATAATAATATCTAAGAACAAAAATTATTATTAAATTATCATATTAGTTATAAAATTTACAATTAATGAAATAACGTTGGAACAGTGACGTATAAGTATTTGTAGATATTTATCTAAATATAGAATTTTGTTTATAAATATTTATTATTTATTATATTCTCGAGTACCTAACCTATGTGTAAATGTATATAAAAGAAAACCCTGGGAGTGATCTTTCTCCCTGATCGCCCCTAAATTACACAACTGCGATTTAAGAACGGGAATTGAATTAATATCGGGAGAGCAATAATAGCCAAGAAAAGAAAGTTTTTGAAAAAGTTTTAAACTATAAGAGGACTAAGAGTTAAACTAAGAGTTAAAGGAGTTGAATTTTAATTTTGATCTACGCGTTACCAGCACGTGGATAAAAATATAATGTTCTGGTTTAAATGTTTAAAAATTTAAGATCTTGAAAATTTAAGATGTTTGGATTTTTTTTCAACAAATTTTAATTAAATAAACAATAAAGTCGTAAATAATTAATAATTATTTAAAACAAAAAAATATAATTTGAAAATATGTATTTATCTAGCGGAGTTACGGACATTAATACAAAGGATATAAATTCTCGTGGGACGTCCTATAATATAAGTATAGACGGATGCGTATATACCTTTAAAATTATTTTATACTTTTTAATGGTTTGGATCATACAGGTTAGGTAGATACGTCATAACACGCGTGTACGGTTTACTACCTTAAACCGCGGTCATGTGTCAAAACGTGTTTATGGTTATCATTTTTTTTTTTTTGCATCAATTGTCTACGTACTACTATACGTAGTTAAATCATACAGAAGGGTCGCGGTGGCGCCGTCCGATTAACGGTAGTGGCGGCGATCGTCGCCGACGTTTGATTGTAAAATAACGCCTCCTCCCGCCGACTACGCAAGTCGTATTTTTGTCGGGCTGACTGATATTTTTTTCTTCACCCAAACATCGTGTTATAACACAACAATAATAATAACCGATATAGACGACCCGCCTACGATATTTATTTTTATTGTTTCGCGTAAAACGTATAATAATTGCAGGCTACTTGTCTGCCAAATTTAAGTGAAATGTAATTAAAAATCAAAAAAAAAATCTCGTTAGTTAATTAATGGAGTTTAAAAATAGACACAATATCAAAATCACCATTTCCTCAATTCATTCAAGTATGGGTTGCGATGCATGTATAATAGAGTATCAAATATAATGCATATTTGAGGGCGGCCTCAAATTACCATAAAAAATGTGCAATCGACCAATTGATGTGATTGATATTATAATTAACTATTAATGTATATTTTTACCATACTTGTAATGAATATTTGAACATACTATATTATTATTATATACTTTTTAAATATAACACTATTAATATAACTTTTATCTAATTAAATACAATAATACGTGTAAATTGTAGACGATTAACTAATATATGGTATCTACTGTAATCAAGGCTCAGAATTAATGACTAAAAAAGATAAGTTAATTTTAATTAAGTCATGTATGACTATTAGTTACTTATTTTAAAAGTCAATTAACTTTAAATAGTTAAAACTAGTATTTTTTTTTCTAAAATAAGTACCAAGTTCTTTTTCAATTCTTTTTTTAAATAAATTTAAGTTAAATAATATATAGTTACTTTTATTGAATATAAAATGTTTTAAATATAATTTAATTTACATCTACAACATTATTTTAAGTAAATAGTTTTTGATTTTTCAATATATAGAATTTATAAATAAATATTTTTTAATAAAACGAAAAACTACATAAATCTTTAAACTTAAACATTTTGAGAATAACTTACTTAATTTTTTTTTTTTGAGTTAAATAAAATAGTAAACTTGCACAGCTTTCACTACAGTATTATATAATACGAATATAGTATAAGTATATACTATATGAAAAGAACATTATTTTATTATCAGTAATTAAGAATTTATATTTTAATGAAAATTATTACAATCAGAATTTCAATTCTTTTTAAATATTATTTGTTTTGTCTTGTCTTATTTTTGTTTCGTCATTTTATTAATATTTATACATATCTATTACATTTGTAATTCTACGATGGAAATACGATATTTTGATCTATGTATATATTATATTATAATTTATGTTATTCTCAATCATCCAATCATCATTTTTTACACATTTTATAATAATTATTATGTTAATGTTTATAATTTTAAATTTCGTGTAGGAGTTATAACAAGTATCGACCTAATATGGTAAAAATATATTAATCTGTAGTATTTTTTAATTTAAATAAACCTTGTTCTTATAATATTTTTATTTAAAAAATATTGTTATTTGTTATATAATGATATAATACGAAATAATTAAAAATTGAAATGAAAAAAAAAAATGTAATTTTCATTTAAATATAAATTTAATTAAAATATAATAGGTATATTATTAATACAATTAGTACTATTATCTGTACCTATAATTGTTTTTATTTAACATATATTAAATACATCTTGTGAGTAGTAACCATCCTTGTAAATTTTGTGTATACACTTGGCCATGCAATTGTGTAAAATGACACCAATAATGAAAAGTTTAATAGGGTTGCATACATGTAATGTTTATAGGGGTAATTTAATTTAAGTGTTCACATAATATTCTTCAATGCTATTTTCTTAGATGTTAGGCGCAGAGAATGCATCTAAATGTACATAAATGTTGTTTGGCATTGCATTAAATGAGATAAAAAAACGGATTCGTATAATATTATGATATGCCATAGATTATTATTATTAACAAGTACACTAAGTAACGTGGTTGTAAGTACATTAAAATAAAAAATGTTTAACTGAAAATAAATTGAAATTTAATTTATTTTTTTTTTATTTTTATTTTTTTTTTACATAAAAATATAAATATTAGACAACTTTAAACTTGACTTAAATTTGTTTTTTCAATATTTACTAAACTACATAGGATTAAAAATGCTGGGCAGTCAATTCTGGACGGTTATCGGAGTAATTAGTAGTAGAATGTAATTATGATCAATTATAATTGTGATTTGAAATGATTCTGAGCAAATCGTCAGATATACAATAATATATACTTATAATATTTATTTTTATAAATTTTCTTTAATTATCAAATAATGTGCAACAGAAAAATTAGTGACCCACAATAAAATAATGAAATTCAAGTTAGTCAAAAATGTAGATTCCGCGAATTTTAACATTATTAGTCGCTTTTCTTGTTTTATTAGAGAATGTTGAGAATTTCAAAATATTATATAAATAAAGTACCAAGTAAATAAAATTCTCTACCGAAAGCATATAGTATATACACTATTTATAGTAATAAATGCCCATTATTACTGTCTCAAAAAATATTTTCAGAATTTAAAAAATACAAAACTCCGACATCAATACATTAAATCTTAGAATTTGAAACAAAATATGAACCTTTTGATTTTTCAAATTATCTATATGCATATTCAGAAGTAGGTATTAACACATGTCAAATATTCAGTTTTATATATTTATAATCAAAAATCTATATAAAAATAGATTAGAATAAATAAAAATCAATAAGAAAAAATGATGCCATCGAATTTATTGCTAACCTTTATAAATTTCAAAATTATTTTAAAAGATTAATATTTATTTTATATAGGTATTAGGTACAATATTATTTGGATAACTGTTATCCATATAATTATTATAAATAAAAATTATATTATTTTTTTTATAATTGAAAAAAAATTAAAAATCATATTTGTCTTTCTCTAGTTAATGATATTTATATAATATTATCATTATTAGTGGTATCTCAGTGGCCAGTGCCTAGTAGTCGTCAGTGGTCATAATAGAAGTGAATGTATACTGTGTAAGAATATCTAACGGCTGCTACTGGTTCTTCATGATTATTGGCTGTAAATCTCGTTAGTTTACTAAAAGGTAGGAATGGGTCATTTAATTTCAAAGCCAGTAAAATCTCGTATATATTTACATTAGTAAGTATGTGTTTATTGTATTTGGGTAGCATGAAACTTCCGCCATTATGTTAAAATGACGACATGAATATTTCACTGCAGTCCATGAATTCGTTAGCAAGATCTTTACATAGATCCTCCTTGTCAATTGGAAAATTTGCGTAACTAGGTGGATGTAAATATAATATTTAAAATAATAATAATTTATTAATATTAAATAATTATTTTGTAAGATATAATTAGAAATCGTTATATTTCCCAAAAAATTAAACAGTATCAAGTTTCAACAAATCAATCTATTAATGAATTATCCGAACCAAGAATGAGACAAATCCAAAGTAAAAGGATTATTATAAAAGTAAATAGGTGCATATTATAATAATATTACAAAGCACCGTGTTCAAATATAACATTTTTAAATCATATAATAAATTAAACAATGTAAATTTCTTATTTTCATTTGATATTTCATCAGAAAAAATGAAATAACTACGTAAATAATTCCATGTCATAAAATATTTATTATTATTTCCGTGCGGTTTCCAAACAAACATCAATGTTTATTATAACTTTTTTTCCAAGACCCTAATAAACGGCATAAAAGTTACAAATCGCGTATAAAATATATTATTTAGTTTGTACATGCTATGGAAATCAGGCAATATGTCACACAATAATACAAGATAAAATATACAAATAATTACATATTTATTATAATAAAAATGGTCGACGATATAGTCGTAATTATTTGGAGTTATACGACATGGTACGTATTAGGTAACAAATATAGTAATGCGATTATTTTTATATACGTATAATATGCAACATCATACAGTGTGATCAAAATGTCATGTTAAAGACACGGTGATGATTATTATATACATATATATTATATAGAGGTACGTTTACAAAGTGTTCTCCATTATTATATGCAGGCAACATAATATATATATATATATTATTCTGATCACTCTGTATGTGATAACTACTACATCACGGTGGTCGCGAAGCACATTGTTTTAGATGCGTATCGCATAGAAAACCCGAAAAAAACATTTAAAGGACATTAATATATTATACATTATTATTACTATATTATTTGAAATCCACAGAGACGCATCAAGCCACACGCGCTGTTGAAATAAATAACACATTACCTCTTAAATATATTGTGTACCTATAATAATATTATGTCGATGTATAATAGCACTTAAAACTATAAACCCGTTTGCCGTAACATTGTCCACTCCTACGACTTTTCCAGAACGTGTTAATATTTAAGTCTTAATTTATAATATACGTTATATAATACGATATTGTCGCGTGATGTTAAATCGATTGAGTACGTTAAAGCTATATATATAAAGAAATAATTCTTGTCTTCGATTTTCATTTTCTACGAATATCGTATTGTATTATTAAATTAATTTCAAATATTATTTGAAACGAATATTACAACTACTAAGTTTTTGGTTATTATTACGTTGCATTCGGTATGGTTTCGATATTGGCGTAAAACATAAATAATATAAATATATAGTTCCAATATATTAATCGCATTATTTCCTGGGAAAACGGAAGTACAGTAAAGTAAAATAAAGTAATTTAAGTTTTTAAAAAAGCGGAAATGTCAATTTTCGACGTTCCTCCTTCGTCACTTCTGTACTCAGAGAAATTAGTGGTTTATTATAATTAAAACTTGAGTGCAACCATATATTGCATTCGAAAATACGATTCTGAGCGAGACTCAATATAATACAATATATTATATTGATAAATGATAATGCGTTCCAAAATTGTACCACGTGTATAGACTATAACTATGTAAATACTCAAAAAAAATTTCAAGTTACTACCATCAAAATTGTATTAGTTATCATGAAAATTAATAAAATTAATTTCGTCAAAATTACGATTTTCGTGAGTTTTATCACTTTTTCGTTATTTTTTGGTAGTTTATCTTCTTCTGAGATAAAACTTTTGAAAAATTCGAAAATTGAGCTGAATAAAGTACCAACAAGATGCAATTTTCGACCAAAAACATACCATATTCGTTGTAATCGGACCATTATTTCTACCCAAAAATGTGTCTTCAGACATAAAAAAAAAAAAATTTTAAAAATAAATATGTAAAAAAAAATCATTGTAAACCAATACATTCCTCGCTTTGCTCAGAATCTAAAATTAGAGTAAAAATAAGTTTGATAACTTATAACACTTTTTTTATTTGACGTAGATTAGGTCATAGCCACAAACTTGAGATTTTTATTCATTCGATAGATGTGTGGATTTTCTCAATGCCTCCTATGAATTTTTTTGATGAGCATTATTCTACTATATATAATAGTCAATTGCAATTCTTTGCTTGGCTGAGAGTGGTTCATTAGCCACGTGGTAAGTTGAAACTTAGTGTTCTTACTATTGGATCTTCGATCTATGATGAATTCCGTATCTTGGATGATAATTGTATTATGGGTAAAAGAAACCGAGAAACTGCGTATTGTCAAAAAGTTTTTGGCAAAAACATCTATCAATTACTTGAACCCAAAACAATAATCTAGTCGGAAGAATGCGGAAATCATATTTTATAACACACTAAAACTAGCTAAAAACGAGATTTTTCATAATGTAGTAATATAGTTAACCATAGTAAACATTTCATCGATCCACATAATACCGATCAATCATATAAATTCTATAAATTCTATATGAAAGCATATGGAAATCAAATATAATAATATTAGGGAAATAACAGGTAGTTATGTTATGTTATGTATATATATATATATGCACATAATTAGTAAATTGTATTTTTTTTTCTCAATTTATATAGTTAACGACACCTATAAAAATATTTCAGGATGAACAAATATCTTTATGCGTATATATTGTATATACGACAACATGTTGTAATTGTCATAGAATAAAATAAATTAAAAAAAAAAAATAGTGTCCATGATTAATTGAAGGTCTTACTTACTTATAACAAATTTAATTTTTGTTTGTTTATTTTTAAAATTTTAATATTTTATTTCAATAAGTTCAGAATTTTTCTATTAGATGAGACAATGATATTATATCAACGACGTAAGGAATATATTGGTTTTACAAAGACATTTTCATAAGTAGTTAATAGTTTACACACGTGGTAAAATTTATGATTGGTTTTCACAGGAAAACCTGCCCTCCAATTGTACAGAAGAACTTCTGATTAACATATTACAACCTTAATAAACGATGAGCAATTATATTGTAACGCTAACTCAAAAGTTCCTTTGCCAAAAGTTACCGTAACTTGTCCTTGGGAGAAAAATACAAAACCAAAATCTAGACAATCTACTCTATATTGGGCAACAGCTACTGCGAAATCTGCAAAGGATACTGTCGCAACCAAGCAACATCTATCGCACGCATCTATTGTGAACGATAAACGATTGACTGTAAATCAATAATCGACAGACAAAAGAAGACATTACCGGAAAAAACGAGTAAAACAACGAAAAAATTCGCACTGTTGCAAACGGCTCTTACACAACCGAACTTGGGTAAATCACCACCGAAGTCATCCCAACTGTACGTAAAGCAAGAAATATCTGCATTAAACCAATTGGTCGCTGGTGAAAAAACTTCACTATCAACAGCAAGGAGCACAGCAACGAAAACATTCGCACCGTTGTCAACAGCTATTACATGACTGAACTTGGATAAACTACATAATATCTCCACCACTGTAGCCACCATGACTGTACTTAAAGAAAAAAATATCTGCAATGAACCAATGGTCATTGATGAAAAACCTTCATTATCATTAGCATAGAGCACAGTAACAACCAGAAAGATTTTGCACAATTGTACGAAATTTGTCGGTCGATACGTATGCTGTTGTGGAATTCCCGAATAGTAACTTTAATTGTTTCTTTAAAGAGTATTTGATAATTTCCCACTTATGTCTAATGTATGGTCTAATTTACACTAAATTTAAATAATTGTGTTTCAAAATGTTTAATTTACAAACAAAATATTATTTTTTGTTACTTAATATGCTAATATAGTAATACTTGTAAAATAATAATAATAATAATAATAATAAAAAATTATAATAAAAATTGCAAGACTGCAACACTCTTGAAGTGTGGGTCTTGTTTTGGTCTTGGTCTTGCAGACTCATTCTTGGTTTTAGTCTTGCTGCAAGACCAAGACAATTTTGCTCATCACTAATAATAATAAATAATAATAATAATAATCATTATATTATAATTTTTTTTATAAAAAAAAAACTTTCTCAAAAAAAACACATTTAATGTAGGTTAAAAGAAATAATTGTTATAATTTAATACAAATGTAATATTATTACATATTTTGGCATACGCCGTGATGTTCGGGGAAATTATGAATTATAAAATTATTGAAAACTAAATAAGAAATAATTAGATACAATATTCACTATAAAGTAGTTTTGTAACAAACAGCAATAATTATAGAAACGTAATAGAATTATTTTAAGCTGTCGAAATGACAAAAATGTTGATGTGTGAGCACTGTCCATACTGTATATGGGTATTTTTATGAATTAAAAACTAAATATTTTATATTGAATTATAATTTTTTTAGTAATTCTTGAACAGATAAGTAATAACAAATATTGATAACAGGTGCATATGGTATTATTATAATAAATTATGGTGCCCATTGCAAGTAGTGTTTTTCATCGGGATTTAAATGTCCTAAAACGTGTTTCGGAAACGTAAAATACGATCGACTAAACGAAACCGTACGTAAAGACTAAAATAATAAAAAATATCTGTCGGCGAGCAGGTTGGGTCGGAGGTTTTAACGGTAGATTACAACCCAGTGGCAGTGTTTTTGAATCAGTTGTGTGTTTTAGGGGAACAGAAACGTATTTTACTCCCACGAGATGATTTATATTTCGTTTACATGTATAATATTTTTAAATTTCATGATTGATGCGGACA